>JAWVWN010000534.1:0-37942 GCA_037367305.1 Phrynocephalus vlangalii
CCTGCTTCCAGAACGTCCAGAAGTTATGTGTCCAGGTTGTCTGAAGGGCTGTCTCTCCCTTTATGAGCCTCCCTAGGGTTAAAGATTTCTGGTTGAGGTCCTTCTGTCGGTCCCACCATCTTCACAGACAACTTTGGTAAAGACGCCACACGCAACGGCCTTTTCTGTGGCTCCCTCCAGATGGATATTATCACTTACTTATTCACTGAAATCCAGTACTGAGCTGCAACTAGAGAAGGCCCACCACTGAATCAGTGGGGATTTGGTGAGTTACCACCTATGTAATTCTTACTGATTCAATTAAGTCTGTTCTAGCTGTGATTTGCTACTGAATTCCATCCTTTATGTTTTTAACCATATTTGGCATTAGCTATTTGTGAGTCACCTTCTCTCCATATATTAGGCAGGCTGGCTGGCTGGCTGGCTGGAGGGACAGATGGACAGACAGAAGGACAGACAGACAGACCCAGTCCAAAAAGAAACTTTTCCAAAGTAGGATACTAACCCCAACATGCCATAAAATTAAATATATGACATTATCACCCCCAAAAAAGTAAATTTCAAAATTTCTGGTCTTAGGTTTGTATTCATTAAACCTCTCGTGAAATCTTTTCTAAGCCCTTTGAAGGAACGTTGGGTAGAAATTAGAAAAAAAACTTGAAGAACAATTGGGTAGGTGTGTCTGGAGAGGCTTTCTAGTTCAGCTGGAAGTGTATTTAGATCTCTTGGGCCTACATCTATATTTTATCCACTAAACCACAGTAAGAGCAGAGCTTTTACTGGCCAACATATTCAAAGACCAGCTGAAATGGCATTCAGCCTGCTGTACCTGTCTCAACTGCAAACTATTGTTACCTTTCTGATGTTGTTAATCACTTAGAACAACATTTGCTTTGGTCTAACTTTGTTCCAGCTTTCTGGCTCTGACCATGGCCATTGGGCACACCAGTAAAATATACCCCGGTGGTTATGTTACTCTTAATTGCATTCCCGTTTGCCTTGAGGTCACACGGCATTTTCCAGGAGATGCCCCCAATGTGTTTTTTGGTTACTGAGTCATTTCCTTCCAATTCCGTAAGTACCTAGGACTTCTTGTTAAGACATTTTGATATATGTTAACTGACACATTGACACAAATGCTGTGAAAAATTTAAAAGAACTAAAAACATTTTTAAAGGACATACATGGTGATCGTAGTTAAAAAAATTGTGACAGGTTTGTTCACACATGCAATAACACAACCTTTTAAAAAACCATTCACAACAAAAAGGTACAAGGCTCTGGCTGAGTGAGAAATGATCTGCAGTTAGCATGCTTGCTGGGTAAATGATTTGCTAACGGCCATGCATCACGTGAACACAAATTTAAATTGTGAAATCAATGGGAAAGAATTGTAAAACTGTTGGTTGGTGGGACCACAGCCTCTGTATCGAGCAGGTTTTGATCTGGCACAATGTAGTTCTTCCCTTCAACAGAGGATGGTGACTACAATGGCAGGAAAGCAGGAAAGCTACCCTGAGTGTCATTCTTGTATAGGAGCTGTCCAAGGTGCTGAACCATCAACTCTCAATAGGTGAAGCACCTTGAATAAACTCGTTAAGGTGGAGGTGAGAAGCTGACGTGGATTCACTGTCCCAGGACATTGATATGACTGGCATCCACTGCCTCCCTTGCTCTGCTCCTTTCCCACCCCTTCTTTCTTTCAGTAGATCTGAGCCAGAAAATCTGCGTTTGGGATATCATAGGGATCAATCCGCAGAAGTGGGTTCTACTGTCAGAAAGATGTTTCTGCCAGTAGGATATTATTTCTACATGCAGAAAAGTCTGCAATCTAATCCTAACCTACTATCCCAGCACATCTTTGAGTTAGAATTGCACTGTAAACCTTGAGTGTCTTCATAAATAAATGCTGCTGGTGGGAGTATTGAGAAAATGTACTTATTGGTGCATCCAACTTTCCAAGGTGTGCCTGCTCTATACAAAATAAGGGAGGCAACATTAAGGACAACACATTTATTTAAAATTAGATTTTGATAAATATTTTTACTGGAAGGTGAGGAGAGATGTACTTGTGGGTTTGTTTGCTCCACGCCCGCTCTATGCTAAAATAAAGTGGCTGATAGTATCATGGCTGTCTAGTAGAACAGCACATTTATAGGATAATCCTGTACTTGTTTTCTGAAAAGTATGAACCACTGAGTTTAGTGAGGCTAACTACCCTAATCCTAATCCTGCTGAGTTTAATGAGACATCTAAATCTATAGCAGGGTTGAAGAACGGTGGCACTCCCATCTTTATTTGGACTGTACATCCCCAAATCCTTCACTATAAGCTATTCTGGCTAGGATTAATGGAAGCTGCAGACACATCTGGAGTGCTGCAGTTGGCCACCATTGAACTTCTTATTATCAGCCTATTGGGAAGCTTGGGAACTGTATCTTAATATTGCTTAAAATATGCACTTCTTAGTAAGAGCTTTATCTTCTCTTTCAGTTGCAAACGAAACAGGAGACAAAACTGCTCGGCCACTTTCACGATTTGCTCGTAAGTAGTCTATGTCTTATTGACTTGCTTCCACATCATTACAGATAGAGGCACTAGAACTCCAGGGTTCTACAAGGCCAGAGACTTCTTGTCCAGATAAGTCTTCTGTTTGAAGGGGCTGTCTATTACACATCCCATTTAAAGCCTAACATGAGAGATCAGCAGGGGCCATGTATGTAGTTGCTCATCCACAACAGCTGAACAGCAAACTAAGTTGTCCAAAGTACTTTTAGTATGGTAAAATGAACTGTATTTTTATTATATTATACAATTTATGTATAACTCTACATTAATACAGTGGAACCTTGACTCACATGCTGCTTGACTTACAGCATATTTGACTTACAGCAAGAAGGGGCCTGTTTGACTTGAGTCGCAGGCTTTGACTTACAGCGTGGAGCCCCGGCGCAAGGCACCGGAATCTGGCGGCAGCCACGACCCAGCATCGCGGCTGCTGTCTCCAAACTGCTCCTGCCTTCTTCCTCTCCTGGAGCTCGGGGCTGGCCTCGCTGGTTAGATGGTTGGCTCAGTCTTGTAAAAATCTGGCTGCAGGAGTCTGGTCCACAATGGAAGCATTTTTGTTGGGGAGCTGTACAGTTGTGGGACTCTAATGGTAAGCATAGGGTTGTTCAGAACTTGGAACATCAGGTTAAAATCAGTAAAACTTAAATGTTAGACATTGTTGCTATGAACATTAAAAAGTGGAGGCGTATAACTTGTGGACTATAATTCCACTACCTCCTCCTCTCTTTGAAGAGACATTTCATTTACATCCCTGGAAGGAATCTCCCATCCCAGTCAAATTTGTGTTAAATTGCTGTTTTCGGGGGTCTTTTTCATCATCTGGAACGGATTCATCCACTTTCCCATTACTTTCTATGGGAAAAGTTCGTTTGACTTAAGTCATGTTTGACTTATGTCTAGACCTCCGGAACGGATTAATGACGTAAGTCAAGGTTCCACTGTACTTAAAAATAACCACAAGCACAGTATTCTTTTGACTTCTTTCTTGATATATTCCCCCTTGCTTGCCAATATATTTGTTGCCAACCTAATTGGCTTATGCGGTTCAACCTTAGTAAATCATCCAACCAGTCAATAAACTTACAGATTTGTTTAAAAGAAATGAATTTCTCTGTACTGTATAGCTGCCCCCTCCCCTTGGATGCAGTATTTCTGCATAGTCACATGGTGGCAGTACAGTATAACCATTTTTGGCATGTTGCATGGCTGTAGTACATGCATTGAGGTTTTTGCCATTTTATTTCTGAACATTAGTTACTCAAGTTCCAAAAAAAATGTACCCTCAAAATTGGGGAGGTGGGGAGGTATTACCAAACGACATACAGAGCTTGGAAGTACAAAGATGCAAAATAACTAGTTATAGTTGGTTCCTCTTCTCTGTAACTAAAGTATAATAGTTTTATGTTATGAATCCAGCTTAATGTGGAATAACATTGCTCCTTTTGTGGGGTAACTTTAGTTATATAAGTGTAATCTTACTAAACAGTGGATTAGAATTGTCACTGTGGTGCGCGCTGCCGTACTGTGGTTGCTGAGAGAGACCAAAGACAAGATGGGTGAGTGGAGGATATGTCCTGCACTGTAAGCACTATTGTAGTCAGTTCTGAGGTCTAGGGTACCAAAGTCAACTCAAGAAAGTAACAATTTTTTCTAGCCCCTTGAATTGTTAACTATGACAACCGCTTTTTGGCTTTAAAAAAAGTAACTTTATAAACCCTGGCAAAATGAGAGAGCCCATTTAGACATGCCGGGGTAGGATGGAGAATGACCAGTGCTTGTGGAAACATTTAAGCCCATCTGCCTGGATTTTATCTTATGGCTTCAAAGTTTCATAAAGTAGTTATTGGTTCTTATGTCCTGTGAACCAAAAGCTGACAAACCCACAACAAAACAGTTGTACAGTTTGTGTAGACAAATCACTGCTGGAGGATGCAACTGATATTTACAGAGAGACATACTCGACGTTTCTCCCAGAAAATATGTGTCGCAAGAAGGAGCAATCAAGTGGTGCAAGGTTTTTGAGAAAGACAACTCTTTTGAGGCTGTGCTAGTAAAGCTGCTAGAGACATTTGAAAAAGAATGAATACAGTGACATACTGAAGCTCTCTACATAACTTAGCAGTCAAAGGATGATTTGTGGGAACCTGTGATGATTCCAGCGCTGGGTTTCTGAATATCATCCTCCCACTGCTCTGCATGTCATTAAATGGATTCTACTTTCTAAATTCATGAAAAAGAAGGCAAATGATATATTTGAGTTGGAAACCAGTTTCTCAACTGCTTTTCTCTTGTTTTCTTGAATTTCTGCCCTCAATTTTGTTCCTCTTTCCCCCTAAAGAAACTTTGGAGATGCATTAAAGTGGTCGATTGTTGACGTATATGCGTGTGAATGGCACATGTCCCCACTTCAACCATGTGACTATGACATATGTGAATGTTGCTGAATGAGTTAAGTGTGTCCTTGTTTCCAAAGTACAAATAGTGATCAGCTGTGAGACCAAAATTCCATCTGGTGGCGGCTTATGGTCTGAGCAGGAGTGTGTCTCACACCACCTCTTCATGTCACAAGCCATCTATGATTAAACATTTCTAAATATAAAAGAAAGTTATATATTACATTACCAAGAAAGGGGTTTAAAACCTTGCCCTATGTTTTTGTGTAGTTAAGTTCATCTCCTAAAACTACTTTATATGTTAAGTGCTCAAAGTAAGGTGCAATGACATTTTCTGCTTCTTTTCAGTCAGATCTATAATGGTGCCAGAGATGGATCTCTTTAAAATAACATTTAATTTGCATATGCTGAGATGCAAAAACATTTAGAAAAACTATTATAATTTAAAGAACTTTACATTCCACAGATGGGAGAACCTCTGCTTAAGTGATCTGTGCACCTGCGTGCTCTGCAAAAGGCTTGTGCTCCTTAATTTCATTTCATTTAAATGACCCTTGGATCAGACCAACCATTTAATTTATTTATATATACAGTGGACCCTTATATAACGAATCGTTTGTATAACATAAAATCTGTACAACATAAAAATTCCGGAGATAGGGGAAATATGCTTAACAGAATTGCTTATGGGGCGAATCTGTACAACATAAAAATTGTCGCAATTACGGATTAGTCTATTTTCAACACATTCCTATGGGAAATTTTTATAAAGGAAAATTTCCTTAACATAATTTCATTTGGAATGAATTAATTCCTTTATACAAGGTACCACTGTATCTTACACTTTGAAACTTTATTTTTTTGCCTTCAAATACTGGGCATTTAAAGGTTTGCTAGCACTACTGGCCAAAAAAGAAAGATAAAAACCAAATTGTGCTGCTTTCCTTCTTTAATGGATTTTCTCTCCAGAGAAAAAAAGGTAGCTGGCAGCAGTAGGAAATAGGAGAAAGGTTACAAATGGAAGATGTTGTCATTTCATCCCTCTGTAGAATTCAGCAAATTCAGTAAATTGAAGTAGCTTGATAGAAAAAGAAGTTTGACTTGGAATTACCCACTTGATATGCTTTAGGTATCTGTTTTGCCCCAAAGTATAAATAGCAGCTGGAGGGGGAATATAGGAAATATTAATCCCTTGTCCTTAATAACAGTTCCCATCTGATTTGCAGGTGATCTTCATAGATATCGTGCCTCACATTTATTTGGATTCTGAACAGCCATGCATACTGGGAGTGTATTCAGTAATATACTCAAGTATGTTGAGTTGTCATCGGTGCAACAGTGGGATAAAATATTACATTTCAATTATAGTCTTCTTTGCAGTAGTCCCAAATGAATTTTTTAAAAAAGGGCATCATGGAGTGACCAGAGGAAGGATCTTGCCCCTTTAGAAAAAACTGTGTTCTGTATTCCTGCCCAAGGAAAATCCATGTGGTTTTAATATCAATTATAAAATATGTTGTTGCTGTTTGCCCCCTAAATAAACTTTGGAGCTGCATTAAATTGCTTGAATGTTGATACACATGTGTGAATGAAACACACACCCCTCTTCTGCTTATTCAGACTGTTAATGTTGCTGAATGGGTAGGAGCGTCCCTGTTTCCTTAAGTGTTTTCCATTGCAGTTTTGGTGGGAATGACCTGGCTTTTTTCTTGGAGTTTGTTTTTGTCCATGTTTGCATTGTTTTTCATTCCACTTTTGGCAAGAACAGGCTGGGGATTGTTTTGCTGCTTGCTTTTGATCATCTCTGCATTGTTTTTCATTGCACATTTGGCTAGAACAGCCTGTTTTTCTTTCTTTCTTGGAGCTGGTTTTTGTCCATGTCTGCATTGCACTATGGTGTGGCTGGGTGGGTGTTCTGGGGGGAGGAGGGAGTGCTGTCTCTGCATGCCTTTAAAGTGCACTTTTGAAGAGCTCTGGGGAAAAAATGGCTTTTCGGCTTTTTTCCTGACCTCTGGCACAGATTAATCGGTTTCCCATTCATTCCTATCGGAAACTGCGTTTCGTAAGATGAATTTTTCACAAAATGAATTGACCTGTAGAATGAATTAAATTCATCTGACGAGGCACCACTGTACTGGCCTCTTCATGAAGACTATTTCATATGCCCATACATATAAGGGACATGTGTAAGCTACTCAGTAGAGCAGCTTCAATCGTCTGCATCAGTTTGTCTCATGATTTTCTTAACCTTACCTCTAAATTGGATGGGGGATAATAAAAGCATTGCCTTGTCCTCTCACTACCCCCAAAGCCATTGCTTCCCAAATGATTCCTTCCCTTCAACTTTTTTTTAACATGATTGTTGGAAATAGCCTATATAAGCCTTCTACTGCTTTTATGTAAGGTTAACTATATGGTGGGGAGATGGACATGCAAGTGTGCCGTTCCCCTGAATGAAGAGTGTTTATAGATTTTTTTCCAGGGGAGCAAAGCTCCAGTGTATGGCAGCATAATTTGCAGGCACTGTGTGCTTTGCAATAACACTGTGTGCTAACCTAAAAATACCTGTTTGTTTCATTCAGTCAAATACACTTATGGCATCCTCTTGACACTTTTGTATCCAACACACCAAGGTTTAATATACTTCTGGGTAATACTGATGTAATACTGACGTTTATGGACAGGGCTTTCTTTGCTCCAATTCAATCCTACATACACTTGTACAGAAGGTGCATAAGTGCACTGTATCATGTTTGATCCCGTGAATAAGATTTATGCCCATCATGTGTATATTCCACAGCTGGGAGTGGGGCTGAGTGGACGGCTGTAACTTCAGTTTAAAAAGTGCTCCTGTTCTTACCCTAACATGAAATCTCTTCTCCCTGGCCATGTCTCCATTTGAGATGGGCACGAAATGAGCAATTTTTCATTTTCGTTTTCGTTTTTTCGTTTCGTTATGCAACAAAAACGAAATGAAATTTTTTAAAAAAACAAAATGAAAACGAAAACAAAACGACCAAATTTGCCGTGTTTTTCATTTTAATTGCAGCAGATGCATTGAACTAAAATGAATGCTAACGAAACAGCAATTTTTCATTTTCGTTTTCATTTTTTTGTTTCGTTACCTAACAAAACGAAAATGAATTTTTTTGCAAAAAAGTCACGAAAACAAAAACGAACCGAAACGGACCCCTAAACGACCAAACAACAAACGAAACACCATTTTTTTGAGTCGTGCCCATCTCTAGTTTCCATGTTTTCAGCATGAGATGCCCAACTGTTATGTCATTCCCCTAGGACCTCAGCGGAAGAGCTAAGGCCAGACCAACTGTGAGCGTTTGTGTTTGCTTGCATGGGTGTCAGTGATTAGTCTCAGCTCCTAGAATGACTTTCTGTTTCACTCCCATTATGAGAGGAGCTTTGAGAGATGCTGAGTGTTAACTGAAGCAAAAACACATGAATGGTAATTGCAGTGATGGAAGACAATCCCTCTGGGACCACAAAAGAAAATTGTCTCAGATACAGCACATGCTTTTCTTGAAAGAAGAATAGCTATGTTTCACATTTGACAAGCTCAAATGGAATTAAGCTGCAATTATCATGCGGCAACCATGTGCCTGTTGTCTTTCCAGAAGAAGATTGTAGAAGAATTTTGTCACATTCTGATAATTTTTTTAAAAAAAATAGACTTCATGGACTTTATGTGTCTATATTCACATAAACTGTCAGTGTTGAGCTTGTTGTGCTCCCGATACACTGCTGTAAAAGCAGGAAAATATTTATATAACTGACCTTAACTTTTGGATTGAAGAATGAAATGTCATTAGCTGCCTTGGGTTCTTTTTAAGGAGAAAGGCTAGATAAAAATATCTATCTATCTATCTATCTATCTATCTATCTATCTATCTATCTATCTATCTATCTATCTATCTATCTATCTATCTATCTATCTATCTATCTATCTATTATTTTCCCCCAGGTTTTCAAAGAGGAATTTATCACAGCACATGCTTTCCCCCTCAACTCAGTATCATTTTGGTGTACTTTGTTTTGTGATCACTGGAAGGTATGCATGGACTCTTTATTTCCTTTCTTTTACGTTTAAACTGTAGGTATGGCCTGAAGTTCTGCATATACAAAAGGAGGCAAAATGCTTTCTGCAGAATTTTCATGCTAATTTATTACTGACACTTTTTTTCATTTTGCTTTCTTTTCTTTCCATGCAGGGTCAAAATCCCAGAATTGCTTATGGAATACCATTATTGGTGGCCTTACAGAAAATCTGAAGGAAAAACAGAAACCAACCATTGTTTTTGATCCAAGGCCTCCTGAAGAAATCTTAGCAGAAGAGTTGCCCCCTGTGGAAAGCCCTGAAGCTCTGGTGAAAACCTCATTCAGGTTTGATGAAAGTTAAATGTGCTTTTTTATCGCCCTGATTTTCTATACTCAATTGGGCTGAGTGGGTTTGCCAAAACAACAGATGACTTGGGTTATCTAAAATTTTCTTGCATGAAATGTGGCTTTTGAACCATATAGGTGCCAACCTCATACAGTATACTGGTATTTCTGGATTTTTATAAGCATATACATAATTGTATGCTGAAATAATTCAAAAATACCTTTAATATTGTAGGAAAATCTTGAAGAAGGTCTGGTCTGGTATGATTATGTAAAAAGTTGAGAGCATTCCCGAGAGAAGAAGAAAGGAGTGTGCATTTATACCATTTGATTAAAAAAGAAAACATGAAAAGTATATGAACAATACATTTGTTGAAGAAAGTTTAAGGTTAGAAATATTTTTGTGTATTTGTAATAATAGATACTTGTAATGACACTCAGTATGTTGTGCTATCAGAGTTTTAGTTCTTTTATGTGTGAATATTCTGTTACAATTTCTACTGCTTTCTTGGCCTCTCTAGCTCTTAAGGCCGGTTTGCGTCAATTCACATTATTGAGCAAGGACTGGAGTTACTGTATTCATGTTTCATTTAAGTGAGTTATTCTTAGAGTTTTTGGATTGCAGATCTCATGAGCCCCAGACAACATGATTGTATGTCAGGGCTGTCCAACTTGGAACAGGCTGAGGTCTACTTTTTCCGGCCCAAAGTGCCTGAGGGCTACTACACTAAAACCTCTACTTACGAATTTTATCCGTTCTGAGCACATGCTCATAAGTAAAAAAAAAAAATGTAATTAGAGCAGCAGTTTCCCATAGGGATGCATTGAAATTCAATTAATCCGTTCTGGAGGGAACATAGTTCAACACTTGGGAAGGCTGATCATTCACATGCTTCCTTTGTACACGCTCGAGCGGGTGTGGGCAGGTACAAGGGAGACGTGTGCATGCTTGCCCAGGCTGCTGGAAGACTTTTTTTAAAAAAAGTTACGCTTTCTCTCCCTCCCCCTCCGGCCTCCTCCTCCTCCTCTTTCCCCCCTTCTCCCTTCCAGCCCCCTTGCTGCCACTGCCACTGCCACTGCTGCCTGCAGCTCTCACTCACCTCTGCCATGTGGCCTGAGCCAGCAGCATGGCAATCACATTGCCATGGCAGCACAAGAAGGAGGGAATGGCTCAGAAGGGGAGCAGGAGAAGCAGCGGCAGTGGCAGGTCATGGTCTCTGTGAGGCAGCCATGGGGTGGGAGGAGGGGGAGGAGGAAGAGGAGAAAAGGGTGGAAGGAAGGAATTCTCCAGGGGAGAAGAAGAGGGGAGACATCACCATGCAAAGGAGGTGGACACACCTGCAACCCCACCTCTCGCTGTCTCCTCCCCTCCCTCTGCTCTGCACTAGTGACTCCGCTGGTCATGAGACAGTGACATACCGATCATCTGTCCGGGAGGGGGAGCAGGGGACTGTGCCACGGCCCTTGAGCTGCTCCACTCGGCTGAGACAGTGGGCTGGCCAACCCAGAACTTTGCTGGAGCAGTGGTGGTCCTTAGAGTGGGGGAGGGAGGGCTGGAGAACTTTTCCCCTCACTTTTTTATTGATGGCCGGCGGGCTACTTTTGAACCCTTCGCGGGCTACTGGTAGCCCACGGTCTACCCGTTGGGCAGGCCTGTTGTATGTCAATGCATCTGGAAGGACACAAGTTGAGAATGGCTAATTTAATTCTTCATGGTTTCTCTCCCACCTACCTCACACCAGGGCATTTATAGGAGAGATTCGTATATGACTTCCCCATTTCCTTTATCACAGTAAAAAGACATGCTGTGGAATGCCAAATTAAGGAACACTTCTTGTTTAAAAATTGTTTAGTGCTAACATTGTGTTGACTGAATTCACATTCCTCATGAGCACACCCTTATGCGAATAAGGAGTTTCAGTCTTTAATTTTTAAGAAACTCACTTTTTGTAGGTCTACAGGATGAAATGTAAGGGAACGTTAGAAATTCAAATTAATTTAAATATGTAATTGGATTTGTCAGCCACAACAACAACTTGTATAGAAAATTACTAATGATCTTCAAGCTATCGGTAGCCAAAGGTTTGACTTCTATTATTGTGAATTCATTTCACTGACTTTCCAAAGAAATATAAGCCACTGTAAAGAGGTGTGATGTTTTTAAAGACAAGTGTGTGCCCTGCCAGCCCCCTCATTGGCAGAGCTAGGGTTGATGACTCCATGGGCTCCAGTTCAGCTTCTTGATTGCATATGCCTTTTTATTAGTGTTACAGCAAAAGTTCCCTCTGCCTCCCCCCCCACAGTTCCACAGGGTCAAATCACAGTCTCTAAACTATTTGTCAGCTTGGGGGCCCAATTAGTTTCACAGGAATCCCCCCCCCCAGTGCAGGTTCTGAAATGCAGGATGGAAAAGAGAGCCAAGGTCCAGAAGGCACCCAACTGGCGAGAACGCTTGTATAAATGAGTACAAGAACTCAGTCTCTGCATGTTGTCTTTCCCAGTCCCATCCCTCATTTGCTTCTCCAGAGCGACGTATATCATCTTCCAGGCCGATGTAGCCTATTCCAAGCACATGGCCGGAGTCTCCGGTGTCTGACTCCTATCATAGGCCAATAAACCTGTCAAGAGTGGACAGCTTCTGGCATCCTTCCGCATGTCCTCTTTTTCTAGGATAGAAAGCAACCCATTGCCTTCCTAGTTCTGATCTTTTATTCCCATCACCTTTGCCTCCTCCAGCTGTCTCTAATCTGGATGCTGTTTCTCCTTTAGTGTCAAACACTCCTTGCAACTGGGCCTACTCTGAGGCAACCCAGCCTCTTCCCAGCTGCCTGCTGCTTATGTGCTGGGGCATTTGATCATCTTTGATCATCAAGCCCTTTGAGGACGTAATTGCATGAAGCACAGGACTGCCCATACATATACAGGCACTCTCCCATACACAATGTACCTTAATGGACTTACAGGGGATGAAGAGACCTTCCCAAAACACAAAGAGGAGAAGTAGGGAGACCCCACCACTGCAAACCACACATCTTTCTCTGTGTTTGGCAGCACTAAATAATATCTGGGCAACACTGGACGAAGGGAGCAGAAGGGAAAGAGAAGTGCGTGTATTAGGCAGTGCCTCTCATCACTGACCTCACATTCCTTCTCAGCTCAGGGCTGCTTTAGATCAGCATTACATCACTTGCAAAACATAAACAAGAGAAAGGAATTTGAATGCCTAGTTACAGGCTATAGGGACAGGAATGTTATGTGTCCTATGTGTAAACATAGCACTTCTGTTATGCAAAAATACCCCCCCCCCATAACAATTCTCCATGTCAGCTGTCTGTGGTTGAACTAGCAGAAATAACTGAGGTAAAGAAAGGGGTAGATCCCACTGTCTCCCTGTTTTGCATTGGGTTGCATTGGGTTGAAAACAAACCAATTTAGAATCTAGCATACACACAAGGCACGTGCAGGTCCAGATTGCTATAGCAGGAGAGTGAGTTCATGAGGTTTTCAGCTTCTCTAGCCAGAGGTCTGATTATTTTGAGGTACATGTGGAATCAATTCCACATATGTATATGCCCTGTCACCCCTTTAAAAAAAATCCCATGCTATCTTATATAGTGCTGCTGTACACTAGATAGTCAGAATTAAAAAATATTCAAGGACTGGACTTGCCTTTCCCTGCCTACACAATTACCCCTCCACCAATGGAACCACTTGCCCTCCTTTCTGATCACTCACCTGATTCTCCTCCCATCCCCAAATTGCCTCCTCATTGCATGCCTGACTGACACCCCATTGCCCATCCAATTACCTCATTAACGAGATCCCCCCCCATTGCCTGCCTGATCACCCACCATTGCCCATATTATCCCCCCATCAGGTGGAAGACTCCATCCCCTGAATCTCTTCCCCACTGTCTACCATCACCCACCTGCTGCACATGACTTACCTTTCTTTTTTGACATGTGGTAGAGACAGCTGTGTGGTCAGCATGTGCAAATGCAGACACAGACACAAAACTTGAGTTTAGTCCAAGTACAAAGTCAGCCAGTTTATTCTGGCAGTAGAGATCTGCCCAGTGTCCAAGGCTGTGGCCACACTGGCAGTTTGAATCAATTTCTCTCCACACTTTTAAAAAAAGTCAGGTTCGGGTCATGAGGCATTTAAGCCAGTGGGTGTATTCACATCCAGTGAATGGAAACTGATTTCTTTCTGGTAATTTAAACCAGTTTTCTTGTCTACACTTCATCTGAATCAGTTTTAGAAACAAGGTATTTTAAAAAGCCCCTGCTGGCTCATTGAAAAGTGTGTGAATGATTGTGTGAACCATAAAATCTAAATCAACATAAATGATACTTAAAGGCGGCTTTTACTCTAGTATGACCACTGCCTCATTCTGCACACTAATATTCCATTAATATTAAGAATGCAGTGTTACAGTTCCACTAGAGGGTGCAAAGTAACAATAAATGGATGCATCTGAATGGTCTCCTAGCACACGGAAGAAAAATCAGAGCTGTGAAAGATGGGTCAGTTTCATTTCTGAAGTACTTTATGCCCTAATTCAAGGCAACATTGTCAGGCATAATTACATTTGAAAAGTATAGTGTTACTACACTGACGTCAAAGTATCATTTTTAGTCTGAATTTACATATAGAACAAATTGCAGTATGTGGGTCTACAAGAAAAAAAATCTAAATCCTACAGGCAATATCTTTATTACAACTCATCAAATATGCACAGAATTGTGGATAATGTTGAACTCCCTTTAGTTCTTTCTTAAGCATTTTATATTATAAAAAGCAACGCGCAGGAGGAGAGGAGGGAGGGAAACTGCATTAGATGAGGCACATAGTTTTCTTGGTAGGTGTGATCTGAAGTCTGCATTGTAGATTCTAGTGCCTAATCTATATGTCTGCATCTCTTCTTCTACTCCATCCTAAGAATCTGGAAATACAGACCTCTTGACCAAATAAATGATGTTGTCCGTTGCTGTTACTATTGTGCTTACCTTTCCACTAAAAGTTATGCCCTAATTCAATCTCATACACACACACAGTGTCCAAGAGGAGAGAACTTTCAAGGGCTCACACCTGAGCAGAACTTAATTTTCTTAAAATGAAGTCACTGGAGACACGTAGTGTTTCTGTAATATAAGACTTATTTATGTGCATATAAAGACTGAGCATGAGACACAATTCAAAGCATTAACAGTCCAACATATTATTGCTCATCAACCAGTGCCTAAGGGATCCCTTAACTTTGCTAGGATAGACCAAGTTCCTCCTCCTACCTTACACTGACTCTCAGGTGGAGGGAAGTGGCTTCTCTCTGCCCATCTCTTACTGTAGATGTGGAGAACTTCCTGAAGGCAAAGGGATTTACTGAATCTTCCACAAATCATGATGAAAGGGGTTATGAAATTTAGAGGCTGTTGCAAGGATTCTCACTGATGCTGCAGTTGTTACCAAAATCCTGCAGCAACTGTAGAAAGGACTACACAGGCATTTATCCTCCTGTTTGGTCCTTTGTGGGAACAGGTTGGTTCACTCCTTTTGCTGGCAACCACATGACAAGTGCTGGCATGAACCAGCCCATTCCCTAGGAATCCTACCTGCACTTTTCTGGGTCCCTGGCCAAGGGCTACTCTATTTAAAGTAAAGGTATGGTTGCTTGGTTTTGATTCATTTCTAGCATGTGCGATCAGTGGGATCTAATGACAGTGAATTTTGCTCCCAATATTGTTAAGCTTGGCCACTTAATGATATTGGGAAGCTAGAAGTTTTCTCTGCTTCTACATGGAGAGTCAGAGGGAGGAAGCAAACGTGTTCTTTTAATAAAGCTTATTAGGGCAGTACTGATGCACCATTCCTTTTAGGGAATTGAAATTACCCTTTAGGGAATAAAATTTAAAAATTGAAAGTACCATTGCAGAAAATGAAGACAGACTTTCTATCTTCATCCCTATATCCTTTATTCCAGGGCTGTTCAACTTTGAACAGGCCAAGGTCTAATTTTTCCAGCCCAAAGTGCCTGAGGGCTACTACACTAAAACCTCTACTTACGAATTTTATCTGTTCTGAGCACATGCTTATAAGAGAAAACTTTTGAAAGTAGAGCAGCGGTTTCCCATAGGAATGCATTGAAAACCAATTAATCTGTTCTGGAGGGAACAGATTTCAATGCGCCATGGCCCTTGTACTGCTCTGCTCGGGCTGAGAGAGTGGACTGGCAGACCCAGAACTTTGCTGGGGCAGTAATGGTCCTTGGGATGGGGGAGGGGGGTGGAGAACTTATCCCCTCACTTTTTTAATTGATGGCCGGCGGGCTACTTTTGAACCCGTCGCGGGCCCTCAAAAGCCCGCGGTCTGCCTGTTGGGCAGGCCTGCTTTATTCCAAGACTGTTCTAATGAGAACAGGATCTTTCATCTTGCATGTAGTTTTAGAAGAGGTAGCCATGTTGTGTCTGTGTGCCAGGGAAAAACAAAAATATTATGACCTTTTGTGGACAGGTCTGTCTGAGATATCTGAATAATTAATTTTTTCCATTGAAGCTCACATTAAAATATAGCAGTCAGTCTTTAAGATGTCACACCATTTCTGTCTTCATTTTTATTTTGTTTTATTTTTACTTTGATCTCTTGACATCACTTTCATACCTCCACCTTTCTCTCTAACATGGCTTCCTAGAAAATCTGTCCAGTTCCTACGTTTTTTTTAAAATGTGTTTTCCCCATAAAAATACGTACTCAGAATAAAACAAATGTGTGTGTGATTCTTTGATCCCATCCTTGCTGAACCTCTCAGGCCCACTGTTTCCTCAGTTTCTTGATTGTGTGCTGTTATTGTGTGCTGTTATGCCTACAAGAAGAAAAGAACTGTAGATCTAATGTAGTTGTATTTCATTGCCAGAACTTGGAACAGTTATTTGTTTGCACTACAGTTCTCTAAATTCCCCAGTCAGCATATAACAGTACATTTCCTCGTTTTACTGATTGGCTTAAGAAAAGCACTGGGAGCCACAGAAGTGCCTTTCTTAAGACAGGTCTAACCTTTGCTCTGTAGAATTTTTGGATTCTTGGTGATTTTATTTCTCCTGGTTACTAGAAGTATAGTCCATTAAAATTTCAGGTAAAAAAGAGGGGTTATGTGTGGGCTGGTAATAGTGTGTACCACAACAACAAGGTTTTTATCCTGATAATGAAGCATTTAGCGGCAAATCCCTACACTAAGTGGTCTTCGGACCAGTGATATCATATGTAAATTTATCCCAGGCTAATTTTTACAGAATTTGTATGAAAAAACTATGTGAACTGCCTTTATGATAGATAGATAGATAGATAGATAGATAGATAGATAGATAGATAGATAGATAGATAGGGTTTACATAACCACACCTTTTATTAAATATTAAAAACATCCTGTAATACCTAAAACAGATAAAATCCACAATTAAAAACACATCACACAAAAAATCTTTCCACTTTTTTCAGAATTGTAGGACATAAATGTAACTAACTAACCAACTAACTATATAAAATGCTAATTTCTTCCTTTTTACATAACAATGTAAATAGATCTTTTGGCAATTGTGTAAGCTGTGAATTGTTTTAACTGAGAATGGTGCAAAAGTTTTAAAATAAAAAAAAATTGTTCATTGTAGAATTAATCATTCAGGAACCTGATTTCTCTTCAGGATACTTTGGTGGAATTCAGATCAAGTCATTATCATGTTGGCTTCAGTGGCACAAGAACTTAATTTAATTATTTTTCAAGATTCAGCTCTGGAGAATGATTTTGTAATTTTTTTTTAAAAAAAAGATCTGTTCACGTTAATACCTTTGTGGTTTTATTTTCTTCAGTAAGAACAAAAGGCCTTTTAAAAATTCTGACAGCATCTTCAGAGTGACAAAGGGGTGGGGTGTGGAGATGACAAAATAACTTCAGATAAATTCCTTATTGTATCTGCTAAACTGTAATTCAGAGAGAAACTGATAAGACAACAGGAACAAAGGGCATATCTATTCCCTTAATTTTTAAATGAAGAATCTGCCTGTTATATTCTATTCCTTGCAGCCTATTTTCATCACCTCTTTGATATATGAAAGCTGCATTTTAAGTCACGTGTCATGTATGTAAGGTTGAATTGAATTATTTAAGTGCTGAAAATAAACAGTAACCAAAAGGGGGTCATTATAGATGCAAATATTCTGGTAGGGTCTGCTGTGATATAAAGAGGACATAGCCAATATGTTTAATACTAGATTTATGAATTTATAGCTTCAGTTGAAATGTGAGCAATTACTTCCATGACTGGAATGCAAATATAAATGTTTTCTGATTCTTGAGTATAAGTAAACAAAAGTTTAACAAAGTCACATAGTCATATTTCTTCTATCATCCACAGTGTACGTGGAAAGCGAGCTCTTCATTTATTTCAACTTAAATGTAATTATAATGAATTTAACTCTGATTTGGAATAACGTTTTTCCTTAGAGACTCTTAAATTTATTCTCTCCATGCAAGTTTGAGAATATTGGATTTTTATTAAATATGATCTTTGGAGAGATTCTCCAAATTACTCCTTAATTACTTTAACAATGTTGTTAATATTATGATACCAAATGCCAGTAATAGGTCACCAAATAAGGAAGATTATAGACAATACCAAAGTTCATCAGCACGAATGTTCACTAAGCCAGCTATACATTTACGTAAGATAGAACAATTATGCTGATTCCACAGAAGGATGAAATGTAATTAGGTAACCATTTTATCAAATGTTGTCTAAAAATAAATTAATTCATTGTTTGACTAATGTTTGAAGTTATAGCATTTAAACCATTGATGAGCACAATATAGTAATAAAAAGTATGAACACAGTGGCTCTTAAATTAACTCACAGTACTCTTTCTAATATGTAATCTATAATTAGGAATGGTACATTCATATTTTAACTAAAGGAAACATGCACGAAAGAGTTCTGTTTTCTTTTCTTTTGTAGATCTCTGAAATAGAGTCTCTAAAACATGAATTATTTGTATTAGTGAAATATGGAAATATTCAAGTTTCACGTTATTTTGTGTTTCCTTCCCTCTCTTGCCTAGAGAAGTAAATTTTCTGGAAATTTGGAAGTTAGGAAAAAAACTTAGAAAAAACAAAAATTTTCAGAAAAATTGAAAAAATGCTATATTAGCACCCCCCGCCCCTTTTACAGCTTGAAAGTCATTCTGTTACCCTAGGAACATAAAATATGACTATGGACAATTCGACTTGGCATAAAATTATCACATCTAGCATATTAAAATATAGTGTACCCAAACAATTATTACAAACAGAATTTACTTTTAAAATAATATTTATTTGTAATTGTAAGTAGCAAATGGAGTAGCAATCTCTTGAACTGTTTACTAGTTTATGTGGAACAAAAACCTCTACAAAATGATGTTTAAAAATCCAGAATTAACAATTCATATTTCCTCTCCAGAGTTGTAAATGAAAATAAAATAAAAAACTCATTCTTGTAAAAATAATTGAAGAGGGGAGAAATGTATAGAAGGGAATGGGACTAAGTTTCAAGGAATGGGCATGAAATTTAATTGGAATCATTTTTGTTGCTCTGTATTTTCTTCCAGTGCTTTGAGGTCTAGTGAAGAGGACAGAACAGAACCAAACAAACCCACCCACATGCAAAAACGAAAGTGAAACATTTTTCTTTTTCCTGTGACAATGGCAGCACCTCTTAACGGAAGAAATGCATCTTGTTCTTGCATTGGAGAATCTATTTTGTAACCTAGGACAGTGATGGCGAACCTTTTAGAAACCGCATGCCCAAAGTGCCCACTAATTTTTCACAAAATGCCAATACAGAGCTTCGAGTACCACCTTTGGCACCCGTGACATAGGTTTACCAATGGTGACCTAGGACTTGCTTGTCCTCAGTGCACAGAAGTTAGAATAATCTGATACTATGCATATTTATTTTTAGAAATGATTTGGAAAATATTTGAACACCCTATCTTAAAATATTTTATTCATCATTTTAAGATAAGAACATTCCATAATCATTTTTGATTTTTCTTTTTTCAATTTCCCCAGTTTTTCAGAAAAAAAACCCAAAAAGGTTTCAGGTAAAAAAAAAATTGGAAAACCCCCCCCCCCATTTTTTCTGTTTTTTTTTGTGGGCCTTCACATCCCTACTCTTGTCTAATCTTTCTTTCACCCTTTGCATTTCAATTTGCCTAGGATTTTTTTTTATCCCAATAATGTAATAAGGATGCCAATCAGAAAGCCTGGGGGGGGGGGGGGAGGAAATTGTGAAGCTATGAAAGGGGCCTTGACTGGTTCACAGGCAGTAGGAGAGCTCTTTCTTTGTTTTACTTGTTCCTTCTGAGTGTGTGTACTTCTGCTACATGCACGGCACACATTGTTGTGGGACACTGATCAGAATACTATTGAGGTTTTATACTAAAGTAAGTGGAAATATCTAAAAAGTGGTGACAAGTTGCTGCTAATTAATAAATTGCTGGGCGCATGTCTGACTGCATGTCACTCATGCACCTAATTAAGCACAGAATAATCAACTTGTTAATTAGCTGCCATTCACTAGCACATTATTTCTTATTCTACTCCCAAGAGGATTCTGGTCAGTATATCCAACATCTGTTTATACTAAAATAACAAATGCATTAGGGATCTTTTTTTTGGGGGGGAGGGGGGAGGTATCTCCCCCTCCCCTGCCTGCAGACATCCATGTTTACAACACATCTGTGTGGTAAGCTGAGACAGACAAAAACTCAGTAGCTTTTGAACTTGACTATCCCAAGTGTCAATTCAACATTTAAACCATGATAACACACTGCCTAAATCAGGCATGTCCAAACCTCGGCCCTCCTGATGTTTTGGACCACAACTCCCAGAATTCTAAGCCTGTATTTCCAATGGCAAAGGACTGTGGGAGTTGTGGTCCAAAACTTCTGGAGGGCCGAAGTTTGGACATGCCTGGCCTAAATGTTGAGTGCCAATCATATATTATGTTCATGTGAGAGAGAGAAAGAATACACCTCTACTTCTCACCATACAAAGAAGATTGCTAGTCTGCTAAGTAATAAAAGCAGGTCTATAACCTTCAGTCCAGTATGTGGCTTTGTTTGTTGTCAGTAGCAAGTCTACTCCTCACCACTTAGTTTTCTAAAGCTATGTGGCATGGAATTGCAGCACTGATCCTTTGCACACATAGCTTGTGAAAGTTCCAGATGCTTTGGACTCACTGTGTGTGGCAAAAATGTGTTGACAGAAAATTGATAAGAATGCTGAAACCAGAGGTGCTTGCAACCTCTAAATTTAGCACTGATAAAGCCCACTGAAACTGTGAAGGACAAGAAAGTAAAAGTTAAAGATAACATACCCTTTAACTGACCTAATTTGCCTGAGGAGGCTTATGTTTCCCAGAGTTCAATCCCAGCTTTCAACTTTTCTCTTGCAAAAAATTATATATCTGACACTGATAGGAAGGGATTGGAGCGCAAATGCACCAGTGATTCAAGTGTGTTTTAAACCACTGTCTGAAAAGTATCTTAAACTATAGGTAAATTTATTTATTACTTCACTTATTTTGAGTATTTTTACCCCACCTTTCCCCTTGGAAAATGACCCAGGTTGGCTTACAATAATGAGGGGCAATATACAGCCCAGAACATTTAAGACATATTCAAATTAAGAACAGGAAATTAAAAGAGACATCTTAAAACATTAAAGGGCAACAGTAGAGCTACAAAGAGCACACAAAAAGAAAAGAAAAATCCACTATGAGAGGTGAAACGTAAAACGGAAAACACAGGTATTCTTACAAAATCAGTCAATGCAATCATATATGGCAGGGCTGTCCAACGTTGAAAGGCTGAGGTCTACTTTTTCTGGCCCAAAAGGACTACTACACTAATACCTCTACAGTACTTACAAATTTCCATTCCAAGTACATGCTTGTAAGTAAAAAAAAATAATTGTAAGTAGAGCAGCGGTTTCCCATAGAAATGCATTGCAATCCATTCCCTTGACCTTCTGGCCAGTGGGGGGAGGGGCAGGGGACCACACCATGGCCCTTTTTTTTTTTTTAAATTTTATTTATAATTTTAAAGACAAAATAACAATAATAAACAATTAAAAAAAACAGTAATAGACAATCATAAACAATACATAAACAATACAAAGTGCCCCCCACCCCCAAGAAACCGTCCGGTATTCTTGCATCTTCTCTTTCTTCTTCATCTTCTTCCAATAGGCTTCTTAAGGCCCTTTACGCCAGAACTGTGTTGGGTTATAAGTTGGTTGTATCCCTTTCCCTTTTAATAATACATGATCTATAAATTTCCCCCAAACATCATAGAAAATATCCTTTTTTATTTCACCTCTCAAAACTTTTATATTACAAGATAGTTTATCATTTAACGCTATGTCCCACACTTCCTTATACCATTCAGCAATTTTTAGGTCTGATTTCAATTTCCAGTTCCTAGCAATAATCAGTCTAGCTCCTGTCATAAGATTTGCTATTAATTCTTTAGTTTTCACATCATATTCATTAATAGGTGGTAATGATAACAAAGCAATTTCCGGTACACATTTAATATCAGTTTGTATTATTTCTCTTATCTCCTCAATAATCTCTTGCCAAAACTTTTGAACTATTTCACATTCCCACCATAAATGAAAATAAGTACCTGTCTTTTTTTCGCATTTCCAGCAGAGCTTAGAATATTTGGGATTCATTCTATTCATTCTGACTGGAGTCATATACCATCTTAAAACTAGTTTGAAGTAGTTTTCTTTTATTCTGACTGATAATGACCGTAGAATCCTCAAATTCCAAATTCTTTTCCACTCGTCATTATTTATTTCTTTCTCTATGTCTTGTTTCCATAGCTCTCTTATTGTGTCCTGTTCCCTATTCTCAAATGAATCTTGAATTATTTTATATAATTTACCAACTGTTCCTTTCCCTGTATTTCCTTTCTCTAATTCATATGTTGACAGAAATTGCTCAAATTTTGTATATCCTCTAAGTTGTGTATTTCTCCTAATCCATTCTTTCGTCCAGCTTTCTAACTGAGCGTAATTCAACCAGGACAATTCCTGAGTTTGCAGAATACGTTTAATTTCTTGTTTTGATGTCATCTTTTTAATCCAATCTTTTAGTCTTGCCACTTTCCTTAATTTAAATAAGTCTCCCAATTTCTTCATGTTCGTGGGGAAATTTATCTGATCGATCACCGCGCCAAGTGGGGAGCCTTCCTGTATCAATTTCTTTCCATACTTTTTCCAAGTGAGCAATAGGGAGCTTAGAAGAGGGTTTTTAATTGGGTAACTTTTCCTTTTTGGGGGGAAACTAAACACATATTTATTTATGTCTTCATTTAGTTCCTCTGATTGAAGTTCCCACCATATTAGTTTTTGAGGTTTAAATAGTATTTCCCCCAGGGAACTAAGCTGATTAGCTATGTAATATATTCTAAGATTAGGTATGCCTATACCTCCCTCTTTTTGAGATCTGTACCATAAGCTTTTATTTAATCTTGCTTTTTTTCCACCATTGCAGAATTTATTTATAAGATCTTGATAGACTTTAATTTCACTTTCTGTGTATTGAATAGGTAACATTCTAAAAAGAAAATTAATTTTAGGAAGTATTTTCATTTTTACCATTGCTATTCTACCAAACCATGATAAGTTTAATTTGGAGTAATTTTGTAATTTATTTCTAATCTCTTCCTTTATTTTTGTGTAATTTCGTTCTTTCGTTTTGCTAATGTCTTTATCTAAAAGTATCCCTAGGTATTTTATACATTTACAAATTTTCAGTTCGTAATTGGAGATCTCTTCCATGTCTCGATTTTCCTGATTGAAAAGCATGATTTCTGATTTCTGCCAGTTGACACATAATCCGGTTGTTTCACCAAATTCCTTTAGATGTGCTTTTATTCTTAATATATTTTCTACCGGATTTTTTATTGTTAACAAAGCGTCATCCGCAAATAAACTGATTTTTATCTTGCCTTCCTTACCCATACCTTTAATAAGTTGGTCCTCCCTTATTGCATTAGCTAGTAGCTCGATCACTATGCAAAACAGAACTGGCGATAAAGGACATCCCTGTCTTGTTCCTCGGCCTAGGGTAATTTTTTCTGTCATCCCATCATTGACAATGATTGATGAGGTACTATGAGAATAGAGTTGGTTTATTACACTTAGAAATTTTTCGCCAAATCCCCATTTCACTAATAAAAGTTTTAACGCAGGCCATTGGACACAATCAAAGGCTTTAAATAAATCTAGAGACAAAATGCATGCTTTATCCTGTGATCTTCCCATCTCATAAAGAACATTCAAGACTCTTCTTACAGTGTCTGACATTTGTCTACCTTTGATAAAGCCTGTTTGGTCTTCTTTAATATATTTGTCTATAAATGTGTACATTCTTTTGGCTAGAATTGCTGTAAAAATCTTGGCATCTTGATTTATAAGTGATATTGGTCTGTAGGATCCAACATCTGTTGAATCTTTATTAGGCTTGAGAATTAAAATAGTTAAGGTATGTTTCCAGGAGGGAGGAACTTGCTCGCCCTCCAATATCTCATTATAAAGTTTCTTTAACTTAGGAATTAACATTGATTTGAATACCTTGTAAAATTCTGGTCCCAATCCGTCATCTCCTGGAGTTTTGGCATTCTTTAGCTTGTTTATAACATCGTCTATCTCCTCCTCTTTAATAGCTTTTTCCATTACAAGCCTATCTTCTTCCGCTAGTCTTACTTTTAAATTTTTGTCAATGTATTGTTCCATAACTTCCTTACTACTTCTATTGGCTGTATATAAGTTTTGATAAAATTCTTGAATAGCGTTTAATTTTTCTTTCATTTGAGTAAAAATATTGCCGCTTAAATCCTTTATCCTTCCTATCATGCTTTTTTCTTTCCTTTTCTGTGCTAATTTTGCTAGCATCTTGGAGTTTTTATTACTGTATTCGAAAAAGTTTCTTTTCAAATATAGTAGATTTCTTTGGGTTTGTTGTAGATCTATATCTTCTAATTCCCTTTTCCTGGCCTCAACCTGAATTAAAAAATTTTTGTCTTTGGTTAGAAAAAATTGAGATTCAAGGTCTGCTATAGTAGCCTCCAATTTTTTTTTATTTTGCTGATCTCGACTTTTAATAATAGCACTTTCTTTTATTATGTAACCTCTAGCCGCTGCCTTCAGAGTGTCCCAGATAACTCCTATTTGACCACCACCTTCTTCATTGATATTCCAGGTTTCTAGCCATTCTCTTTGTATTTTTTGTACTGTATCTGGGGTTTGAAAAATTCTGGGGTTTATTGTCCACCTTCTTGCTTCCTTATAATTCTTCTTATTTTCTATTTCAATAGACATTAAAGCATGATCAGAAATTTTTATCAATTCTATATTTGTATTTACAACTTTAGATAGCAAACTTTGTGAGATAAATATAAAATCTATTCTTGAATAAGCTTTATGGGCTGATGAATAAAAAGTAAATTTTCTTTCATCGCCCTTTAATTCTCTCCAAACATCCTTTAGTCCTGTATTTGCGATGAATTTTGTTAAGATTGTATGTCTAGCCCTGAAGTCTACCTTCCTAGTCATTGTTTTATCTTTTATTTTGTCCATAACCATGTTGAAATCTCCTGCCAGAATCACATGTCCTTTCTGTACCTTTTCTATCTGCTCCCATACCTCTTTGTAAAACAGGTTATGATTAGCATTTGGTGCATAAACATTTATCAATGTATATTGTTCTAGTCCAATTGTGGCCTGAAGAATAATATATCTACCTTCCAAGTCTTTCACAGTTTTTTCGACAATACAATCACAGTGCTTTGATATTAAGATTGCCACCCCCCTTGCTTTAGATGTACCAAAACTTTTTTCATAGATGTTGATGTTGGGTAGTTTCAGTTCGTTTTGGCCATCTTTCGCTTGGTGTGTTTCTTGAAGAAAGACGATGTCCGGTTTATTCTTCTTAATTAATGACTCTATTCTTTTTCTCTTCGTGACAGTTCCTAGACCCTTGGCATTCAATGTAACTAATTTTAACAGTCTACCCATATTTTCATTCTATTATCGATCTGGAACGGTCTCTTTGTGCACATATTCAAACAAACATTACATATAATAAAAAAAAAGGCAATGATTAGCCAAACCCTACCACCTACATTTATTTTCTGTTCTCCCATCCTCTTGGCTCTCACACACATTCTGTATGCGCCCTTTAGGAGGGAGGGGCCACACCATGGCCCTTGAACTGCCCCACTCGGCTGAGACAGTGCACTGGCAGACCCAGAACTTTGCTGGAGCAGTGGTGGGGGAGGGAGGGGTGGAGAACTTATCCCCTCACTTTTATTGGTGGTCAGCGGGCTACTTCTGAAACCTTCACAGTCTACTGGTAGCCCGTGGTCTACCTGTTGTGCAGGCCTGATATATGGTAATCCATATAAAGTTACATAGTAGGAAGTTGTTCATTCAGGGAAAGCTTGCCTGAAGAGGAAGGTCTTTGCCTGTTTCTGGAAAGACAGCATCGCAAGCAGGCAAAAATCTTTCTTTTCAGGCAAGCTTTCCCTTAGTGCAGAGGTTCCCAAACATTTTTGCCCCATAGACCACTTGCCAATTTTTTTGTTTTCTGTAGCCCCCCTGTCTGCCTAATATTGAATTTTCCTAAACATATTAACTTCAAATGTATTTTTGGCAGCTGACACAGTGCTACTCACTTTGATAGGGGCTTTTGTAGCATGGACAATTGTAAAAAAAGAAAAACATGTAGATTTATTCATACCTTTTTTGAAAAGACACTAAATTCAAGTAAATATTTGGATTTGGAATGAAACAAATAAGAACCTAGTAAAATTCTTACATAAAATTAATACACAAATAATGCTGTTAATGGGGGGTATGAGCCTGATGCTTTGATGGCAATTGTTCAATATTTGGCTTCAAATTCATGAGGTGTAGTCTTTAATCTCCACCTTCAGTGATCTGAAATCAATTTCTTTTGTTTTGTAAGAAGATTGACAACCATGCTAAACCCCCTTTCCACAAGGTATGACGATGGAAGAGCTATCAAAATGTTCTTGAGATAGTCCATAATGCATGATAAAGGATAAGCAACAGGTATATCTTTCTGAAGCCAGAACTGCTGATACCCCATTCTGAACTGCACCTTAAGTTCTTTGTTGGTGCTTATTCCAATGAGTTCTTCTTGTAATGTGACATCCGTCAATTACATGTTGGACATTTGTCAATTACAAGTTATAATGCCATCCAATGTTTTGCCAGATTAATTCTGGCAAGAAAAGCTGCAATGATGGACTTTGTTTTTTTATTAAATTCATACTGTCACCTTGTAACTGGAAGTTAACCTCATTAAATTTAGTAACGAAAGCTGTTAAATAAGCAATGACTGATTTCCACTTGATTAAATTTTCTTTCAAAATGGGATCTTTAGTATCCAAAAACTCTAAAACCATTTCAAAAAATGGAAAAAATCTTGTCAAACATAAGCCTTTCGAGAGCCAGCGTGCTTTAGTGTGAAGGATTAATTGATGAAAGTCCTCCTCATTTTCTTCACACAACTGCGTAAATAACCTAGAATTCAATGCATTGATAAGGATCTTGTTTTCTACATTTAAGACAAATTGAAGAGATTGATGCAATCTGGCACTCAGATTTTACCTACTAAATGTTGTCAATGAATGACGCAGTGAATTGGAAACACCCTGGGTACATTTTGTTGTAAATGGCTTATAAAACCACAATAGTACCCAAGCATGGCTGGTGCTCCATCTGCTGATGATGATTTTCTATTTGATAAAGTAATTGCTTTTTCCATGAAATAATCTTTCAACACCTTGAATATTGATTCGCTGTTAGCATCTGTTGTCAAAGTTCTCGCAAAGAGCAATCCTTCATGGATTTCTTGGTCTATTAAAAAAATGAACATATGCCAAGAATAGTGTTTCATTACCAGGTAAAGTTGTCTCATCCAATTGAACAGAGCAATGGTTCATTTTCAGATAATTACACAATAAGCTTTCAAACTCATGACTCATTTCATCAATACATCTTTGAACTGTGTTGTTGCTCAAAGGAATTCTTTTGAGCATATCATATGCAGGCTTGTGTAGAACAGTTTTTAAAACCTCTTCAATGACTGATAAAATCAGCTCTTTCATGATAGTATGAAGTTTTCCTGATTTTGCTATGAGTCGTGAGATATTGTAAGACACCAGCAAACTATTATAGTTTCTTTTTGATGTTGAAGTGAATATACTGTCCACTGTGTTTCTTTTCTGAAGCTTTTTCCGAAGTTTTTAAAGTACGTCAAACCTTTATCTGTTTTATCTAGGTGACACCTTCTCAAATGATCATCTAGCTTGGCTGGCTTCATAGCATCATTGTTTAAAAACTCTGTTGCACAAAAGGCACATGGGCAGACATTTGTCTGACAGGGATGGAATGAAGCCAAACTTCAAATAATCAATGCTATACTGCCTACATTTCTTTTTAGCTTCAGCCATGTTGAGTAGAAGTTATATGTTGACTCAAAAATGCTATTTAAATATGATAAGACAGAGCAATTCAAAATTGATTCCTGCCCAGACATGATACAAATATTTTAAAAATATTTTTGGTAACATGGGAAATATTTTAAAAATATTTCTAAAAGTGTTGAAATGTCTGCAAAAATAGCTTACAGAAATATTTCTGAAAAATATTTTGAAATGTGTGCTGTTTGGGTGGAGTAAATCCTTATTTAAATCTTTAGTTACGTAGATATAGAGAGGAATCAGGATAAATAAAATGTTGCTTTTGTAGTAGTACTGTGTAAGCATTGGTGGTGCAATTTCAAAGGGTGTGGACTGAGATGACTGGGTCCCTGGTTCAATCCTGGCTGTGCCATGTACCAATGAATCTTTTCTATAAAGATTTAAGTACATAATACTGATGGCTAAAACAGGAAGGAAACCCCACTAGGGGATACACGTGCACAATAGTACCTTGTTTAAAGACCATAATCTGTTTTGGAAGCATGCTTGAAACCAAAATGCTTGCATATCAAAGCAAATTTTCCCATAGGAAATAATGGAAACTCAGATTATTCATTCTACAGCCCAAAAATATTTGATTCAAACACTGTAATACAATACAAAGTACTAAATAAACTACAAACTACAGTACATTACAAAGAACAATAACCTGCATTTGAAAACCTTTGTGGCAGGTGCAGAGGGGGGGGGAGCCTCAATGGAGGGGTCTGTTTTAAAAATCGGGTGATGGGAGGAATCCCAGCTAGAGCAGAGGAGGGGGAAGCCTCCATGGAGGGGCTGTTTTAAAAACTGAGCAATGGGAGGAGTCTCAGCTAGAGCAGAGGAGGGGGAAAAGACTCAGTGGAGGGGGCTGTTTTAAAAATGGGGTGGTGGGGAGGTTGTGTCCTGGTTGCAGTGGTGGCGGCAGGGATGATGTAGAGAGGCCCCATGGAGGTGGCCTATTTGGGAACAGGGGTTGATGGGGGGTGGCAACTGTTTGTACCTTTACTGAGCCTGTCGCCCTTCTTTCAACTCTGCTGCTGCCTTTGCCTGAAACAGAAACTGAAACAGGCAATCAGCCACTTCCAGCAGGAGGGGGGGGGACAAGAGACGTCATTGGCTTAGAGCACTTTTGATTATATGACCCTCATGAGAGTGCTGATGTATCAAGTCACTGCTTGTTAATAAGGCAAAAATGGTCAGAAATTTTTGCTCATTAATCAAAATGCTCGTAAACCAAGTTAAAAAAAGTTTTAAAAGCCTGTGCTTTCCCCACACCTGATTGGGTGGGGGAAACTGTGAGCTTTTAAAACTTTTTTGCCACCCCAGCGCCTATCAGCTGGCATGCAGGGCATCAGGAGGAGGAAAAAAAGTTTAAAATTTCTGCGCTTTCCCCCATCCAATTGGCACTTGGGGCAGCAAAAAAAAAAAGTTGCACAAGCACTACACACTACAGTAAAGAAAAAATTAAAAATTAAAAACAAAAAAGTTTTTTTAAAAAAATATTTTGTACAAAATGAACACCCCTCCCCAAACAAAAAACTAAATGAAATGGGTTTTTTTTTCCATTTTGTGCCCATCTCTAATGAGGAGATAAAAACAAACTTGCAATCAATTTCAGATATGTTTATATTTTTAGTTTTGCAGATAAACCTCACATAATGACTGACCTTGTAGCATTTGAAATGTAAATGTTTATGCTTACCATGTTATAAGACAGGGCAACAGTTTCAACAATACACTGATGGACATAGAGTAAATATGCTGAAGCCTCTAGAACAGGTGTGTCCAAACTTCGGCCCTCCAGGTGTTTTGGGCCACAACTCCCATAGTCCTTTGCCATTGGAAATACAGGCTTGGAATTTTGGGAGTTGTGGTCCAAAACATCTGGAGGGCCGAAGTTTGGACGTGCCTGCTCTAGAACAATTAGAACAACCCAGTTTCTCAACATTGTTGGAAACAGCTAAGAATAAAAACATTGTAGTGGCTTTTCAGACCCATTAATAGTTTCCTGCCAGAATGCAGGACCCTTTGGTCAAACCAGTAGGTCAATTCAAACCGACAGTCAGACTCACCTTTATCTCTTTGCTGCCTACTCTTTGATACTAGTATAGATGAATATATACATGGACAGCAGCAGCAGCAGCAGTGGTGTGCCTTATTCTTCATTCATTCAAAGAACTGACATTATGTGGGTGTCAGATTGTGTACAGAGGGTGCATTTGCCTTTCTTACTGTTTAATCCAGAAAGATGTATTTTGTAGGCGGGAATGAAATCAATTTATCACAATAAAAATAGTTAATCTTGCTTTATGTGCCTTTCTTCTAGAACTTTCTTTTTAAAATGTGAAATCTAATTCTGCGCCAGCTTGTTTTGCAGGCATGATAAATGTTGCAGCTACACAGTGCAATGGGGTGAACAAACAATGCAAGTCTAAGTTCAAGTTGCCATATTTTTGTTACCAATGGCTCTCTATGTAAAGTTCAGCTTTTTGTTTAAGGCACACACATTCAGCTTTATTCCAGTTAGAGCTATGTTCTCACATGAGACAAATATCAGGAGCTGGGATTGCTTGGGACATGCTGAGGCCCATTTGGAGGGAGCGGGAATTGCCTGCTCATGGAACCCCTTAATCCTTCAACTCCTTATTGCTGCTCTCTATTTACAGTATGTGCAAGGATGTTGGGTCTTCTCTGTTTGAGTAAGAGACACTTTACATGGAAGATGTTCCCTGGGCAACTAGAAACATCCTCTTGGCTGATTATTCCACCCTGGAAGCACTACTGAATTGCCCACCTTGGGCCAAGTGTTTGTTTACCATGTGACCAAGCCATATGTTAACAGTGCCTTGGTTTTTTAAAAAACAAATGTGATATCTTGCCCCTTCTGTGGATTCCTTTAAAAACGCAATTAAAAACATGGCTGTTTTGTCAGCCCTTCCCTGACTAGCTCAGATTATAACAGCTTGTTCAACCTAGTGATTTCCTCCCAGCCATCAGAACTTTTAAACTGTGATACTTGCATGGTTTTTTTTAAAAAAAATATTATTGTATTTTTCTTGTTTTTTGATTATATAATGTGTTGCTTTGGTCATGCTCTTTGTTATTAGTTTATTGTATTTGCATATTTTATTGTTGTAAATCTCCCAGAGTGCCTTCTAAAACACTCTTGTCCTTCTGTTGGTTGGCAAAGACTCTATTGACAACTTACAGTCTAAAAAGGTTTCTTACGTATCTCATACACTGTGGTTCATTTGTTTCAATTCAGGCAGGTCTTGATGCATAAATCAGGGCTTTTAATTTGTGTGATTGCTGCCTTAAGAAAAAAAGGTTTCAAGTTATTTTTAAAGTTCATTGATTTAGTTAACTGGTACGGTCTCATTTTACCGATACTGTACTTGTATTCAGTTTATTATTAGCTGTTCTGAGTGTTATTTTTATGGAGAAAGGCACAATATAAATCTAATTACCATAATAAAGAATGTGTGTGTGTGTGTGTGTAATAAAGAATAGAAAATAATAAATCAACCACAGCAAAGGACAGCATTGGACTATTGTACTGGGCAATAATTTCATAAAAGTTTGTCCTAATTTCTTAGTCCTCATCCCCACAAAAAACAAGCATTGAAGAGGGCAATCCATCTATGATCAGAATTCCCCAGCATTTCCTGCGTATAGCTGGGCTTCTGCTATTAAGAGGGAGAAAGGAATTGATGCTCAAAGGCTGGTAAGAAGTTCTTTTTGGATTCAGAAATAATGGACACACCAATAAGGGAAAAGAGGAAAAACCTTATTAAAGAGTCAGTTGAAAGGAAAGCATGAACAGCAAAGCAGCAAAGTAGACAGAAATAATAAATAGAATACTTCCCCTCCTTCTGGTTTCTTGAAGCACTTGGAGAGTATTGAGTTGGTGATTCCTGAAATAAGTAGGTTTGCCATACCTCCCCATTACCCAGGCCCACACTGAAGCGTCCCAAACAAAGGCACCCAGTCTTTATATATTTTGAAGGGTGTATCTCTTCTCTGTTTAGTTTTCACTAATTTTCAAAAAGGTAACAGAGTAAATCATTAATGAGAAAAATATAGCAGAATAATACATCAAAATATAAACATTCTAAGGATGTCTAGTTGGGGTATCATTATTTTCAGATGGTTGACTTTGAATGTCTGAACAGAACATTTAATAGGGTAACCAAATTGTAGCACAGCCTTGATTGACTGATTGATTCAGTCAATCCTATGGCAATTGACTGAAAAACAAAACAAAGCGGAGCAACATCAAAATAAAAGCAACAAAAATTTCAGAAAATTCAGAAAAGAGGTCATGGTAAACATGATCACTGAAAGTGCAATAACATTGAAGACAATAAGATTATGAAGAAAGAAAGAAAGAAAGAGAAAGAAAGAAAGAAAGAAAGAAAGAAAGAAAGAAAGAAAGAAAGAAAGAAAGAAAGAGAAAGAAAGAAAGAAAGAAAGAAAGCAGCTGGAAGAGAGATACACAAATTCACAATAGAACTAATCAGAATTTTTTTAGTAAAAATTAATAAAAAATACTTAATCTGGGGGCAGGTTTATGAAAAACCTTGCAAGAAGATGAAGCTGGTTTCTAGCAGTAGCCTAAGCACTGGGCATAGAGGGAACATTGATACAGCATACCATTGAACCTTCCTGTCATGACAGAGATCTTGCACAGTGACATCACAAGGGTGGCATGGGAAGATCCCCCTCCCATTGCAAAGGCAATAACTTTGTTTCTCCCTCCCATTTGCTCTTTGATTGGTTTGAATAGGGTCTCCTCTCTCCAACACTAAAGCTCTGATGGTGGGAAGTTAAGGTCAGCAAGCTTGGGAAATGGAGGGACAGAATCCAAATGAATCTCTTGTCTCCAGAATTTGAGTTCTGGCTCCAAACATTTCATGGACTTTCAGACTGCAGCCTTAGTCCATTGTGAACGTGGCCAGAACTTTCTTCCATGGCTGCTGTGGGATCTGCCTATAGCATATCTGCATATAGGCCTATGTGACTTCAATTTCTGTCTCCTTATGAATCACATGCAAAATGTATTTGTTTGGTGATGCAGAAGTGGCTCTGTGAGAAAGCTGAATGGACAGTATTTAATGGGAAATACTGTATTGTTAAAATGCCGTCAAGTAGAATAAAGGTTCAGAATTAGTTTCAATTAATCATGGTTTGTGAATGCAGTTTTTCAAATCCATGTGAGTTAGGTTTCAGCTTTCTTTGTCCTTCATTATTTGGGGTAAACACCACAGAAAGCTAACAAGACCCAAGTCGCTCTAAATTTACCTGGCTTTAGGTGATCGTCGTTTGATTCCAGGGACAGTTGAAGTTTTGCAGGAGCAAGGGAAGGTTCAGGTGAACGTTTACAAACAACAGAGATTATCTTCTGTTGGGGGTGGGGTGGGGTGGGGGGAAACCTTGGGCACTGGCAGATGTTTTCCGCATTCATCCTCAGTTGTATAAGCTGGTGAAAGGCTTCTAAATCTGGAGATGCATTGGTTAGCTGAAGGCATCTGAACTCAGGCTCATGGGCAGTCCGACATCAAGCCTTTTTACTTTTGAGTGGTCTGTAGAATGGTTTTCCTTGAAATTGATTGACCTTGGGCCAGTTTGGTGTTAGCTAGCTCAGATTCCTGATGACTAGCTGCACCTGTAGATGTCCCTTCAGTCCCAGCTATATTCCCATAGGAAATGCAATGCAACAGTCCCTTGCCTTTGTTATTATTGTGCCTATTATTGGAGTCATACTTTAAAAAAAATCTACAAGTGACCGATGAAAATAAAACTGTTCTATCGAAACAGGAAATCATGTGATTGGTAATTGATTAGACAAGTTCAAGTTGCCTCATTCCAAATGGTTGTTTTCAAATATGGAAAAAGGAGGCAAAGTGGAACGTTAACATTAGATGAAATAATGAGCAGCACTAGCACCCTCCATGCACAATACTTAGTTCCTTACTTTATTTTCCTTTTTTAGTTCCATAACTGTTTATCATTCACCATGTCCTCTATTATTATTCTGAAATAATCCTGAAAAGACAAAATGGTGATATTTCTGGAAAATGAATAGTAATTATAGATAATGATGTCAAGACAATTTATAATATATTTCATGAAGAAAGTTGAAATGAATGCAGGGCTAAGTGCATATTGGTGCATGTGCAGTGTGAGTTTTAAAATATGCAGATCTATTCAGCTCAGCCTGCAGAAGGCAGGGCATGCTCAATATAGCTAAACTACTATATATCTGTGCTGAGATGCACATATTAGCTTTTGGCACATATACACAAAATGAACTTCTCAGTAATTGATAGAGGTGGTGGTCATGGTACAGAGGATAATGTAGATACAATTGCTGGTTGAAGCACGTTAGGATCAAAGAGATGGAGGACAGAGAAGGTTGGGAGCAGGCAGCATCCTTTAAGTTTTAAGGCCTGGTTACATTGCTCAATTGATTCAAAATATGTAGTGATCCTAATTAAACTGAATTAAAGTCTCACAGTATTCACATGGTATTAGATTCCTTGTGTCTGTGTCCTGGGGCAGCAGCGAATCCCGTTTTTAAAGGAGCTGGCACTTCCGTGCTTTGCTAGAAGCCACACCTTTTGCCATGGTTTCAATGGAGACTCAGCATGGGCTGATTTGCTATGTGTGGTGGTGGCGACAGCAGTTGCTCCTGCTCCTGCTCCTTCTTCAATGGGCTCCTCTGGTAGCAGCTGGCTCTTGCTGTTGAGCTGTAGAAAACACAGATACTGTTGCTGCCGCCACCACCATCACCACTGTTCAGAGGACCACTCCCTTTTCTTTCATCGCTGGGCCACTTTGGTGATGGTGAAGCCCAGCACCAAGTGAACTACTGCAGAGAGGAGGCAAGTTCCTAACTGACAAGTGCCTTACTGGACACCATTTATATTTATGTTTGTTTATTTATTTTATTACTGCTGTCTGGTATAGCACCATATAATATATAGTAGTAGGGATTTTTAAAAAATTAAAAATAAAGAAAGAGCAGGGGCAAGTGTCTGTGAGGGTCAGCTGGGGCAGAAGGAGTTACTTAAAAATTAATGCAGACAGAGGTGTTCACATGGGTGGTATTAAAATAAAGGGGCCTCTGGCAATGGAGTAAAAAAAAAAACCCTCATTGTGCTCAAAAACATGGTTCCATGTCAAACTATTCCAAACATGCGTCATGTATTCAACATTTTAAAAATCAATCTAAAACATGCTAAACCCAGTTTCAATAGTTTTTAAAGTAATGGGAGCAAGCTCTTAATTTCCTCTTTCATTCATTTTAAAAGTAATTCTGCTAAGTTATTTTCTTTTCATTTCATGCCATGATCTAGGTATCACTTTAGCAAGTAAAACAAGACAAAATAGGCTGAGGAAAAAAATGGCCTTAAAACTTTGTTATGGTCTCAGATCATTTCACTTGGATTTGACAATTATTGTCAGTGGTGGTAGAGTTGGTGTTTTGAGAAGATAGAAATCCAACATGTTTCCTCTCAAGATAAAATGATCCCGCTCATATGCAAACTTTTCAAGTTTAGTTTATTGATTAGCCATCTTCGACCATATCAAAATACATACAAGACCACATAAGTGTTCAATAAAGCAGATAAAACACAATACAAATACTAAAATTTAGAATAATCATGAATGTATTTTAGTTAAGTGAATCACCCCTGCAGGAAACTCCTATTTGTTCAGTGTCGTGGGATCTTATGCCTACCACCTTAGATATAAATTTAGCTATCTTTCATTACCTGCATGTTCATCCAGTGACATATTGAAAAGTTAGATTATTGTATTCCTCTTCTCTCCCATCACATGGCCACCTTACCTTGATGTTGATATGTTCTTCCATCTGTTTCAAGGTAAATAAAATCTGGTTTGAAACAGTACTGTTACTACTAATTTAATGCGACCTGATTTAATGCAAATACCAACTCATAAGAGATTACAAGACGGCAACACAGACCGGGCAATTAAACCTTGCCATAAACCCAGATGCCCTGCCCACACACCTACTCTGGCAACACAATCACAGGACCTAACAATGCCAGATACAATATCAAAGGGAGGTTCAGTTCTTCCTCAACCAATATGATTTATGCCATCTTTTGCTAGCAATGCTTCACTCTACTCTTCATAGGAAAAAGAGAACAATCTCTACAGAAAGGTATCAGTGGTCAGAAACCTGACACCAGAAACCACCTATCACAGAATCATGTCTCAAACCATTTCAGTCTACCAGGACACTCCATGGAAGATTTGAAGGTGACCATTTTAGAACAGAATCATTACAAACCAAGAATACAAACGGAAATAACCGAGATAAGATACATAGGCAAGATGGACACCCATAAAAATGAACTGAATATAAGTTGGTTTTGTATTTCCTGAGAAATTTATGACAGAGCCCTAAAACAACTTAAGCCAGATCACTGCATGCATATGTGCCATACACCCAGACCTGCTTTATTCGAATGGCAAACGGGGCCGTTTCCCAGGACCACCTGTTGTTAGGGGCCCACATGAAAGGGGGGGATTTCCCTAATCCTGATGCTGCTGCACAGCCTGTAAAAAGGCAAAAAAATAAAAGTAGAAGGACTGAAAAATGGATGGGGGAAACACACACAGAGAAAGGCACTGGTGTGGGGGGGGGGGGCAAAGACCAACAGAATTCTGAAGTTTCTACTTATAGCCTTTCAAATCCAGCCAGCTAAAGGCAGCGACTACAGCAGTGTCACTCTTCCCTCTGGACTTCAGCCTGCAGTGGGCTGCCTTTCTCCCTACTCACCCAGAAAACTCAAAGCCCAGCAACTGGATAACTGCCAGGCTGACCCCCTCCCTCCCTCCCATCTAGCAGCAGTGAATGTTCATCAGCTTGATCCTTTATCGCATAAGAGATTATGGCAGAACTCATGGCGCGGTGAGGCTGAGTGAGAACGAGAACGAGCCTCTTTGTGTGAGGCTGTGAGGAAGTACCCCTCTTCTTTCCTTCCTTTCTCCCTGTCTTCCTTCCTTCCTTCCTTCCTTCTTTCCTTCCTTCCTTCCTTCCTTCTCACAGTCACCTGGATGCATCTGGAGCAAAAGAAAGAGAAATGAACCCAGTCTAGGAGCTTTGGCTGGTGCAGTGGGAAAGAGTGAGGGGTCATAATTCTACAGTATATTGGGCCGCTTGCAAAACTGATTTCCAGGCCCAGTTCACAGTGTTGGTTTTGAGATTTAAAGCCATAAATAGCTCTGGACTTGTCTAGCTAAGGATCCACCTGTGTAATTATGAACCTACCCACATATTAAGATTTTCAGGAATTAAGAGGCACTCTAAAGGCCACCTATTAAACCTCTCTCACACTTTTTGGGGGAGTGGCTAGAAATGCTGGCTACCTGTAGAGTCCCTGTGTACCATTTGTCCCAGGGGTATTTGCATCTCTCTCCACTCTGAATGGCGGTGGAGTGATCCACTGCAACTGGTCTTCAGGGTTGCTTGAAGCAGCTGTTAGCGCTCCCAAAATGGTTTGAAAAGGAAGCTTTCAGGCCACTTTGCAAATCAACACATTCAAATAACTTCTGCTACAGGTCCGAGAAATGTGAATGCAGACCATTAATTATGTTCAGATCTCTACATTAGTTTACACGGCATGTATCAGGTTAGTTTATTATGAAATAGCTACTGGTCAAAAGCTCTTTACTTATTTTTAGTATGGAAAAATCTCAATTTTCATCAAAACTGACTTGTTCAGTTATTTTTAAGAAAAGTTAATATAATGAATGAAATGTGATGGTAATTATGCAGTGGTAGAATGATGCTGCAGAACATTGCCCTTTCCACTGCTTACTTGGCAAGATGATTACTTCAACATGTCATTACATTTTCAAAAGCAATCTTTCAACCCCTGTATTAAGACATTTACCTGGCTGATCCACCTCTTCAGGACATTCTTTTGACTGCCATGCTGCAGGGAGTCAAG
>JAWVWN010000535.1:0-408578 GCA_037367305.1 Phrynocephalus vlangalii
AAAAATAGATTTTAAAGTTAATATTAAATAATACCATAGGCCTCCCAGCCTTCTATGGAAGGGAGTGAGGTACAGTGGTTAGAGCCCAAATGCAGTGTCTACCAAGAGACTGAGGGAATGGGTATCACTGCACATAAGGGTTAACAAAAAAGAACAGCAGGAAGGAGAGGAGCTACAGCCCCCCTCCTCCTCTGTTTTTCATTTGGGAGAGGGAGGTCCTTAACAGAAATGGGTAAGGGAGAGATGATCTTTATTTCTATTCCTAACTCATGGTGTGGGGGCTGAAAGCTCACACGGGCATCCTCTGGAGAACTTGAGATCTTTAGAAAGGGGAAAGTTTTTTTAAAAACTACCCTACCAAGCATCCCCCCCCCCCGGCACAGGCCTAATAGATTTTCAGTGTTCTTGTCTGAAGAGGGGGGGATACTGTACCCCCAATGTTTACATTAGATGGTTGCTTTGACTGTGTGATACTCAGGACCTGGCCAGGGATGTGAATGTCACTCAGCCTCTGGGAAACAGTGACCATGCTGCAATCTCCTTTGCCATGCATGTTGGAGGAAGAGTGTCAAGCAAATCAGACATAAAAACCCTTGATTTTCGAAGGGCAAACTTCCATCAGATGAGAAAACTAGTTAGAAAGGAATTGAAGGGGAAGGTTAGATGAATCCAATCTCTTCAGAGAGCATGGAGCCTGTTTAAAACAATGGTAATAGAGGCCCAGCACAAGTGCATGCTACAAAGAAAGAAGAGCTCATTTAAATCCAAGAGGGCAACGGCATGGTTAACAAGTGGAGTCAGAGAGACTCTAAAGCGCAAGGAGAGATATTTCTGTAAATGGAAATCCTCCCCAAACGAGGAAAATAAAAAGGAACGCAAACTATGGCAAAAGAAATGTAGGAAGATGATAAGAGAGGCAAAGAAAGATTTTGAGGAACGTATGGCTAGCAATATAAAGGGTAATAATAAAAGCGTATTTAAATACGTTAGAAGTAGAAAATCTGGCAGAGAACCAGTTGTCCCTCTGGACGATGAGGGAGGAAAATGGGAGGTTAAGGAGGACTTGGACATTGCAGAGAAATTAAACTTGTTGTTTATATCTGTTTTCACGACAGAAGACCTTGAGCAGATTCTGCTGCCTGAACTTGACTAAAGAATTAAATCAAATACAGGTAAAAAGAGAGGATGTTTTAGGACTAATTGATAAATTGAAGATTAACAAGTCACCAGGCCCAGATGGCATCCACCCAAGGGTTATTAGGGAACTGAGAAATGAAATTGCAGATCTCTTAACGGTTTTATGCAACTTGACTCTTAAAACGGCCACAGTACCAGAGGACTGGAGGATAGTGGATGTCACACCAATTTTTTTAAAAAAGGAGGGGGGGACCCAGGAAACTACAGGCCAGTTAGCCTTACATCTGTCCCAGCGAAGATGGTGGAAAGCCTCATCCAAGAGAAAATCTTAAAACACATAGAAGAACAAACCTTGCTGAGAGAAAATCAGCATGGCTTCTGTAAGGGTAAGTCCTGTCTGACAAATCTTTTAGAATTTTTTGAAAAGGTCAACAGGCATGTGGTTTGGGGTGAACTGGTGGATATAGCCTATCTGGATTTTCAAAAGGCTTTTGACGCAGTCCCTCACCAAAGGCTGCTGAGAAAATTGCACAGTCAGGGGATAAGAGGGCAGGTCCTGTTATGGATTGAGAACTGGTTGAGATCCAGGAAACAAAGAGTAGGTGTCAATAGGAAATTTTCACAATGGAAAGAGGTGAAAAGCGGTGTGACCCAGGGATCTGTCCTGGGACAGGTGCTTTTCAGTCTGTTCATAAATGACCTGGAGACAGGGATAAACAGTGAGGTGGCCAAGTTTGCAGATGACCCAAACTTTTCCATGTGGTAAAAACCAGGGAAGATTGTGAAGAGCTCCAAAAGGATCTCTCCAAACTGGGGGAATGGGCTGCGAAACGGCAAATGCGTTTTAATGTAGCCCAGTGCAAACTAATGCATATTGGGGCAAAAAATCAAAACTTTATCTATCAACTTATGGGCTCTCAGTTATTCGTGACGGACCAGGAAAGAGATGTTGGTGTATTGGTGGACAGCTCCATGAAGATGTCTCCCCAATGTGTGGCAGCGGTGAAGAAGGCCAATTCCATGCTAGGGATTATCAAAAAGGGGATTGAAAATAAAACAGCCAACATTTTAATGCCATTATACAGAACAATAGTAAGGCTGCACCTGGAGTATTGTGTACAATTCTAGTCACCGCATCTCAAGAAAGACATAGTGGAATTGGAAAAGGTGCAGAAGAGAGTGACGAAAATGATTACTGGGCTGGGGCACCTCCCTTATGAGGAAAGGCGAAACCATTTGGGGCTCTTTAGTCTGGAAAAAAGGCGCCTTAGGGGTGGATATGATTGAGACGTACAAAATAATGCAGGGCATGAGTAAAGTGGATAGAGGGAAGCTCTTCTCCGTCTCACAAAATACCAGAACTAGGGGACATACACTCAAATTGAGGGCTGGGAGAGTAAGAAGAGACAAAAGGAAATATTTTTTCACCCAGTGCGTTGTTAGTCTGTGGAACTCCCTGCCACAGGATGTAGTGATGGCATCTGACTTGGATGCCTTTAAAAGGAGATTGGACAGATTCCTGGAAGAAAAATCCATCACAGGTTACAAACTATGATGGAGATGTGTAATCTCCAGGCTTAAAACCGGGGTACTTCAAGGGACAGATGCAGGGGAGTGGTATCAGGAGACAGATATTTAGTCTCATGGGCTCCCAAACGCATCTGGGCTCCCAAACGCATCTGGTGGGGCCACTGTGAGGTACAGGAATCTGGACTAGATGGGCCTTTGGCCTGATCCAGCATGGCTCTTCTTATGTACAGTAATACACAGTCTGCCTGGCTGCATTTGATGGCTCTCCTATAGAGGAGGGAAATGTTGACTGGGGATTGTGGGAGATGTAGTCCAAAATGAATAACAGTTCCAAGGCCTGCTTCTTCTGTTGCATATCTGTCCTGAACATCTTTTCTGCAGCCCACGTGCTAGCCGCCTCTCTTTCTCTTGGTAGCAGGAAGTTGCGTGAGACACAAGGGGAGGGCTCTCTGAATATGCTCAGGTAACATTTTCTTCTCTGGGTGCTTTTCAAAGGAAAAAAGTCTGCACCCTGGCCTTTTAAACAGACGTGGGGAATTGAATTTTGACCTATCCATAAAATGAATACTGAGATCCCAGCCTGGCGATAAAATTCACCTTCCAGATAAAATTTATTCTAACTTTAAAAGTGGCCCAGACCCCCAGAAATGCAACAGGCATTATGCTATCTAACAATGTGGAATTTGGGAGGGAGAACAGAAGCTTCCCCTTATGAATTCCTGCCTGTTTACAAAAGCAGGGAACATCTTCAAGCGGAAAGCAGTGCCACGGGAGAAGAAGGTCAAAACATGGCCCTGGGGGAGAACTTTACAGATATTGTGGACTGCCCGAAAGACGACAGACTGAGTCCTAAATGAAATCCAGCCTGAACATGAAACAAAAAAAAATGACCTGACAGGAGCTGCCACAATTTTAGGCACATAACCAAGCAGAGCCAAGGGGCATTTCGGTTCCCAGGCACACCTTTCTTTCCCGTCTCCCAACGGGGTCCACTCGACCGCCTGCCCATAGAACCCCCTTGGACCCCTCCCGGCCAGGCCAGATGGTGGCACCGTTTCCAACACGGCGGGCTCTGCAGAGCCCAAAACATGTCCACTACTTTTTTAAATTGAGGTGCGTAGAACTGGACACAGTACTGCAGGTGGGGGTCTGACCAGAGCAGAATAGAGTGGCACTATCACTCCCCTTGATCTCAACATGATGCTTCTGTTGATGCCACCAAGAATCGCGTTGGCTTTCTTGGCCGCCGATCCACAGGCTGACTCGTGTTCAATAAGTGCAGGCCTGTCCAAACTTTGGCCCTCCTGATGTTTTGGACCACAACTCCCAGAATCCCAAGCCTGTATTTCCAATGGCAAAGGACTGTGAGAGTTGTAGTCCAAAACATCTGGAGGGCCGAAGTTTGGACGTGCCTGAATAAGTGATTCCACCAAGACTTCCAGGTACTATTTCACGAGGAGGATCCTGGCGTTTGGCTCGGAGAGGGTTAAAAGCAGCTGAGCTGAATGAGATTCCTAGAGAGGGAGGAAATAGAAAGGGGTTGACTTGGTCCTCCTACTCCTCCTCCTTCAGCCCCCCCTCCCCCACCCACTCCTTCCTCTTTCCTGCATATTGGGGGCAGGGAGGAAGAAGTGCGCCTTTCCTTCTGGACTACCATGGCAAGGCCAGGCCAGGCGGCGGTGAGAGTTTTGCCTACTTTAGGCTCTATTACACTATACACCAATTTCACAAGCTTTCTGACAGAATCATTACCGGAGTATATAACCCCTGTGGTGGAGCTGGGTGGGGATTCTGGGTGTTGTAGTGGAGGGACGGAAGGAAGACCATTGCAAGCCCCTCCAGCCTGTGGGCCACGTGTTTTCCCTCCCAGTCGCCTGGCCTGGAAGGAACGGGCGTTACTTTCCCGGGAGGCGGAAGGGAACTGGACTGGAGGGGTTGGGGGGGGGCGTCCCTCGTCCCGAGCAAAGGCAGCGTCTCTTCCGAGTCTTGTCCTGCTCTCTCCTTGGCGGAGCAAAGGCCTCCCTCCTCCCGGCTGAGATCCCCTCCGCGCCTCTTGCCTTCCCCTCTTCCTCTCCCGTGGCTTCTGGTCTTGCAGAGAAATGGTTGAAGCTCACCGTTACTTTTCCTGTGACTATATCATTGTTTCTCCTTTGTTGCCTAGTTTCGGAACATATTGTGTGTGGGGGTTTTCAATCTCTCTCTCTCTTTCTGATTGCTTTGGTACATTAAGGCTGCTTTCACACGACCCCTAAAATCCACTCGCAACTTAAATGCAGACGCCCCCAGCATGGTTTTTGTCCTCCTTCCTGTGTTTGCACCCTCCCGCACTCTGATTCTGTTGCGTGTGTCTGTGGTGAGGAAAGGGAGAAAAAAAATTGCAGAAAACCATCTAATAGACAGGGCCTTGGAGCAGCCAGGAGGTTTGTTAATCTGTGGGACTCCCTGCCACAGGGTGTGGTGATGGCATCTGGTTTCTGGCCTAGAGGCCTTCAAAAGGGGACTGGACAGATTCCTGGATGAAAAGTCCATCACAAGTTACAAGCCATAAAAACAGAAGAACAGCCTTGCTGGAACAGGCCAGAACCGATCCAGTCCAGCCTTATGTCCAGTGGCTCTCCCTTTGCTTCCGGCTATTCCTAAGCAGATGTCTTACGATTTCCCACAAATAACAATGAGAGATATCCTGCCAAACTCTCCAACCTTGGGCATCCATAATGATAGCGATTGATACGCTTGTTCTCCCTGAACTTGTCTAATCCTTTCTTAAAGCTGTCAAGATTGACAGCTGTCAACACTTCTGGCAAGGAGTTCCACAGACCAGTGATCCTCTGGGTGACAAAAATTGCTTTCTCTTATTTATTTGAGATCAAGTACCCAAATATTTCATGGAGTGCCCCCGAGTTCTAGTGTTGTGCGATAGGGGAAACAGTTTCCCTTTTCTACTTTGTTGTATGATTTTATAACCTTCAATCAGGTCACCTTTTAGGCGCCATTGTTCAAGAGTGAAGAGGCCCAGGCTTTGCTGCCTCAGTTGTTAAGGAAGGCGTTCCAGTCCCATAATCTTTCTGGCTGCCCTCCTCTGTACTTTTTCCATTTCCATAATATCTTTCTGGAGGTATGGTGACCGGAATTGTACACAATACTCCAGATGCGGCCTCAGCCAGTTAATTAAGTCTGTTTGAAACTTCATTTTTTCTGGTCAATTATAGTTTTCCTTTTTTTTAAGCAGCTAAGATGCCATAGAGAAGAAATAGAAGAGGAGGACACCAAGCGCCAGAAGAACGGGATTCAGTGTGTATTTTCCATGGTCACTTATTGTGAAGATCACGCCAACTCCCTCTCTCTTCCTTCACTTCAGGAGACGCGGGCAGAGAAGACTCGAACCAGGGATCCTTTCTCAATGCTTTATGAACAGTAACGCTGGATGGAACTGGAGACATCCTTAACTGACGTGTCTCCTCCTGTAATGAGTGGTTCTGTCTCCACCAAAAGTCCACAGCTTGCCTCAAGGTTGCCTCCGGTTCAACTAACAAACGTGAAACTGGTAAGGAACTCTCTGCCTCATAGCCCGGGCTTCTCAGGGATCTGGCCTTGTCTCTCCTTGTGGAAAAACCCACCCTATCCCTCGTTCCCAAACCTGCCCTCCCGGGTCTCTCGGATGGGGGCTGGAAAAGGCCTCCTCGCCCGACCATCCCCACAGGTAGATCGACAGAGCCCATGCCCCCCTGTATTTATTTATTTATTTATTTATTTATTTATTTATTTATTTATTTATTTTCGTTTATATACCGCCCAACTTTCCCAAGGGCTTCTCTCGGTTTCCTCTCGCCACTCTCCCTCAAAGAACATCTGTGTCCACTTATGACCCCCCAGACTCTCCCTTTCCTTCGTCTCCTCACAGGATGGGTTGTTTCTCCCCCTTTTTTCTCATTGCATTCCCAGCCCTCCTCCTCTCACACGAGCATAAACACTGCCCCCCCCTCCTCCAAGGGTCTTCCTTCACCTTCTCTATCAAGCCTTTCCCCCATCACTCTTCCTCACTGCCCAAAGCCATCTCAGCCCCTCCTCCCTCCATTCCTTCCCCGTTTTTCTTTCTCTTCATCCTCCAGACATAACAAGGATATTTTTGCCCCATTTTGTGTGCTTGTGTCTTCTTCATAAGTTGATCCTCTTAAGAAGGGTGGCTCACCCTTTTTCTCACAATTATACTTTGCCTCCTTTTAGCAGGTACGAAGCTGTAAAAGACAGTGTTGAGTATCAACCTGAAGAAAGACGCTTAGAGGAAAACAGAAGAAAAGATGGACAAATCTAATAGTTGCACGAAGGAAGACCCAGTGGTTCAAAAATATCCAAAGGAGAGGAAAGGATTGATCAAGCCACATCGACACGTCATCTCCGTAGGAAAATTCAACAGAGGGAAAAGTCATTTGAATGTCTGGAAAGTGGAATGAGATTCAGTCGGGCTGGAAGCCTTGTTAGCCATCAGAGGACCCACACAGGAGAGAAGCCCTTTGAATGTCTGGAGTGCGGAAAAACGTTCAGACATTCTGTAAGCCTTGGTCGCCATCACAAGACCCACACAGGAGAGAAGCCGTTTGAATGCCTTGAGTGTGGGAAAACGTTCAATCAACCTGGAAACCTTGTTAGCCATCACAAGACCCACACAGGAGAGAAGCCCTTTGAATGTTTGGAGTGTGGGAAGAAGTTCAGTCATTCTGGGAACCTTGCTGTCCATCAGAGGACCCACTCAGGAGAGAAGCCCTTTGAATGTATGGAGTGTGGGAAAAGGTTCAGTCGACCTGGACAACTTACTAGCCATCACAAGACCCACACAGGAGAGAAGCCCTTTGAATGTATGGAGTGTGGGAAAACGTTCAGTCAACCTGGACACCTTGCGAGACATCAGAAGACCCACACAGGAGAGAAGCCCTTTGAATGTATGGAGTGTGGGAAAACGTTCAGTCAACCTGGAACTCTTGCTCAGCATCACAGGACCCACACAGGAGAGAAGCCCTTTGAATGTCTGGAGTGTGGGAAAAGGTTCAGTCGACGTGGACCCCTTGCTCACCATCACAGGACCCACACAGGTGAGAAGCCCTTTGAATGTATGGAGTGTGGGAAAAGGTTCAGTCAACCTGGACACCTTGCGGGGCATCACAGGACTCACACAGGAGAGAAGCCCTTTGAATGTATGGAGTGTGGGAAAAGGTTCAGTCAACCTGGACACCTTGCGAGGCATCACAGGACCCACACAGGAGAGAAGCCCTTTGAATGTATGGAGTGTGGGAAAAGGTTCAGTCGACCTGGATACCTTGCTAGCCATCACAAGACCCACACAGGAGAGAAGCCCTTTGAATGTATGGAGTGTGGGAAGAAGTTCAGTCATTCTGGGAGCCTTGCGAGGCATCACAAGACCCACACAGGAGAGAAGCCCTTTGAATGTATGGAGTGTGGGAAGAAGTTCAGTCATTCTGGGAGCCTTGTTACCCATCAGAGGACCCACACAGGAGAGAAGCCCTTTGAATGTATGGAGTGTGGGGAAAGGTTCAATCAACTTGGAAGCCTTGCTAGCCATCACAAGACCCACACAGGAGAGAAGCCCATTGAATGTCTGGAGTGTGGAAAGAGGTTCAGTCGACCTGGAAACCTTGCTAGCCATCACAAGACCCACACAGGAGAGAAGCCCTTTGAATGTATGGAGTGTGGGAAGAAGTTCAGTCATTCTGGAACCCTTGCTAGCCATCACAGGACCCACACAGGAGAGAAGCCCTTTGAATGTCTGGAGTGCGGAAAGAGGTTCAGACATTCTGTAAGCCTTGCGAGGCATCACAGGACCCACACAGGAGAGAGGTCATTTGAATAAGAACATAAGAAGAGCCATGCTGGATCAGGCCAAGGGCCCATCTAGTCCACCTTCCTGTATCTCACAGCGGCTTCACCAGATGCGTTTGGGAACGCATGAGACTGGATATCTGTCTCCTGATACTACTCCCCTGCATCTGGCCCTTGAAGTACCCCGGTTTGAAGCCTGGAGATTACACATCTCCATCATGGTTTGTAACCTGTGATGGACTTTTCCTCCAGGAATCTGTCCAATCCCCTTTTGAAGGCATCCAGGCCAGATGCCATCACCACATTGTGTGGCAGGGAGTTCCATAGACTTACAACGCGCTGGGTGAAAAAATATTTTCTTTTGTCAGTTTTTACTCTACCAGCCCTCAATTTGAGTGTATGTCCCCTAGTTCTGGTATTTTGGGAGAGGGAGTAGAGCTTCCCTCTATCCACTTTACTTATGCCCTGCATTATTGTGTATGTCTCAATCATATCCCCCCTCAAGCGCCTTTTTTCCAGACTAAAGAGGCCCAAATGTTTTAGCCTTTCTTCATAAGGGAGGTGCCCTAGGCCAGTAATCATTTTAGTCGCTCTCTTCTGCACCTTTTCCAGTTCCACTATGTCTTTCTTGAGATGCGGTGACCAGAATTGTACACAATACTCCAGGTGCAGCCTTGCTACTGGTCTGTATAATGGCATTATAATGTTGGCTGTTTTATTTTCAATCCCCTTTTTGATAATCCCTAGCATGGAATTGGCCTTCTTCACCGCTGCCACACATTGGGGAGACACCTTCATGGAGCTGTCCACCAACACAGCTAGATCTCTTTCCTGATCCGTCACGGATAACTCAGAGCCCATGAGTTGATAGATGAAGTTTGGATTTTTCCCCCCAATATGCATTACTTTACATTTGGTTACATTAAAACGCATTTGCCATTTCTTAGCCCATTCCCCCAATTTGGAGAGATCCTTCTGGAGCTCTTCACAATCTTCTCTGGTTTTTACCACACGGAAAAGTTTTGTGTCATCTGCAAACTTGGCCACCTCACTGTTTATCCCTGTCTCCAGGTCATTTATGAACAGATTGAAAAGCACTAGTCCCAGGACAGAGCCCTGGGGCACACCGCTTTTCACTTCTCTCCATTGTGAAAAATTCCCATTGACACCTACTCTTTGTTTCCGGGATCTCAACCAGTTCTCAAACCATAAGAGGACCTGTCCTCTTATCCCCTGACTGTGCAATTTTCTCAGCAGCCTTTGGTGAGGGACTGTGTCAAAAGCCTTTTGAAAATCCAGATAGACTATATCCACCGGTTCACCCAAATTCATGTGCCTGTTGACCTTTTCAAAAAATTCTAACAGGTTTGTCAGACAAGATTTACCCTTACAGAAGCCATGCTGATTTTCTCTCAGCAAGGTTTGTTCTTTTATGTGTTTTAAGATTTTCTCTTGGATGAGGCTTTCCACCATCTTCCCTGGGACAGATGTAAGGCTAACTGGCCTGTAGTTTCCCGGGTCCCCCCTCCTTCCTTTTTTAAAAATTGGTGTGACATCTGCTATCCTCCAGTCCTCCGGCACTGTGTCCGTTTTAAGAGACATGTTGCATATAACCGTTAAGAGATCTGCAATTTCATTTCTCAGTTCCCTAATAACCCTTGGGTGGATGCCATCTGGGCCCGGTGACTTGTTAATCCTCAAATTATCAATTAGTCCTAAAACCTCCTCTCTTTTAACCTGTATTTGATTTAGTCCTTTAATCAAGAGGGGTGGCTCAGGCAGCGGCATCCGCTCAAGGTCCTCTGTCGTGAAGACAGACGCAAAGAACTCATTCAATTTCTCTGCAATGTCCAAGTCCTCCTTAACCTCCCCTTTTCCTCCCTCACCATCCAGAGGGCCAACTGGTTCTCTGGCAGGTTTTCTACTTCTAACATACTTAAAGAAGCTTTTATTATTACCCTTTATATTTCTAGCCATGCGTTCCTCAAAATCTTTCTTTGCCTCCCTTGTCATCTTCTTACATTTCTTTTGCCAGAGTTTGTGTTCCTTTTTATTTTCCTCATTTGGGGAGGATTTCCATTTACTGAAAGACCTCTCTTTGCGCTTTAGAGCCTCTCTAACTCCACTCGTTAACCATGCCGGTGTCCTCTTGGACTTAAATGAGCTCTTCTTTCTTTGTGGTATGCACTTGTGCTGGGCCTCTATTATTGTTGTTTTAAAGAGGCTCCATGCACTCTGAAGAGATTGGATTCTTCTAACCTTCCCCTTCAATTTCTCTCTAACTAGTTTCCTCATCTGAGGGAAGTTTGCCCTTCGAAAATCAAGGGTTTTTATGTCTGATTTGGTTGACACTCTCCCTCCGACATGCATGGCAAAGGAAATTGCAGCATGGTCACTGTTCCCCAGAGGCTCAGTGACATTGACATCCCTGACCAGGTCCTGAGTATCACACAGTATTAGATCCAGAGTTGCCTGTTCTCGTGTGGGCTCCATGACAAGTTGCTCTAAGGCACAGTCATTCAGCAAGTTGAGAAACCCAGTTTCTCTTTCTTGCCCGGAGCTCGCATTGGCCCAGTCAATGTGGGGATAATTGAAGTCCCCCATGATTACTATCCTATCCCTCTTAGCCACCTCCATGATTTCTCTCCTCATTTCAAGGTCCCCCTCACATTCGTAAGCCTTGCTAGCCATCACAGGACCAGCACAGGAGAGAAGCCAATTGCATGTCATTATTCAGGATTGAATTATTGTACTATAGTTCTGATGTGAAGGTTCAATTATGCTGGTGATTTATCAAAATTCACAACCTTTTATTAACAACATTTTTAACTATGTTTTCTTGAGCTTGTATTTCATTCTTCAAACAATTAACTTCTGATACAAACATATAAACATTTGTTTCTCTCTTTAACATTGCATTTTCATTTAAAGGTATTTCTCTTATCTGTTGCCTCTCCGGTTCTGATCTATGGGTCCAGCCTATATGGTCCCACAACACTGATGCCGGACCAGAGTTGTCTTTCTCTCCCATCCCTGTCCAGGGATCCATCCTGGCGGATGTGCATTGGGACTTAAAACAATACTTCTGGGCATCACCTGTACTTGCCCTTCCCAAATTGCTTGTGTGAGCAAAGGTAACCCCATGTCCACTTCATTCTGGGTTCCTTTCTCCTCTCTATCTCTCTTCTATCTCAACCCTCCTCCTGCACTGTCATTCCATTTGTCCTCCTCCCTGTCACTCACCCAGAAGCTCTCAACCATTGGGCCCTTCCTCAGCTATCTCCTGCCTATTTACTTCATTCTCCATTTCTTGTGCCTCTCCACCTCTCCCGTTATCTAATAGTTTTACGATCTCATTCTCTAAAATCTTTAATCTCTTCTCTGTCCATTTTACATTTCTGTTCAGTGGACAGCTCTGAGCTATCTGTGACGGATCAAGAAAAAGATCTTGGTCTGTTGGTGGACAGTTCAATTAAGGTGTCTACCCAGTGTGTGACAGAAGTGAAGAAGGCCAATTCCATGCTAGGGCTTATCAAAAAGGGGATTGAAAATAAAACAGCCAACATTATAATGCCATTGTACAAAACGATAGGCCGCACCTGGAGTTGTGTGTAGAATTCTGGTCACCGCATCTCAAAAAAGACATAGTGGAACTGGAAAAGGTGCAGAAGAGAACAAATAGAATGGTTACTGGGTTGGGGAACCTCCCTTATGAGGAAAGGCTAAAACATTCAGTTATCCCTCGAAGGGTTAAAAATAGACTGGTGGACTTACCAACAAATATATTCGCATTATAGGTCTGTGCAGAAGGAAAGTGGCTTTACGGTAAATGATAATGTTTTTGACAAAATATTTACTGCAGGCGAGAAAAAACTGTTTAGTAAATTTTATACTATGTTGTTAGTTGAAAGAACAAGAGACTCACAGGTTAAAGAATGTATGCTAAGATGGGCAGAAAACTGTGGGCACTCTATTCACTTAGAAAAATGGAATATGCTATGGCATAATGTTTTACAGATGGCATCTTAGCCCCCATAGACTATACTAAAATGTATATTTGTTCAGCTAAATGTTGGAAGTGTGAGCAAGAAAACGGTTCTTTCTACCATATGTGGTGGACTTGTAAAAAAGCTAAATTATTCTGGAATATGATAATAAACTTACTAGACACTGTGCCGAAGGTCAAGTTAAAATACACACCAGAATTATTTTTGTTAAATATTATCGATACTGAGGTAACATATGACCAAAAATATGTAATTAACCACATTATTGTAACTGCCAGAATTTTGTATGCTCAACTTTGGAAGAATTCTGAAATACCCTCAAAAGACACTCTGAAAGGGAAATTATACTTGGCTATTGAAATGGACAGACTTTCTGGCCACCTGAAAGGAGAAGATGAAGATGTTTTGACAAGAAGATGGCAAGAGTTAATAATTGTCTTAAAAATTTTATAAATGATGTTCGAGTTCTGTGATTGTTATCAATGCATAACAATTCTCCTTTACTTATAAAACAATAAAATTGTTTTTAAAAAGAAAAAAACATTTTGGGCTCTTTATTCTGGAAAAAAGGTGCCGGGGGGGGGGGGATATGATTGAGACATACAAAATAATCCAGGGCATGAGTAAAGTGGATAGAGGGAAGCTCTTCTCCCTCTCACAAAAAACCAGAACTAGGGGACATCAACTCAAATTGATGGCAGGGAGAGTAAGAACAGACAAAATAAAATATTTATTTGCCCAGCGTGGTTTTAGTTTGTGGAACCCCATGCCACAGGATGTGATTATGGCATCTAGCCTGGATGCCTTCAAAAGGGGATTGGACAGATTCCTGGAGGAAAAGTCCATCACAGGTGACAAACCATGATGGAGATGTGTAATCTCCAGGCTTAAAACCGGGGTACTTCAAGGGCCAAATGCAGGGGAGTGGTATCAGGAGACAGATATCTAGTCTCATGGGCTCCCAAACGCATCTGGTGGGGCCACTGTCAGATACAGGAAGCTGGACTACATGAGCCTTTGGCCTGATCCAGCATGGCTCTTCTTATGTTCTTATGACTCACTGTATTCTATTATTTCTTTGTTATTGCTCAAACCCTGGTAGGGCAAAAGCTGTCCTTGCTCTGCCTGGCATGGTGAGCCACCGTGTGAGACAGAAGTCTGGACTGGATGGGCTGCAGCCTGTTCCTGCAAGAATGTTCTTATGAGGAGATCCAGTAAGGATACCTTTTTCTCTCTCTTCTCATTTCACCCCCTCCTACCTTTTTGGTTGTGTTCTGTAAGGGTTTTGAATGGCTTTTATTTAGTGCTCGCTGTTTCTATATGCTATATGTTGTATGCAGCAGACAAAAAGTGTACAAAGTATATATAGATGTGTAACAGAATTTGAAATATATCACTGTATTTGTTCATATACAGTATAAGACTTGTGATATATATATAAGAAATCAGAGCATCCCAATTCTGAGTGTAAATGATGATTGTCCATTCTCATAGTACAGTGGACCCTCGTATAACAAACAGTTCGTAAAACATAAAATCTGTACAACAACGGATATAGGGGAAATTTGCTTAACAGAATCGTCTATGGATCGAATCCATACAACATAAAAATGGTAGTGATTAGGGATTACTCTGGTTTCAATGCATTCCTATGGGAAATTTGTATAAAGGAAAATTTGCTTAACATAATTTCATTGGGACGAATTAATTCCTTTATACAAGGTACCACTGTATAATTATTCAATAAAGATTTATGATTTAAATTACAAGTCTCTTCCTTACGCACAACAGGTGCAACATTCTCAAGTTTTTCCGTGACTTCTTTTGTTTCACCTTCTAACATAAATGGGTTTCCAACGGAACATTCAAAGATTCCTGACGGGAGATTCTCCTCAGGAGAACTTAATGGAGGTCCGGGGAGCCCCTGCCGAAGCCTTGGCTCCCACAACAAGGGTGCTTTGCCCATTGGGCTACCGGGTTCTCCCTCATGGTGGTCCTCCCTAGACAGGAGGATGGCCGAGCAGAGAAGGGCCAACAGCTCAAGGCCAGAATCAGCCTCAGGGTAGATTTGTTTGAAGGATAAAGGACAATCGTTCAATGAGGACACAACTTGGAGAGAGAAGATGGGTGGCTCTGGAGAAGGGTCAGGGAGGCCCTACAGGTGCATAGAGAAGATCCCTCTCTCAACAGGGGTGGGGAACTGAGGCACAATCTGTCTCCTCTTTGTCATGCTACCCAGGACCACTTCACACCTCCCCCAGCAAAGCCACTGCTAACGACGCATGCTTAATGAGTGTGGGAAGAGCTGCAGGGGTGTGACTTTGTCTCTCTCTCTCTCCAAACAGACACCCACCCGCCATCTCTCTCTCTTTCTCTCTCTGTCCCATTGTCCTTCTAAGAGGTCTGTTCAGATGAGGGGGAAGTGAAACCAGGGTGAATGATAAAGTGACTTTCCTCAGACTGAAGAAGCTCCTTGGATAAGTAGTGAAACATTTCGACCTAACAAGAAAAGAAGCCCAGTTGCCGTGACTCCCCTTCCGGACAGCCTCACCTGGAGGACTGAGACTCTTCGCTGACTTTGGGAACTCTGCAACCTGCATCTCCAGAGGAAACCCTAAGTGCGCCTACGCTCACTTGGGTGCAAAATGCCTGGAGGTCACCTGGGCCCTGGAGGTGTATCTTTAGCCTATTCCGAGAGATGGTCCTTTGGCTCAAGTATTTTGAATGATCAAAAAAGAGGGGGGCGCTGCTCTTAACTGACCAGCCTTATGGGGTTTGGACTCCCATTCAGCGTAGATAGATTGCTGGTGATAGATTGCTCACCTGTCTGAAGCGAGACGGACTGGTTAAGTTGTACATCCTCCCTCTCAGTCATTGAGAGGTCCAAGATCTGATCTGCCAGGGGGATTAGCGCTGGCTGGCGCCTGGCACGGATACCCTGCTCTCCTGGATCCATAGCTGCTGTGCCACCTTGTGCTGTCATTGACTGTGGGCCAAAGGTGGCTCCCGAAGGAGCCCTTTCTGTTGGGCACCCAACATCACCCCTTCACAGCCACCTGCATTCAGGTTAAATGGCTGTAGTGCCACTTTGCAAAAAATTAGTGGGTTTTGAATCACAGTTTAAGCACTCGGTCTCTAAAAGGTTCGCCATCACTGCCCTAGAGGTAGCCTTCAAAGCTTCAACGATAAGCCTTGATAAATGGATGAGGGGGAGGCCAATGGTGCAAGAGGGGGCAGGAAAGGAGGGACGTTCCATAAAATGCGTCCAATTGCATGTTACAACAAGGGAAAGGTTATCCATATGGAATGCCCCCTACCCCCACTACCCTTTCCCGTAAGCAAATGCTAAACGGAGGTGACTCCTCGCTTATCCTCTCACAAGACATTTTTTTTCACTGTGCAGATATAAGAGTAAAAAATTAAATGGAGCAATGCAATGCGAGCGTGTTTGTGCACTGTAGTTGTTTGTATGTGTTCGAATAATTTCATGTGGTACTTTAGGCTTCTGGTGTTTAAGAGGTGTGTGGTTTCACAATGTAAGTTTGACCACCCCTCTGTCAATTCTCCTCTCCTCCTACTATGAACTAGGTCTTCGAGATTGACTATGAGTAATATGCTCTGACAGCATATGATACGAGAGCACTAAGCTGGAAAAGATTGTGCATTACAGCTGCATTGCACATCGTTCCCAGCCAATTCAGGAGCGGAAGCATTGCCCCTAAAACTGCATGCGTTGCCCCGCAGATATAGAGAACTGGATCGCGCCAGCAAGGACAGGGAACACTCTTCTGTTGGCTCTCCATGCCCAGAAGACCTTCCACCTTGCCTGGACAACTGGAGAGCCTGGGGAATAGAAGCCCCCTCCTTGGCCATGTCAGCTCCTGCCACATTCTTGACACCAGAGGCAGGGAAAGGGTCCCCTTCCGGGCGTTGTCCCTCAGCCCTAGGCAGCGTTGCTGGCAGCTCGGAAGGAGACCTCCTCAAGACCAGCAGCGTCTGCAAAGTCTGAGGATAGTGAGATGTGCAGAATCAAAGGCAGGCTCTCTCTGAGTGGAAGGAAAAGGCTGGCCTTCTTGAGCAGGAGTGGTATCTGAAATTGGCTTCCCCTCCACGAGGTCTCCTCACTCTGCTTTCGAATTCCTATGACCCTGCATCCCACGCTGCTCAATGACAGGCAGATATCCAACAATAGATTTTCAGTGTTCTTGTCTGGGGGGGGGGATACTGTACCCCCAATGTTTACATTAGATGGTTGCTGTGACTGTGTGATACTCAGGACCTGGTCAGGGATGTGAATGTCACTCAGCCTCTGGGAAACAGTGACCATGCTGCAATCTCCTTTGCCATGCATGTTGGAGGAAGAGTGTCAAGCAAATCAGACATAAAAACCCTTGATTTTCGAAGGGCAAACTTCCCTCAGATGAGGAAACTAGTTAGAAAGGAATTGAAGGGGAAGGTTAGATGAATCCAATCTCTTCAGAGAGCATGGAGCCTGTTTAAAACAACGGTAATAGAGGCCCAGCACAAGTGCATACTACAAAGAAAGAAGAGCTCATTTAAGTCCAAGAGGGCAACGGCATGGTTAACGAGTGGAGTTAGAGAGACTCTAAAGCGCAAGGAGAGATATTTCTGTAAATGGAAATCCTCCCCAAATGAGGAAAATAAAAAGGAACACAAACTCTGGCAAAAGAAATGTAGGAAGATGATAAGAGAGGCAAAGAAAGATTTTGAGGAACGTATGGCTAGCAATATAAAGGGTAATAATAAAAGCGTCTTTAAATACGTTAGAAGTAGAAAACCTGCCAGAGAACCAGTTGTCCCTCTGGACGGTGAGGGAGGAAAATGGGAGGTTAAGGAGGACTTGGAAATTGCAGAGAAATTAAACGTGTTCTTTATATCTGTTTTCACGACAGAAGACCTTGAGCAGATTCTGCTGCCTGAACTTGACTAAAGAATTAAATCAAATACAGGTAAAAAGAGAGGATGTTTTAGCACTAATTGATAAATTGAAGATTAACAAGTCACCAGGCCCAGATGGCAACCATCCAAGGGTTATTAGGGAACTGAGAAATGAAATTGCAGATCTCTTAACGGTTTTATGCAACTTGACTCTTAAAACGGCCACAGTACCAGAGGACTGGAGGATAGCGGATGTCACACCAATTTTTTAAAAAAGGAGGGGGGGACCCGGGAAACTACAGGCCAGTTAGCCTTACATCTGTCCCAGCGAAGATGGTGGAAAGCCTCATCCAAGAGAAAATCTTAAAACACATAGAAGAACAAACCTTGTGAGAGAAAATCAGCATGGCTTTTGTAAGGGTAAGTCCTGTCTGACAAATCTTTTAGAATTTTTTGAAAAGGTCAACAGGCATGTGGTTTTGGGTGAACTGGTGGATATAGCCTATCTGGATTTTCAAAAGGCTTTTGACGCAGTCCCTCACCAAAGGCTGCTGAGAAAATTGCACAGTCAGGGGATAAGAGGGCAGGTCCTCTTTTGGATTGAGAACTGGTTGAGATCCATGAAACAAAGAGTAGGTGTCAATAGGAAATTTTCACAATGGAGAGAAGTGAAAAGCGGTGTGCCCCAGGGATCTGTCCTGGGACAGGTGCTTTTCAGTCTGTTCATAAATGACCTGGAGACAGGGATAAACAGTGAGGTGGCCAAGTTTGCAGATGACACAAAACTTTTCCATGTGGTAAAAACCAGGGAAGATTGTGAAGAGCTCCAAAAGGATCTCTCCAAACTGGGGGAATGGGCTGCGAAATGGCAAAGGCGTTTTAATGTAGCCAAATGTAAAGTAATGCATATTGGGGGGGGGGGGGGGAAATCCAAACTTTATCAACTTATGGGCTCTCAGTTATTCGTGACGGACCAGGAAAGAGATCTTGGTGTGTTGGTGGACAGCTCCGTGAAGGTGTCTCCCCAATGTGTGGAAGCGGTAAAGAAGGCCAATTCCATGCTAGGGATCATCAAAAAGGGGATTGAAAATAAAACAGCCAACATTATAATGCCATTATACAGAACAATAGTAAGGCTGCACTTGGAGTATTGTGTACAATTCTGGTAACCGCTTCTTAAGAAACACATAGTGGAATTGGAAAAGGTGCAGAAGAGAGCGACGAAAATGATTACTGGGCTGGGGCACCTCCCTTATGAGGAAAGGGCATGAGTAAAGTGGATAGAGGGAAGCTCTCTGTCTCACAAAATACCAGAACTAGGGGACATACACTCAAATTGAGGGCTGGGAGAGTAAGAGACAAAAGGAAATATTTTTTCACCCAGTGTGTTGTTAGTCTGTGGAACTCCCTGCCACAGGATGTAGTGATGGCATCTGGCTTGGATGCCTTTAAAAGGAGATTGGACAGATTCCTGGAAGAAAAGTCCATCACAGGTTACAAACCATGATGAAGATGTGTAATCTCCAGGCTTAAAACAGGGGTACTTCAAGGGACAGATGCAGGGTAATGGTATCAGGAGACAGATATCTAGTCTCATGGGCTCCCAAACGCATCTGGTGGGGCCACTGTGAGGTACAGGAAGCTGGACTAGATGGGCCTTTGGCCTGATCCAGCATGGCTCTTCTTATGTACAGTAATACACAGTCTGCCTGGCTGCATTTGATGGCTCTCCTATAGAGGAGGGAAATGTTGACTGGGGATTGTGGGAGATGTAGTCCAAAATGAATAACAGTTCCAAGGCCTGCTTCTTCTGTTGCATATCTGTCCTGAACATCTTTTCTGCAGCCCACGTGCTAGCCGCCTCTCTTTCTCTTGGTAGCAGGAAGTTGCGTGAGACACAAGGGGAGGGCTCTCTGCATATTCTCAGGTAACATTTTCTTCTCTGGGTGCTTTTCAAAGGAAAAAAGTCTGCACCCTGGCCTTTTAAACAGACGTGGGGAATTGAATTTTGACCTATCCATAAAATGAATACTGAGATCCCAGCCTGGCGATAAAATTCACCTTCCAGATAAAATTTATTCCAACTTTAAAAGTGGCCCAGACCCCCAGACATGCAACAGGCATTATGCTATCTAACAATGTGGAATTTGGGAGGGAGAACAGAAGCTTCCCCTTATGAATTCCTGCCTGTTTACAAAAGCAGGGAACATCTTCAAGCGGAAAGCAGTGCCACGGGAGAAGAAGGTCAAAACATGGCCCTGGGGGAGAACTTTACAGATATTGTGGACTGCCCGAAAGACGACAGACTGAGTCCTAAATGAAATCCAGCCTGAACATGAAACAAACAAACAAAAAATAACCCAACAGGAGCTGCCACAATTTTAGGCACATAACCAAGCAGAGCCAGGGGGCATTTCGGTTCCCGGGCACACCTTTCTTTCCCGTCTCCGAACGGGGTCCACTCGACCGCCTGCCCATAGAACCCGCTTGGACCCCTCCCGGCCAGGCCAGATGGTGGCACCGTTTCCAACATGGTGGGCCCTACAGAGCCCAAAACATTTCCACTACTTTTTTAAATTGAGATGCGTAGAACTGGACACAGTACTGCAGGTGGGGGTCTGACTGAGCAGAATAGAGTGGCACTATCACTCCCCTTGATCTCAGCATGATGCTTCTGTTGATGCCACCAATAATCGCATTGGCTTTCTTGGCCGCCGCATCACAGGCTGACTCATGTTCAATAAGTGCAGGCCTGTCCAAACTTTGGCCCTCCTGATGTTTTGGACCACAACTGTATTTCCAATGGCAAAGGACTGTGGGAGTTGTAGTCCAAAACATCTGGAGGGCAGAAGTTTGGACGTGCCTGAATAAGTGATTCCACCAAGACTTCCAGGTACTATTTCACTGGGAGGATCCTGGCGCTTGGCTCGGAGAGGGTTAAAAGCAGCTGAGCTGAATGAGATTCCTACAGAGGGAGGAAATAGGAAGGGGTTGACTTGGTCCTCCTCCTCCTCCTTCAACCCCCCTTCCCCATCCACTCTTTCCTCTTTCCTGCATATTTGGGGGCGGGGAAGGAAGAAGCGCGCCTTTCTTTTTGGACTACAACTCCCATGGCAAGGCCAGGCCAGGCAGCGGTGAGAGTTTTGCCTCCTTTAGCCTCTATTACACTATACACCAATTTCACAAGTTTTCTGACAAAATAATTACCGGAGTATATAACCCCTGTGGTGGAGCTGGGTGGGGATTCTGGGTGTTGTAGTGGAGGGAAGGAAGGAAGACCTTTGCAAGCCCCTCCAGCCTGTGGGTCACGTGTTTTCCCTCCCAGTCGCCTGGCCTGGAAGGAACGGGCGTTATTGGGAGGCGGAAGGGAACTGGACAGGAGGGGTTGGGGGGGGGTCCCCCCCTCGTCCCGAGCAAAGGCAGCGTCTCTTCCGAGTCTTGTCCTGCTCTCTCCTTGGCGGAGCAAAGGCCTCCCTCCTCCCGGCTGAGATCTACTCCAGCACCTCTTGCCCTCCCCTCTTCCTCTCCCGTGGCTTCTGGTCTTGCATACAAATTGTTGCCGTTCACCGTTACTTTTCCTGTGACTATTTCATCGTTTCTCCTTTGTTGCCTAATTTCGGAACATATTGTGTGTGTGGGTTTTCAATCTCTGTCTCTTTCTGATTGCTTTGGAACATTAAGGCTGCTTTCACATGACCCTAAAATCCACTTGCAACTTAAATGCAGACGCCCCCAGCATGGTTTTTGTCCTCCTTCCTGTGTTTGCACCCTCCCGCACTCTGATTCTGTTGCTTCTGTCTGAGGTGAAGAGACGGAGAAAAAAATTGCAGGCCCACCTCCGCCTGCCATGGGCAGCAGCTAATTCTTCCAGGTCACGAAGCCCCTTAGGATTCCTGTCTGTTAAAAGGGAGGAGGGCCAGGCATGCAATGCTTCTCGTGTGTGTGTGTGTGTGTGTGTGTGTGTGTGTGTGTGTGTGTGTGTGTGTGTGTGTGTGTGTGTGTGTGTGTGTGTGTGTGTGTGTGTGTGTAAGAAAACCATTTAATAGACAGGGCCTTGGAGCAGCCAGGAGGTTTGTTAATCTGTGGGACTCCCTGCCACAGGGTGTGGTGATGGCATCTGGTTTCTGGCCTAGAGGCCTTCAAAAGGGGACTGGACAGATTCCTCAATGAAAAGTCCATCACAGGTTACAAGCCATAAAAACAGAAGAACAGCCTTGCTGGAACAGGCCAGAACCGATCCAGTCCAGCCTTATGTCCAGTGGCTCTCCCTTTGCTTCAGGCTATTCCTAAGCAGATGTCTTACGATTTCCCACAAATGACAATGAGAGATATCCTGCCAATCTCTCCAACCTTGGTCATCCATAATGATAGCCATTGATACCCTTGTTCTCCATGAACTTGTCTAATCCTTTCTTAAAGCTGTCAAGATTGACAGCTGTCACCACTTCTGGCAAGGAGTTCCACAGACCAGTGATCCTCTGGGTGAAAAAAGTGCTTTCTCTTATTTATTTGAGATCAAGTACCCAAATATTTTATGGAGTGCCCCCAAGTTCTAGTGTTGTGCGATAGGGGAAACAGTTGCCCTTTTCTACTTTGTTGTATGATTTTATAACCTTCAATCAGGTCACCTCTTAGGCGCCATTGTTCAAGAGTGAAGAGGCCCAGGCTTTGCTACCTCAGTTGTTAAGGAAGGCGTTCCAGTCCCATAATCTTTCTGGTCGCCCTCCTCTGTACTTTTTCCATTACCATAATATCTTTCTGGAGGTATGGTGACCGGAATTGTACACAATACTCCACATGGGGCCTCAGCCAGTTAATTAAGTCTGTTTGAAACTTCATTTTTTTCTGGTCAATTATAGTTTGCCTTTTTTTAATCAGGTAAGATGCCGTAGAAAAGAAATAAAAGAGGAGGACACCAAGCGCCAGAAGAACGGGGTTCAATGTGTATTTTCCATGGTCACTTATTGTGAAGACCACACCAACTCCCTCTCTCCTCCTTCACTTCAGGAGACGCAGGCAGAGAAGACTCGAACCAGGGATCCTTTCTCAATGCTTTATGAACACTAACGCTGGAACTGGAGTGGTATCAGGAGACAGAGATCTAGTCTCGTACGCTCCCAGACAATTCTAGTGGGGCCACTGTGAGATACAGGAAGCTGGACTAGATGGGCCTTTGGCCTTATCCAGCATGGCTCTTCTTATGTTCTTAATGGCTCACTCTCTTCTATTATGTCTTTGTTACTGCTCAAACCCTGGCAGGGCAGTAGCTGTCCTTGCTCTTCCCACCTGCCTCCTTCATCATTCAAACCGTAGACTGTAAGGTCTGCAGGTCAGAGATCCCTTAGTAAAACCCCAACATTATGACGAAACCGGAACTCATGGAGGCAATTTTTTTTGAAACGGAGGCTTTCTGTTTGGGGCAGGATTCTCTGGAAAGTGCCATAATGCTGGCAAAGGTGGCAGGCAGTAGGAAAAGAGAAGACCAAATGTGAGATGGATCAACTTCCAAAAGGAACCCACGGGCTTAAGTCTGCAATTGCTGAGCAGCACTGGTGAGGACAGGAGAATATTGTGAGATTCCTCCTTCATCGGGACACCATAAATCTGAGACAATGTTGGATAACAAACAACATTTAATTGGTTTTGGTGATGGTTGACCTGAAGGTATGAGTGCCATCATTGGAACAAAGTCATAGTTTAATCCAGAGGAAACATGCAGTTTAGTGAGAAAAAGTAAATAAATAGAAGGGCCTGTGTGGTCTTTGCAAAAAAGCAAAATATATATGAGGGTGAGTAATAGATGTACTGTTGCACTAATATATTTAACACAGGCAAGCTTTTGAGCATAACAGGACCACTCTTCAGCACATTTGTACTCTGAGTATACCTCTGCAAGGGATCAACATAGTGCATGTAAGGCCTTTGTTCCAGGTTTTTGCAGAATATAATTGGGTCTGTACTTGGCTGGGAACCAGCGTCCAATAATTAAATTGAAATAAAGTAAGGCAGAGCAAACATGGTGCTGTTTAAGTCTAATTTATTGGAGCCAAGGCCATAGTCAGCAGTCAGTGGTCTCACCTGGAAGAATGTAAACGAGCCAATAACCATGGAGCCGGCATCAATTGTATAAAACCAGTTGAAGGTTTCCCTGGAGATGCAGGGGTGGGTGATGATTCAGTGTTTCCTGATGATCCAATTTCGTGAGCCATTCAGCTCTTGATGGACCAAATCATTGAGTTAAATATCCCATAGATTGGAGAAAAATTGTTTGGCTGGCTCTAGTCTGTCAGAGACGGGAATGTGGATTTCCGGCCAATGGGAGGGAATCTGATAGGTACAGTGAGTTTTTCGGGCTGTTTGGCTGTGTTCTGGAAGTTTTTTTCTTCCTGATGTTTCGCCACCAGACTCTGTGGCCTTGTGCCAGACCCTCAATCTCCCTCTCACTCTGTACCCCAGACAGAGCACAGAGAGAACTCCTAGTTCCTTGAGGTCTTTGCTCTCTGAAGAAGCCGGCCACAGAGTCCTGAACAGGGCCAAACAGCCTGAGAAACTCACAACAGCTAATGGGAGGGATCTTTTCATCTCCTGCCCCTCAGGCACAGTTTACCCTGGGGATAATCCTCTCTCCCAGGGGCTGGATTTAAGCTTCTGCCACCTCCTGGAGCCCTTGGATGCTTCCAGTTCATTTACATTCTTAATGTATTCAACTTCCTATAATTTATCTAGCTGGAATAAATGTTTTGGGGTCTGTTTTCTCCTGGTATCACCTGGATGTTAATCTTTTTGAAAATTTGATCAATAGAAATTAAATGTCATCCAACCTCAAGTTGTTTCTGGATTTATTACTGAAAGCTTTTATTTTGTGCAAGAATTACAGTGGTACCTTGTATAAAGGAATTAATTCGTTCTAAATGAAATTATGTTAAGCAAGTTTTCCTTTATACAGATTTCCCATAGGAATGCATTGAAAATGGAGTAATCCCATTTTTATGTTGTACAGATTTTCCCCATAGGCAATTATGTTGAGCAAATTTCCCCTATCTCCGTAATGTTTATGTTGTACAAATTTTATGTTATACAAGCTGTTTGTTATACAAGGGTCCACTGTATATAAATTTATTTTAATTGGTGTTTCATTGTTTAGTCTCTCAGGAATGAGGGATTTCAACATTGCCTCGGGTGCGATGTCCACCTTTGTTGTGTCCATGAAGGATGGGCGGAGCGTCACAACCCACAAAGGCGACCCCACATATCAAGGGACTGGCTTCAAGGGCTTCCTGTTTACAGGGTGGTGCTTTTACCTATGGCCCTTCCCATTTGAAACAGGGTTCTGATCCTTTTGTATGAGGAACTGGGAAAGGTGCAGAAGAGAGCGACGAAAATGATTACTGGGCTGGGGCACCTCCCTTATGAAGAAAGGCTAAAACATTTGGGCCTCTTTAGTCTGGAAAAAAGGCGCTTGAGGGGGGGATATGATTGAGACATACAAAATAATGCAGGATATGAGTAAAGTGGATAGAGGGAAGCTCTTCCCTCTCTCCCAAAATACCAGAACTAGGGGACATACACTCAAACGGAGGGCTGGGAGAGTAAGAACTGACAAAAGAAAATATTTTTTCACCCAGCGCGTTGTAAGTCTATGGAACTCCCTGCCACAGGATGTGGTGATGGCATCTGGCCTGGATGCCTTCAAAAGGGGATTGGACAGATTCCTGGAGGAAAAGTCCATCACAGGTAACAAACCATGATGGATATGTGTAGTCTCCAGGCTTTAAACTGGGGTACTTCAAGGGCCATATGCAGGGGAGTGGTATCAGGAGACAGATATCTAGTCTCATGCACTCCCAAACGCATCTGGTGGGGCCGCTGTGAGATACAGGAAGCTGGACTAGATGGGCCTTTGGCCTGATCCAGCATGGCTCTTCTTATGTTCTTATGTTCTTTTGTGTGGGATTCCTATGGGATACACCTTTGAAAAAAAGGAAAGAAAAGAAAGAAAAAGGGCAAATATAATTAACTGTATATCCATTATTCACTGTTAGTTTGGACTACGGTGTCCAGAATCCATACACCCCCAATACGGGATTAGTCTTGCTGATATGAACTGCAACCTAAAAAGAAGATTTTCTCCCTCCCCAAGCTCTATTGTTAGTCAAGCTGCCAAATGGAGGGAAGGAAATCTCTCCCTATCCCAGGCAGCAGGACATGTTCTTCGGAATATCACCTGTTGTGAAACGGACATTTTTTGAAGGGGCATGTGTGTGTGTTGTGTTGTTACAGTTGTGACCAACTCTTCGTGACCCCAACCCTTGTCCATGGAGTTTTCTTGGCAGGAATACTTGAAGTGGCTTTGCCAGTTCCTACTCCAGGCGCCTACAGCACCTGGTATTCCCTGGTGGTCTCCCATCCAAGTACTCACCAGATCCTACCCTGCTTAGCTTCCGAAATCAGGCGAGATTGGATGTCCTTAGGGCATCTAGGCAGCTCTTGAAGTGGCATACACTCTGTAAAAAAAAGTCTTTTTAGTCAAATATAATGTTTTGAATATTCCGTGATAATTGTGGTGACTTACAGTGCTAAAATGAGCTCAACTCTTGTTCTCCTCAACACTGCAGAACTATAGAGTTGAAAATACACTAGACCCTGGTGTAACAAGTGCTTTGTTTAACAGAAAATCTGCTTAAAGAAATCGCCTATGGGGCAAATCCGTACAACAGAAAAATGGTCGCAATTAAGGATTAATCCATTTTCAATGCATTCCTATGGGAAATTTGTACAAAGGAAATTTTGCTTAACAGAATTTCACTAGGAACTAATTAATTCCTTTATACAAGGTATCACTGTACAGTATATTCTGAGGTCATCTAGTCTGACCTAGGAATCCAGGGCTACAAGCATTGCTGACAGATGGCTCACCACTCTTGGTTTAAAAAAAAAATTGAATGAAGGAGAATTTCCATTCCACCATCCTACAACTGTGACTATCAGGACAGTCTCCCTAATGCACTGTTGAAATCTTGATCTGATTCAGGCTACTTAAAGCTGTGAAAGTAAAACTAAGTATGCTTAAAGCACTTGCCGGACATTTAACAAACGGGTTCTTCATTTGAGTCAACCTTGTGGTCAGGGTCAAACTCAGATCATGAGCAGAGTCTTCACTGCAATACTGCCGTTTAACCAGTGTGCCACAAAGGCTCTCTTGACCCACATACATAGAATGTGTCAGAAGAAGAGCTGGTAAAGGCGGAAATGGAAGTCCCTGGCTCCAAGGACCTTACAGATTTTGCTTCTAAGGGAAACCAGTCCCCTTCTGGGGCTCCACTCTTGGGGTCGGTGTGGAAGTCTGTACCCCCAACCTCCACCAAGCGTCTCCTGCATCGCCATGCCCGAATAGGAAAGTCCTCACAAAGGGCTAAACCCCTCCTGCAGAAGCCCCTCCCGGTCCTCCGTTTTTCTTCTTTCACCTTCTCCATCCATCTTTCGAAGGCGAGCTCTTGTCTTATTTTCTTTAGTTTTCTATTATATTCTCTGGACTCCCGCTCACCCCAGTAGGAACAGCCCTGCTTGTGTGCCCTTCTCCGAGAACTCTCTGCTTCAGCATGCGGCATCATCATTATCTCCCATTTTCCCGTGTCTGGATCTTGCATCCAAACCCACTCCCATCCTGGGGTTAAGACGCCTGGCTTTCCCTTTTTAACCTCCCCCAACCCCACCTCCACTGCCGTGGGTTGGTCCGTTTTTCCCGCCTTATCTGCTTCCCCAATCGGCAGGGACTCCAGAAACTTCCTTCTCATCTCTTCTCCTTCTTTCTCTTCCCTTAGGGCCTCCTCCCACTTCCTCTGCTTTTCCAACCATGCCTCCCCTTCCATTTGGGTAAGATGTAGGCGCCACTCCCTTTTCCTGAGGCCCTTCAGCCTTTCCAACTCCACACACTTGTTTGTCAAGGCTCAACCCCCCCCCTGCCACCGTCCACCTTCCCATGGAGTGAAGTCTGGCAAGGAGGGGTGGGCTAAAGAGACTTTTTGGTGGGAACTGGAACCCCAAGAAATACAAATATTGGGGGCGGGGCATGAAATAGGTACCTCCCTCTGTGTGTCTTCAGGGAAATTGAGGCCAGGGACTGGGTGTGTGCCAAGGCAGCTGGCCTTTTAGTAACTTAATGCGGAATAAAACAAAGCTTCCCTTCCCTTTGAAACCTCAGTTCCTCCCAAAAGCTCAACTGGAAGGAAGGATATTGTGTTTTCAGTCAGTTTCTTTCCACTGCCCCCCCCCGTTAGTTTTCCTTCTTCCCTCCTGCTTCCTTCATCCTTCAAACCATAGACCACTGATGGTGAACCTATGGCACGGGGGGAGGGGGCAAAGTTGGCACTCGGAGCCCTTTCTGTGGGCACCCAACATTGCCCCTTCATAGCCACCTGTTTACAGGTTAAATTACTGTATTGGCTCTTTGCAAAAAAATTAGTGGGTTTTGAATTGCATTTTGGACACTCAGTCTCCAAAAGGTTCGCCATCACTGCCTTGGACTGTAAGGTCTGCAGGTCAGACCTGATGCACAGTTTTTACTGCAGCAATTGTAGTGCAATTGTAGTGTGACCGGAGAAAATTCGCACCATTTCCTCCTCCCCACCCCCACCCCGCCGCCTCAATCGTAATATTGAATTGCCAGTAAACCGCCACGTGTCCCTCATTTTGGAGCAGACCACGGGCAGTTTTAGTTAATTTTCAGAGAAAAAACAGATACCTGCCTGTGAAGCAAGGCTTGACCCCAAGGGAGTACACAGCTTAACCAGAGACGACTTTTACACGAGATGGTGCTATATCTGGACCTTTTGGGGAGTGTCAGTAACTGTGGGGTCCTTTCTGTTTCTGAACGGAAGAGCAAGCGTGTTAATCATCAAGCCTCCCGTTCAGAGCACTTTTTACTCCATTCTGCAGCTCGACATTCTTTCTCCGGCATCATCATCATCATCTTTTCCCCATGTGCCTGTGTCTGGGTTCTCCATCCAGACCCATTACCAGCCTAGAGGGAGATTCCGTGGGCGATCCCTTTTAAACCCGGCCTGCCCGACTGTTGGCACCTTTTTCAAACTTCCAGCCTCTTCCTTTTTCTGCACTTTTAGTTCGGCCAGGAGGGGTAACACCCTCTGCACCTGCCCCCCCCCCCCACAGGCGTGAGCTTCCCTCCCTCCAAGGATCAGGGATTGGTCTCAGGCGTCTTCCCTTCAGGGGGCGTCGGAGCAGGTGGCACTCTCTCTGGCTGAGGCCTTCCACACTCGGCCATGGTTGGACATGTGTCAGAAGGGAAGGAGCTGGAATAGAGGCCATAGCATCATCATAGCATCATAGGGTTAGAAGAGAGACCTCGAGGGCCATCCAGTCCAACCCCCTGCCATGCAGGAACCCTCATCACAGGACTCCCGACAGATGGCCATCCAGCCTGTGCTCAAAAACCCCCAAAGAAGGAGACTCCACCACCCTCCTTTGAGGCAGCAGATTCCACTGCCCAACAGCTCTAACCTTCAGAAAGTTCTTCCTAATATTTAAGTTGATCTCTTTCCCTGCAATTTGAAACCATTGCCTCAATTCCTAGTTTCTGAAGCCATGGAAAACAAACCAGTCCCCTCGTCAGTATGAGATCCTTTCAGATATTTAAACATGGCTCTCATATTCCCTCTCAGCCTTCTTTTTGTAAGGCTAAACATTCTCCGCTCCCTAAGCTGCTTCTCATAAGACATTTCCTCCACACCCTCAACCATATTGGTCGCCCTCCTCAGGACCTGTTCAAGGTTGTCCACATCTTTTTTAAATTGAGGTGCCTAGAACTGGACACAGCACTGCAGGTGGGGGTCTGTCCAGAGCAGGATAGAGTGGCACTATCACTCCCCTTCATCTGGACACTCTATGCTTCTGTTGCTGCAACCAGGAATCATATGGGCTTTCTTGGCCGCCGCATCACAGGCTGACTCCTGTTCAATAAGTGATTCCACCAAGATTTCCAGCTCCTCTTTCACAGGGAGGATCCCGGCGCTTGGCTCGGAGAGGGTTAAAAGCAGCTGAGCTGAATGAGATTCCTAGAGAGGGAGAAAATAGGAATGGGTTGACTTGGTCCTCCTCCTCCTCCTTCTTCAGCCCCTCTCCCCCATCCACTCCCTTCCTCTTTCCTCCATATTTGTGGGGGGGGGAGGAAAAAGCGCGCCTTCTCTTCTGGACTACAACTCCCATGGCAAGGCCAGGCCAGGCAGCGGTGAGAGTTTTGCCTCCTTTAGGCTCTGTTACACTATACACCCATTTCACAAGCTTTCTGAAAGAATCATCACCGGAGTATATCTTTGGACTATATAACCCCTGTGGTGGAGCTGGGTGGGGATTCTGGGTGTTGTAGTGGAGGGAGGGAAGGAGGACCTTTGCAAGCCCCTCCAGCCTGTGGGCCACATGTTTTCCCTCCCAGTCGCCTGGCCTGGAAGGAACCGGCATTATTTCCCCGGGAGGTGGAAGGGAACTGGACTGGAGGGGTTTGGGGGGGGGGGTCCCTCGTCCCGAGCAAAGGCAGCGTCTCTTCCGCGTCTTGTCCTGCTCTCTCCTTGGCGGAGCAAAGGCCTCCCTCCTCCCGGCTGACATCCCCTCGGCGCCTCTTGCCCTCTCCTCTCCCTCTCCCGTGGCTTCTGGTCTTGCATACAAATGGTTGCAGTTCACCGTTACTTTTCCTGTGACTATTTTATTGTTTCTCCTTTGTTGCCTGATTTCAGAACATATTGTGTGTGGGGGTTTTCAATCTCTTTCTCTGTTTCTGATCGCTTTGATATATTAAGAAAACCATCTAATAGGCAGGGCCTTGGAGCAGCTAGGAGGGTTGTTAGTCTGTGGAACTCCCTGCCACAAGATGTGAAGGTGGCATCTGGCATCTGGACGTTAAAAGGGGACTGGACGTATTTCTGGAGGAAAAGTCCATCACGGGTTACACACCATAAGAACATACAAACAGCCTTGCAGGAACAGGCCACAGCCCATCCAGCCCAACCTTCTGTCTCACACAGTGGCTCTCCAACTGTACACAATACTCTAGATGGGGCCTCAGCCAGACTTAGAAGCAGGTGACTTCAAAGGTCAGATGCAGGGAAGTGGCATCAGGAGACAGGTATTGAGTCTCGTGTGTTCCCAGAGGCATTTGGCGGGCCCACTGTGAGATACAGGAAACTGGATGAGATGGGTCCTTGGCCTAATCCAGCAGGGCTCTTCTTAAGTTCTTAGGAGGGCAAAACAGTTCCCTGGGGGGTCCTTCATCCTCCATGACACCAGGGAGTACCTTCCTCCCTTCCTTCTGGCAGAGCTTGGTGTTTGGGCAAAGGATCCGAAAGAGGGAAGGGGGGGTATCCTTCATTCTCCCACCGCTGCCCATTTCTTCCAGCCCTGGCCCAGTCCAGCAGGCCCTGGCCTTCCCCCAGGCTTCCCAAACTGGGACCCTTGGGATTCAATCGGTGGATGTATCGCCCTCAAAGGCCCTTAGAGCGAGTGACTGGGGAGACCAGAAGGAAGTGGGGATCCAAGATGAACTGGTTCTGTTGGGTTCGTTTCTATTTTATATACCGCCCCTTAGTGTTGACTGCAATACAGCAGGTTCCACCCCCTTTCTCTTCCCCTCCTCCTGACTACCCCCCCCCCATTTCCCATTATTCCAACTGGGTTTTTTTGCCTTTCCTTTGTTTCCTGGTCTTCTCTCCTTCTCCCCTAGGGTTCCCTTCCAAGGCAGAGGGGGCGGCACTCAGGAAGGGCACATGTTGGCCTCCCCCTCTTCCCTCCAAAAATATACATGCATGTCCAACTATATACGGACATCTGGGATTCCCTGCCAATATGGAGCAGGGGTCCTTTCTCAATGCTTTATGAACAGTAACGCTGGAACTGGAGACATCCTTAACTGACGTGTCTCCTCCTGTAATGAGTGGTTCTTTCTCCACCAAAAGTCCACAGCTTGCCTCAAGGTTGCCTCCGGTTCAACTAACAAGCGTGAAACTGGCAAGGAAGTCTCTGCCTCATAGCCCGGGCTTCTCGGGGATCTGGCCTTGTCTCTCCTTGTGGAAAAACCCGCCCTATCCCTTGTTCCCAAAACTGCCATCCCGGGTCTCTCCGGATGGGGGCTGAAAAAGGCGTCCTCACCCGACCATCCCCACAGGTAGATCGACAGAGCCCATGTCCCCCTGTATTTATTTATTTATTTATTTATTTATTTATTTATTTATTTATTTATTTATTTATTTTTATATACCGCCCAACTTCCCCAAGGGCTTCTCTCGGTTTCCTCTCGCCACTCTCTCCCTCAAAGAACATCTGTGTCCACTTATGACCCCCCAGACTCTCCCTTTCCTTCGTCTCCTCACAGGATAGGTTGTTTATCCCCCTTTTTTCTCATTGCATTCCCGCCCCTCCTCCTCTCACACGAACTTAAACATTGCCCCCCCCTCCAAGGGTCTTCCTTCACCTCCTCTATCAAGCCTTTCCCCCCATCACTCTCTTCCCCACCGCCCAGAGCCATCTCAGCCCCTCCTCCCTCCATTCCTTCCCCATTTTCTTTCTCTTCATCCTCCAGACATAACAAGGATATTTTTGCCCCATTTTGTGTGCTGGTGTCTTCTTTATAAGTTGACCCTCTTAAGAAGGGTGGCTCACCCTTTCTCTCACAATTATACTTTGCCTCCTTTTAGCAGGTACGAAGCTGTAGAGAAGAAATGAAAAGAGGAGGACACCAAGTGCCAGAGGGAAGGGATTGAATGTTCAGATGCAAAAGACAGTGTTGAGAATCACACCTGAAGAAAGACGCTTAGAGGAAAACAGAAGAAAAGATGGACAAATCTAATAATTGTGCAGAGGAAGACCAAGTGGTTCAAAAAATATCCAAAGGAGAGGAAAGGATTGATCAATCCAGATCGACACGTCATCTCAGTAGGAAAATTCAACAGAGGGAAAAGTCATTTGAATGTCTGGAATGCGGAATGAGATTCGGTCGGGCTGGAAGCCTTGTTAGCCATCAGAGGACCCACACAGGAGAGAAGCCCTTTGAATGTCTGGAGTGCGGAAAAACGTTCAGACATTCTGTAAGCCTTGCTAGCCACAACAGAACCCACACAGGAGAGAAACCCTTTGAATGTCTGGAGTGCGGAAAAAGGTTCAGTCAACCTGGAAACCTTGCTCACCATCAGAGGATCCACACAGGAGAGAAGCCCTTTGAATGCCTTGAGTGTGGGAAAAGGTTCAATCAACCTGGAGTCCTTGCTCGCCATCACAAGACCCACACAGGAGAGAAGCCGTTTGAATGCCTTGAGTGTGGGAAAAGGTTCAGTCAACGTGGAAACCTTGCTAGCCATCACATGACCCACACAGGAGAGAAGCCCTTTGAATGTCTTGAGTGTGGGAAAAAGTTCAATCAACCTGGAAACCTTGCTAGCCATCAAAAGACCCACACAGGAGAGAAGCCCTTTGAATGTCTAGAGTGCGGAAATACGTTCAGATATTCTGGTAGCCTTGCTCGCCATCACAAGACCCACACAGGAGAGAAGCCCTTTGAATGTATGGAGTGTGGGAAAAGGTTCAGTCGACCTGGACACCTTGCTAGCCATCACAGGATCCACACAGGAGAGAAGCCCTTTGAATGCCTGGAGTGTGGGAAAAGGTACAGTGAACCTGGAACCCTTGCTAGCCATCAGAGGGCCCACACAGGAGAGAAGCCCTTTGAATGTCTGGAGTGCGGGAAAACGTTCAGACATTCTGTAAGCCTTGCTAGCCACAACAGAACCCACACAGGAGAGAAACCCTTTGAATGTCTGGAGTGCAGAAAGAAGTTCAGACATTTTGTAAGCCTTGCTTGCCATCACAAGACCCACACAGGAGAGAAACCCTTTGAATGTCTGGAGTGCAGAAAGAAGTTCAGACATTTTGTAAGCCTTGCTAGCCATCAGAGGACCCACACAGGAGAGAAGCCCTTTGAATGTCTGGAGTGCAGAAAGAAGTTCAGACATTTTGTAAGCCTTGCTCACCATCACAAGACCCACACAGGAGAGAAGCCGTTTGAATGCCTTGAGTGTGGGAAAACGTTCAGTCGACCTGGAAACCTTGCTAGCCATCACAAGACCCACACAGGAGAGAAGCCCTTTGAATGTCTGGAGTGCGGAAAAACATACAGACATTCTGGGCACCTTGCTAGCCATCAGAGGACGCACACAGGAGAGAAACCCTTTGAATGTCTGGAGTGTGGGAAAAGGTTCAGTCGACGTGGACACCTTGCTCACCATCACAGGACCCACACAGGAGAGAAGCCCTTTGAATGTCTGGAGTGCGGAAAAACGTTCAGACATTCTGTAAGCCTTGCTAGCCACAACAGAACCCACACAGGAGAGAAGCCCTTTGAATGTATGGAGTGTGGGAAAAGGTTCAGTCGACCTGGACACCTTGCTAACCATCACAGGACCCACACAGGAGAGAAGCCCTTTGAATGTCTGGAGTGTGGGAAAAGGTACAGTCAACCTGGAACCCTTGCTAGCCATCACAGGACCCACACAGGAGAGAAGCCCTTTGAATGTATGGAGTGTGGGAAGAAGTTCAGTCATTCTGGAACCCTTGCTAGCCATCACAGGACCCACACAGGAGAGAAGCCCTTTGAATGTCTGGAGTGCGGAAAGAGGTACAGACATTCTGTAAGCCTTGCGAGGCATCACAGGACCCACACAGGAGAGAGATCATTTGAATGTCTTGAGCAGGCATGTCCAAAGTCCAGTCCGGGGGCCAAATGCAGCCCGATTTAAAATTTTGAGTTGCCCTCATAGTCTTCTCCCTGCTGGCTCATCCCCACTGGCAGGCCCTTCCCTGTGCTGGCTAGAGACATCAGGTTGCAGTTTGATGGGTTGCCTGTCCTCCCTGCCTCTGTCTATTCCCTCAGCCACAGCCCTGCTTACTCTGTCCTGGCTTTGTTGCTGCATTGTCTTCCCCACCTCCTTGCGCGGGAGGGCAGCATATGCGAGCAGTGGTGCATCTTGGGTGTGCTAGGTCAATTCCCGGGCCGTGTAACAGCTGCAGGGCCCTTGGGCACTTTGAAACTGGAGCATTTGCGGCTGTTGCAGATGTGCACAGACGACACACTTTCTACTTCCTTCAGGCTGAATGGTCGGCTCACACATTTTCACCTCACCAAATGTGGGGCCCCCTGCAAAAAGTTTGGACACCCCTGGTCTAGAGTGTGGATAGAGATTCACAGATTCTCTGACCCTCTCAACGCATCAGAGGATCCACAGAGGAGAGAAGCCCTTTGAATGCCTGGAGTGTGGGAAGAAGTTCAGACATTCTGTAAGCCTTGCTAGCCATCACAGGAGCTGCACAGGAGAGAAGCCAATTGCATGTCATTATTCAGGATTGAATTATTGTACTATAGTTCTGATGTGAAGGTTCAATTATGCTGGTGATTTATCAAAATTCACAACCTTTTATTAATAACATTTTAACTATGTTTTCTTGAGCTTGTATTTCATTCTTCAAACAAAACATTTGTTTCTCTCTTTAACATTGCATTTTCATTTAAAGATATTTCTCTTATCTGTTGCCTCTCCGGTTCTGATCTATGGGTCCAGCCTATATGGTCCCACAACACTGATGCCGGACTAGAGTTGTCTTTCTATCCCTTCCCTGTCCAGGGATCCATCATGGCGGATGTGCAATGGGACTTAAAACAATACTTCTGGGCATCACCTGTACTTCCCATTCCCAAATTGCTGGTGTGAGCAAAGGTAACTCCATGTTCACTTCATTCTGGGTTCCTTTCTCCTCTCTATCTCTCTTCTATTTCAACCCTTCTCCTGCACTGTCATTTCATTTGTCCTCTTCCCTGTCACTCACCCAGAAGCTCTCAACCATTGGGCCCTTCCTCAACTATCTCCTGCCTGTTTACTTCATTTTCCATTTCTTGTGCCTCTCCACCTCTCCTTTTATCTAATACTTTTACGATCTCATTCTCTAAATCTTTAATCTCATCTCTGTCCATTTTAGATTTCTGGTCAGTGGACAGCTCTGAGCTATCCGTGACAGATCAAGAAAGAGATCTTGGTGTGTTGGTGGACAGCTCAATGAAGGTGTCTACCCAGTGTGTGGCAGCGGTGAAGAAGGCCAATTCCGTGCTAGGGGTTATCAAAAAGTGGATTGAAAATAAAACAGCCAACATTATTATGCCATTGTACAAAACGATAGGCCGCATGTAGATTATTTTGTACAATTCATCTGAAGAAAGACATTGTGGAATGGATCAAGAAAGAGATCTTGGTGTGTTGGTGGACAGCTCAGTGAAGGTGTCTAACTAATGTGTGCCCGCAGTGAAGAAGGCCAATTCCATGCTAGGGATTATCAAAAAGGGGATTGAAAATAAAACAGCCAACATTATTATGCCATTGTACAAAACGATAGGCCGCACCTGGAGTATTGTGTACAATTCTGTTCACAGTTTCTGTAGTGAAACTGGACAAGGTGCAGAAGAGAGCAACTAAAATGAATACTGGGCTGGGGGACCTCCTTTATGAGGAAAGGCTAAAATATTTGGGGCTCTTCAGTCTGAAAAAAAGGTGTGAGAGGGGGCATATGATTGAGACGTACAAAATAATGCAGGGCATAAGTAAAGTGGATAGAGGGATGCTCTTCTCCCTCTCACAAAATACCAGAACTAGGGGACATCTACTCAAACTGAGGGCTGGGAAGAGTGAGAACAGACAAAAGATTTTTTTTTTTACCCAGCGTGGTGTTAGACGCATCTGGTGGGGCCACTTTGAGATACAGGAAGCTAGACTAGATGGGCCATTGGTCTGATCCAGCATGACTCTTCTTTTGTTATTATTTGGGGCTCTTTAGTCTGGAAAAAAGGTGCCTGGGGGGGGAATATTATTGAGACGTACAAAATAATGCAGGGCATGAGTAAAGTGGATAGAGGGATGCTCTTCTCCCTCTCATAAAATATCAAAACTAGGGGACATACACTCAAATTGATGGCTGGGAGAGTAAGAACTGACGAAAGAAAATGTTTTTTCACCCAGCGCGTTGTTAGTCTGTGGAACCCCCTGCCACAGGATGTGGTGATGGCGTCTGGCCTGGATGCCTTCAAAAGGGGATTGGACAGATTCCTGGAGGAAAAGTCCATCACAGGTTACATACCATGATGGAAATGTTTAATCTCCCAGCTTAAAACCAGGGTACTTTAAAGGGCCAGATGTAGGGGAGTGGAATCAGGAGACAGAGATCTAGTCTCGTGTGCTCCCAGACGCATCTGGTGGGGCCACTGTGAGATACAGGAAGCTGAACTAGATGGACCTTTGGCCTGATCCAGCACGACTCTTCTTGTGTTCTTATGATTGAGAAGGAGAACTGTTGGCATCTTGGATGGGTTGGTTTTTGTTTTTACTTTGTTTTGTTTGTTTTCGTGAAGATTCCCTCTTGACCTCCAGGGTCCCTTCCAACCCGACATGGTTCTATGGTTCTAATAATATTTCATGGTATTTCTTCCAGGGGTTTTTAAATGAGTCAAAATGTCTAAATCCCAAGAAGCTTTTAAAGAAAAGTGTTCTGCTTATATATCGCCCCATACCACTTTAAGTAGTCCCTGGGCGGTTTACAATTTTAATTACAGTGTGCAGGCTACACATTGCCCCCCCCCAGCAAGCTGAGTACTCATTTTACGGACCTGGGAAGGCTGGAAGGCTGAGTGAACCTTGAGCCTGGTACCTGGGATTGAACCCCAGGTCCTGAGCACAGTTTCACCTGCAGTACAGGCATTTAACCACTGCGCCACGAGGCTCTTTTAAGGCAGGAGAGTATTTGATTGCAAAGCAAAACAAAATGTTCTGCTTATATATTTGCACTTCAAGGACTCTCTGGGTGGTTTGCTCATTTTACTGACTTCGGAAGGATGGGAGGCTGAGTCAACAATGAGCCTGGTGGTCGTGAGCACAGTTTTAGCTGCAGTGCAAGCATTGAACCCCTGCGCCAAGAGGCTCGCTTAATATGTTCCGATCCACTCCGATTCAGCTAGTGGCCCCTCGGATGATGGGGTGTCAGATCTTTTCCATTTCGCTTCAGAACTGGCGCTGCCCGCCTCCATCTTCTGTCTCCCTGCCCACCCGAGGAGGAGATTTGGCAGGGAAGGCGGCAGGGCGGACTCCTCCCGGGCACCCGCCTCCCACCCAGACGCCTCGGAGCCTGAAAGGGATTCGGTTCCTCTCCTGGAGGAAAAACACACACAAAGTGCAAACCCCAAAGACCCCTCCCCCCCACCAAGCACGTGGAAAATGGAAAGAGGGGAGTCTGTGGCTGTTTGCAAAGGAGGGTCAGAAAGACTGAATGGGGGGTGGGGGAAGCGAGGCAGAAGGAGGCTCCCCAGTGCTCGGCTCGGAGAGGGTTAAAAGCAGCCGAGGACTGGGGTGAGATTCCTAGAGAGGGAGGAAATGGGAAGAGGTGAAATTGGTCCTCCTCCTCCTCCTTCAGCCCCCCTCCCTCACCCACTCCCTTCCTCTTTCCTGCATCTGGAAGGGGAGGAAGAAGCGCGCCTTCCCTTTTGGACTACAACTCCCATGGCAAGGCCAGGCCAGGCGGCGGTGAGAGTTTTGCCTACTTTAGGCTCTATCCATCTCCCAAGTTTTCTGACGGGATTATATCTTTGGACTATATAACCCCTGTGGTCGTGCTGGCTGGGGATTCTGGATGATGTAGTGGAGGGAGGGAGGGAAGACCATTGCAAGCCCCTCCAGCCTGTGGGCCACGTGTTTTCCCTCCCAGTCGCCTGGCCTGGAAGGAACGGGCGTTACTTTCCCGGGAGGCGGAAGGGAACTGGGCTGGAGGGTTTTTTTTGGGGGGGGGGGTCCCTCGTCCCGAGCAAAGGCAGCGTCTCTTCCGCGTCTTGTCCTGCTCTCTCCTTGGCGGAGCAAAGTCCTCCCTCCTCCCGGCTGAGATCCCCTCGGCGCCTCTTGCCCTCTCCTCTTCCTCTCCCGTGGCTTCTGGTCTTGCATACAAATGGTTGCCGTTCACCGTTACTTTTCCTGTGACTATTTCATTGTTTCTCCTTTGTTGCCTAATATTGGAATATATATTGTGTGTGTGTTTTCAATCTCTCTCTATCTTTATTATTGCTTTGGGACATTAAGAAAACTATAATAGGCAGGGCCTTTGATAAGATAAGTCTTTATTGATCCCACATCTGGGGAAATTTACTTGTTACACAGTTCTCCATATAAAAAACAAGTAAAGATGGGTAGTGTATGGTGAGAGAGAGAGGAAAAAATAGCTGATAGTGATAAAATAAAATAAGAAACCCAATATACAAATATTACACTAAAATTTGCATATAAAATAAATATACATAAAGAGAAGCTACAGTATGTCCCATGGGAATATGTTAAACTGTAGAGTTGAAGAGTCTCACAGCAGTGGGAATAAAGGACCTGCGGTAGTGCTCCTTTCCACACCGGGGATGTCTGAGTCTGCTACTGAAGGAGCTACGCAGAGCCTCCACTGTCTGGTGCAGTGGGTGAGAGGTATTGTTCATAATGGGTGTCAGCTTGGCCAACATCCTCCTCTTACCCATCTCCTCCACAGAATCCCGAGGGCATCCCAAGACAGAGCTAGCCCTCCTGACCAGCTTGTTCACTCTGTTCTTATCCCGTTCAGTACTACCTGAACTCCAGCAGACTACGGCGTAGAAACGAGCTGAGGCTACCACAGAGTCATAGAAAATCCATAACAGAGGCCTCCACACTCTGAAGGACCTCAGTCTCCTCAGCAGATGGAGGCGGCTTTGACCCTTCTTGTATAAGGGCATCAGTGTTATCTGCTTTGACCCTTCTTGTATAAGGGCATCAGTGTTATAAGTCCAGTCCAGTTTATTGTTTAATTGAACACCCAGGTACTTGATGCTGTTCACTATCTCAATATCTAAGCCCTGGATGTTCACTGGTGTAAAAGGTAGTGTCTCTCCGGAAGTCAATCACCATCTCTTTTGTCTTGCTGGTGTTTAAGCACAAATGGTTGTTTTCACACCAGTCCACAAAGTCCATGATGGTTGACCTATACTCCATCTCCTTCCCTTCTGACACACATCCGACAATGGCTGAGCAGCCAGGAGAGTTGTTGGTCTGTAGAACTCCCTGCCACAGGATGTGGTGATGGCATCTGGCATCTGGCCTAGAGGCCTTCAAAAGGGGAGTGGACATATTCCTGAAGGAAAAGTCCATCATAGGTTACAACCCATAAGAACATAAGAACAGCCTTGATGGAACAGGCCACAGCCCATCCAGTCCAGCCTTTTGTCTCACACAGTGGCTCTCCATTTGCTTCAGGGTATTCCCAAGCAGATGTTTTCACCTAGTTATGATTCCCTGCAAGTGGCAATGAGAGATATCGTGCCAATCTCTCCAACCCGGAGGTTGTCCTTAGGCATCCATAATGATAGCCACTGATACCCTTGTTCTCCATGAACTTGTCTAATCCTTTCTTAAAGCTGTCACCACTTTTTCTGGCAAGGAGTTCCACAGACCTGTGATCCTCTGGGTGAAAAAAGTACTTTCTCTTCTTTGTTTGAGATCTAGCACCCAAAGGTTTCATGGAGTGCCCCTAGTTCTGGTGTTCTGCAATAGGGAAAACAGTTTTTCCTTATCTACTTTGTCCACACTGTGTATGATTTTATAAACTTCAATCAGGTCACCTCTTAGGCACCGTCATTCAAGAGTGAAGAGGCCCAGCTGTTGCAGCCTCAGATGGTAGCGTTCCAGTCCCAGTTGCCCTCCTCTGTCCTTTTTCAATTCCTATAACATCCTCCTGGGGGTATGGTGACCAGAACGGTAAACAATCCTCCAGATGGGGCCTCAGCCAGACTTAAAAACAGGTGACTTCAAAGGTCAGATACAGGGAGGTGGTATCAGGAGACAGGTATTGAGTCTCATGTGTTCCCAGAGGCATTTGGCAGGGCCGCTGTGAGATACAGGAAACTGGACTAGATGGGCCCTTGGCCTGATGCAGCAGGGCTCTTCTTATGTTCTTAGGAGGTCAAAACAGTTCCCTCGGGGGTCCTTCGTCCTCCATGGCACCAGGGAGTGCCTTCCTCCCTTCCTTCCGGCAGAGCTTGGTGTTTGGGCAAAGGATCCGAGAGGGAAGGGGGGGGGTCTCCTTGATTCTCCCACCGCTGCCCATCTCTTCCAGCCCTGGCCCAGTCCAGCAGGCCCTTGCCTTCCCTCAGGCTTCCCAAACTGGGACCCTTGGGATTCCAATGCTGGCTCTATCGCCCTCAAAGGCCTGTGGAGTGAATGACTGGGGAGACCAGAAGGAAGTGGGGATCCAAGATGAACTGGTTCTGTTGGGTTCGTTTCTATTTTATATACCGCCCCCTTAGTGTTGACTAAAATAAAGCAGGTTTCATCCCCTTTCTCTTCCCCATCTCCTGACTCCCCCCCCCCAATTTCCCATTATTCCAACAGGGTTTTTTGACTTTCCTTTGTTTCCTGGTCTTCTCTCCTTCTCCCCCCCTTCCCTTCCAAGGCAGAGGGGACAGCACTCAGGAAGGGCACATGTTGGCCTCCCCCTCTTCCCTCCAACTATATACATGCATCTCCAATTATATACAGTGGTACCTTGTATAACGTAATTAATTCGTTCCAAATCAAATTACGTTATACATCAATTTCTTACTCTGCACCTCACTAGGCTTTTCCCAGCATGAAAGGGAAACTCCCTCACGGGTTTGTCACAGGAGGAGTGTGATAAATCTCCCTGGTTTTCTTCAGTGTCTTCATTGGTGCCTCAATTGGCCTCCTGACTCGTGTTGGTGGAGGTGGGACCACCCTGGAGAGCTGTGTTTCATTCCCCTTCATCTCCCATTGGCAGCTCATTGGGTCTGTTTCCTGATTTGAAACTGTTTTTTCTGGTCACTTATAGTTTTCCTTTTTTTAAGCAGGCCAGAAGAACGGGGTTCAATGTGTATTTTCCATGGTCACTTATTGTGAAGACCACGCCAACTCCCTCTCTCCTCCTTCACCTCAGGAGACGCGGGCAGAGAAGACTCGAACCAGGGATCCTTTCTCAATGCTTTATGAACAGTAACGCTGGATGGAACTGGAGACATCCTTAACTGACGTGTCTCCTCCTGTAATGAGTGGTTCTGTCTCCACCAAAAGTCCACAACTTGCCTCAAGGTTGCCTCCGGTTCAACTAACAAATATGAAACTGGTAAGGAACTCTCTGCCTCATAGCCCGGCCTTCTCAGGGATCTGGCCTTGTCTCTGCTTGTGGAAAAGGTCACCCTATCCCTCGTTCCCAAACCCGCCGTCCCGGGTCTCTCCGGATGGGGGCTGGAACAGGCCTCCTCACCCAACTGTTCGCACAGGTAGACTGATAGAGCACACATTCCTCCCATATCTATCTATCTATCTATCTATCTATCTATCTATCTATCTATCTATCTATCTATCTATCTATCTATCTATCTATCTATCGTATCCTGGATCCCTTCCAGTCTGGGTTCAGGCTCCTTCGGGGGACCGAGACTGCCCTGGTCACTCTGCAGGATGACCTCCTCAGGGAGGTTGACAGGGGATGCTCCTCCCTGTTGGTACTCCTTGATCTGTCAGCTGCCTTTGATACCGTCGACCACGGTAACCTGCTGGTCCAGCTTGCTGAGGCTGGAATTGGGGGCCTTGTTTTGTCCTGGCTCCATTCCTTTCTTGGTGGCCGGTCTCAGCGCATTCAGCTGGGTGATGATTTGTCGGCTCCTTGGACTCTCCCTTTTGGAGTGCCCCAGGGTTTGGCAATCTCACCCATGCTGTTCAATGTTTATATGAGGCTGCTGGTGGAGGTCATCAAGAGATTTGGAGTTTGTTGTCATCAGTACGCTTATGACACGCAACTCTATCTCTCCTTTTCTTCTTCTGCAGAGGAGGCTGTACGCTCCCTCAACCTGTGCCTGGAGGCAGTTCTGGAATGGACCAGGACTAACCGGCTCACGCTGAACCCGGAAAAGACAGAGGTTCTGTTCTTTGGGGCACCCTCATCTGGCTACAGTGGCCCCCTCCCTAGACTTGTGGGTGTTTCCCTCCAGCCTACGGACAGGGCCAGGAATCTGGGCGTGGTCCTGGATTCAGCCCTCTCCCTGGAAACCCAGGTGATGGCAGTCTCCAGGGCTGCTTTTATCCACCTCCGCAGGATCGCCGAGATCTAACAGTACCTTGATGAATCATCCGTGAGGACAGCCGTGCAGGCCCTCGTGATTTCGAGGATTGACTATTGCAATACCCTCTACGTGGGGTTGCCCTTGACCCTTGTCCAGAGGCTCCAGCGGGTGCAGAATGCGGCAGCCAGACTGGTGGTGGGTGCTCCTAGATTTGAGCACATCACCCCAGTTCTGGCCCACCTGCATTGGCTACCCGTTGCCCTCTGGATAAGGTTCATGGTCTTGGTTTTTATTTTCAAAGCCCTCCACAGCTTGGGACCAGAGTACCTGTCAGAGCGTATCTCTCAGAGGTCAACTGGGACCAGGCCCACGAGAATGGTGCGCGCACGCTCACTTAGGGTGGCCACACCCAGAGAGGCGCCAAAATCGCTCACACGTAACCGCACCTTCTCTGTGGTGGGGCCTTCGCTGTGGAATCAGCTTCCTAGTGAGTTGCATCTAGCAGTACCCCTGCCCGCCTCCAAAAAAGCCTTGAAAACATCTCTTCAAGGAGGCATTTGGCGACCTCTTAATTTTTTTTAATTTTTATTTTATTTTTTGCTTGTTGCTGCCCGCATCATCTTTTGTGGAGGGTATTGTTCCCCCCCCCCATTTTATTGGCATTTTTGCTTTTGCTTTTCTTGTCTGTTTTTTCTGTTGTTTGTTTTTAACTGTAAACCGCCCAGAGTTCCGCTCCAGAAGATGGGCGGTATATAGATGTAATAATAAATAAATAAATAAATAAATAAATAAATAAATAAATAAATAAATAAATAAATAAATAAATATTTCCATTTATATACCGCCCAACTTTCCCAAGGGTTTCTCTTGGTTTCTTCTCCCCACTCTCTTCCCTCAAAGAACACCTACGTCCTCTTACATCTCCCCCACACACTCTACCTTTCCTTCGTCTCCTCACAGGATGAGTTGTTTCTCCCCCTTTATTCTTATCCCATTCCCGCCCTGCCTCCTCTCGCACAAGCTTAAACACTGCCCCCTCCTCCAAGGGTCTTCCTTCACCAGCTCTACCAAGCCTTTCCCCCCATCACTCTCTTTCCCGCCGCCCAGAGCCATCTCAGCCCCTCCTCCCTCCATTCCTTCCCCATTTTTCTTTCTCTCCATCCTCCAGATGAAATAAGGATATTTTTGCCCCATTTTGTGTGCTGGTGTCTTCTTTATAAGTTGACCCTCTTAAGAAGGGTGGCTCACCCTTTCTCTCACAATTATACTTTGCCTCCTTTTAGCAGGTACGAAGCTGTAGAGAAGAAATGAAAAGAGGAGGACACCAAGCGCCAGAGGGAAGGGATTGAATGTTCAGATGCAAAAGACAGTGTTGAGAATCACACCTGAAGAAAGACGCTTAGAGGAAAACAGAAGAAAAGATGGACAAATCTATTAATTGTGCAGAGGAAGAACAAGTGGTTCAAAAAATATCCAAAAGAGAGAAGAGGAATGATCAAGCCAAGGATGGGGGGGAAATTACTACCACATCAACACGTCATCTCCGTAGGAAAATTCAAAAGAGGGAAAAGGCATTTGAATGTCTGGAGTGCGGAAAGAGATTCAGTCAGGCTGGAAACCTTGCTTACCATCAGAGGACCCACACAGGAGAGAAGCCATTTGAATGTCTTGAGTGTGGAAAGAGGTTCAGTCAACCTGGACCCCTTGCTAGCCATCACAGGACCCACACAGGAGAGAAGCCCTTTGAATGCCTGGAGTGTGGGAAGAAGTTCAGACATTCTGCAAGCCTTCTTAGCCATCACAGGACCCACACAGGAGAGAAGCCATTTGAATGTCTGGAGTGTGGGAAGAAGTTCAAATATACTTCAAGCCTTCTTAGCCATCACAGGACCCACACAGGAGAGAAGCCATTTGAATGTCTGGAGTGTGGGAAAAGGTTCAGTGAACCTGGACACCTTGCTAGTCATCACAGGACCCACACAGGAGAGAAGCCCTTTGAATGTCTGGAGTGTGGGAAGAAGTTCAGACATTCTGTAAGCCTTGCTAGCCATCACAGGACCCACACAGGAGAGAAGCCCTTTGAATGTCTGGAGTGTGGGAAAAGGTTCAGTCAACTTGGACAGCTTTCTAGCCATCACAGGACCCACACAGGAGAGAAACCCTTTGAATGTCTGGAGTGTGGAAGGAGGTTCAGTCGACCTGAAAACCTTACTAGCCATCACAAAACCCACACAGGAGAGAAGCCATTTGAATGTATGGAGTGTCGGAAGAAGTTCAGTCATTCTGGAACCCTTGCTAGCCATCACAGGACCCACACAGGAGAGAAACCCTTTGAATGTCTGGAGTGTGGAAAGAGGTTCTGTCGAGCTGGATACCTTACTAGCCATCAGAGGACCCACACAGGAGAGAAACCATTTGAATGTCTGGAGTGTGGAAAGAGATTCAGTCAGGCTGGACACCTTGCTCGCCATCACAAGACCCACAGGAGAGAAGTCATTTGAATGTCTGGAGCAGGCAAGTCCAAAGTCCAGCCTGGGGTCCAAATACAGCCTGATATAAAATTTGGATTGGCCCTCAGACTCTTCTCCCTGCCGGCTCATCCCCACCAGCCGGCCCTTCCCTGTGCTGACTAGAGACATCAGGTTGCAGTTTGATGGTTAGCCTGTCCTCCCTGCCTCCATCCATCCCCTCAGCCACAGCCCAGCCTACCCGATCCTGGCTTCGTTGCTGCAGCGTCTTCCCCAACTCCTTGCAAGGGAGGGCAGCATATGTGAGTAGTGGTGCATCTTGGGTGTGCGTTGGCAGATTCCCGGGCCATGCAACAGCTGCTGGGCCTTTGGGCACCTTGAAACTGGAGCATTTGCGGCTGTTGCACATGCGCACAAACCACACCCTTTCTCCTCCCTTCAGGCTGAATGGTCAGCCCCCAGACATTTTCACCTCACCAAATCTGGCCCTCCCTGCACAAAGTGTGGACACCCCTTGTCTAGAGTGTGGAAAGAGGTTCACACATTCTCTGACCCTCTCTAGGCATTACAAGACCCACACAGGACAGAAGCCCGTTGAATGCCTGGACTAGTGTTGGAAAAGGTTCATTCAATCTGGAAGCCTTGCTAGCCATCAAAGGACCCACACAGGAGAGAAGCTAATTGAAACATTTGTATCTCTCTTTAACATTGCAGTTTCGTTTAAAGGTACTTCTCTTATCTTTTTCCTCTCCGGTACTGATCTATGGGTCCAGCATATATAGTCCCACAACACTAATGCTTGACCAGAGGTGTCTTTCTCTCCCATCCCAGTCCAGGGATCCATCCTGGCAGATGTGCAGTGCGACTTAAAACAATATTTCTGGGCATCACCTGTACTTACCATTCCCACATTACTGGTGTGAGGAAAGGTAACCCCATGTTCACTTCATTCTGGGTTCCTTTTTCCTCTCTATCTCTCTTCTGTCTCAACCCTCCTTCTGCACTATTTCATTTGTCCTCCTCCCTGTCACCCACCCAGAAGCTCTCAACTATTGGGCCCTTCCTCAGCTATCTCCTGCCTGTTTACTTCATTCTCCATTTCTTGTGCCTCTCCACCTCTCCCGTTATCTATACTTTTACAATCTCATTCTGTAAATCTTTGCTCTCGTCTCTGTCCATTTTAGATTTCTGCTCAGTGGACGGCTCACTCTCTTCTATTGTTTCTTTGTTACTGCTGAAACCCTGGTAGGGCAGAAGCTGTCCTTGCTCCTCCTAGCATGACTCCTTCATGAGGAGATCCAGTGAGGATACCATTTTCTCTCTCCTTCATTTCATCCCCTTGTACCTTTTAAACTGATAACTGGGGGAAAGCCGACAGGAGCTGAGTGGCATCCGGTTCAGAACACCTCATCCCCATGGAATGAGGCTGGAAAGGATAGAGAATCACATAGAGATGACATAGCAGGTATTAGCACTGGGAGAATAATGGAATGTGATAGTTTGTCTACTGAAAATAAAAGCTGTGTGTGGGGGGGGAGAACAAAGCAGCAGCTGTTGTTGGGGGACCCACTGTACAGGTGCTTCTACGCCATTGCTCGAAGCCTCCGAGCAAAGATGGGAGAACTTGAAGATTTGGCCGCTAGGGATAACATTGATATAATAGCCATAACAGAAACCTGGTGGAATGTGGAGAAACAGTGGGATACAGCAATTCCAGGCTATAAACTCTATAGAAGGGATAGAGAGGTTCGGGTTGGAGGGGGAGTAGCCATCTATGTCAAAGAAGGGGTAAAATCCAGCAGAATGGAGATTGACAGAGGGTCTGACTCCACCATAGAATCACTGTGGGTTAAACTACCAGGTCCAAGGAGTGATGTGATAGTTGGTGTATGCTATCGTCCACCAGATCAAAAACTTGAGGGGGATCTTGAAATGAGGAGAGAAATCATGGAGGTGTCTAAGAGGGATAGGATAGTAATCATGGGGGACTTCAATTATCCCCACATTGACTGGGCCAATGCGAGCTACGGGCAAGAAAGAGAAACTGGGTTTCTTGACTTGCTGAATAACTGCTTTAGAGCAAATTGTCATGGAACCCACCTGAGAACAGGCAACTCTGGATCTAATACTGTGTGATACTCAGGACCTGGTCAGGGATGTGAATGTCACTGAGCCTCTGGAGAACAGTGACCATGCTGCAATATCCTTTGCCATGCATGTTGGAGGAAGAGTGTCAAGTAAATCAGACATAAAAACCCTTGATTTCTGAAGGGCAAACTTCCCTCAGATGAGGAAACTAGTTAGAAAGAAATTGAAGGGGAAAGTTAAAACAATCCAATCTCTTCAGAGTGCATGGAGCCTGTTTAAAACAACAGTAATAGAGGCCCAGCACAAGTGCATACCACAAAGAAAGAAGAGCTCATCTAAGTCCAAGAGGGAATCTGCATGGTTAACGAGTGGAGTTAGAGAGACTCTAAAGCACAAGGAGAGGTCTTTCTGTAAATGGAAATCCTCCCCAAATGAGGAAAATAAAAAGGAACACAAACTCTGGCAAAAGAAATTTAAGAGAGGCAAAGAAAGATTTGGAGGAACACATGGCTAGCAATATAAAGGGTAATAATAAAAGCTTCTTTAAATATATGAGAAGTAGAAAATGTGCCAGAGAACCAGTTGGCTCTCTGGATGGTGAGGGAGGACAAGGGGAGGTTAAGGAGGACTTGGAAATTGCTTTGCATCTGTCTTCACGACAGAAGACCTTGAGCAGATTCCGCTGCCTGAACAGCCCCTCTTGACTAAGGAATTAAATCAAATACAGGTTAAAAGAGAGGATGTTTTAGGACTAATTGATAAACTGAAGATTAACAAGTCACCGGGCCCAGATGGCATCCACCCAAGGGTTATTAGGGAACTGAGAAATGAAATTGCAGATCTCTTAACGGTAATACACAACTTGTCTCTTAAAACGGCCACAGTGCCGGAGGACTGGAAGGTAGCAGATGTCACACCAATTTTTTTAAAAGGAAGGAGGGGGGACCTGGGAAACTACAGGCTGATTAGTCTTACATCTGTCCCAGGGAAAGCCTCATCCAGGAGAAAATCTTAAAACACATAGAAGAACAAACCTTGTTGAGAGAAAATCAGCATGGCTTCTGTAAAGGTAAGTCTTGTCTGACAAATCTTTTAGAATTTTTTGAAAAGGTCAGCAGGCATGTGGTTTTGGGTGAACTGGTGGATATAATCTATATATCAAAAGGCTTTTGACACAGTCCCTCACCAAAGGCTGCTGAGAAAATTGCACAGTCAGGGGATAGGAGGAAAGGTCCTCTTGTGGATTGAGAACTGGTTGAGATCCAGGAAACAAAGAGTGTGCGTCAATGGGAAATTTTCACAATGAAGAGAAGTGAATAGCAGTGTGCCCCAGGGATCTGTCCTGGGACCAGCGCTTTTCAATCTGTTCATAAATGACCTGGAGACAGGGATAACCAGTGAGGTGACCAAGTTTGCAGATGACACAAAACTTTTCTGTGTGGTAAAAAACAGAGAAGATTGTGAAGAGCTCCAGAGGGATCTCTCCAAACTGGGGGAATGGACTGCGAAATGGCAAATGCGTTTTAATGTAGCCCAGTGCAAAGTAATGCATATTGGGGCAAAAAATCAAAACTTTTATCTATCAACTCATGGGCTCTGAGTTATCCGTGATGGATCAGGAAAGAGATCTTGGTGTGTTGGTGGACAGCCCCATGAAGGTGTCTACCCAATGTGTGGCAAAGAAGGCCAATTCCATGCTAGGGATTATCAAAAAGGGGATTGAAAATAAAACAGCCAACATTACAATGCCATTATACAAAACATTAGTAAGGCCACACCTGGAGTATTGTGTACAGTTCTGGTCACCACATCTCAAGAAAGACAGTGGAACAGGAAAAGGTGCAAAAGAGAGCGACTAAAATGATTACTGGACTGGGGCACCTCCCTTATGAGGAAACACTAAAACATTTGGGGCTCTTTAGTCTGGAAAAAAGGCGCCTGGGGGGGATATGATTGAGACGTACAAAATAATGCAGGGCATGAGTAAAGTGGATAGAGGGAAGCTCTTCTCCCTCTCACAAAATACCAGAACTAGGGGACTTACACTCAAATTGAGGGCTGGGAGAGTAAGAACAGACAAAAGAAAATATTTTTTTTCACCCAGCGGGTTGTTAGTCTGTGGAACTCCCTACCACAGGATGTGGTGATGGCATCTGGCCTGGATGCCTTCAAAAGGGGATTGGACAGATTCCTGGAGGAAAAGTCCATCACCGGTTACAAACCATGATGGAGAGGTGTAATTACCAGGCTTAAAACCGGGGTACTTCAAGGGCCAGATGCAGGGGAGTGGTATCAGGAGACAGATATCTAGTCTCATGCGCTCCCAGACACATGTGGTGGGGCCGCGGTGAGATACAGGAAGCTGGACTAGATGGGCCTTTGGCCTGATCCAGCATGGCTCTTCTTATGTTCTTATGTGCTCTGCAAGGGTTTTGAATGGCTTTTGTTTAGTGCTCTCTGTTTCTGTATTGTATGCAGCAGACTAAAAGTTTACATAGTATCTATCTATCTTTCTATCTTTCTTTCTATCTATCTAGATTAGTAACAGAATGTCGCGGGCACAACATTCTGCGACCAACCAGAATGTCGTGGGCGCACTCACTTCGGGTGGCCATGCCCAGGGAGTCTCGGAAAACAGTCACCCGTAACCGAGCCTTCTCTGTGGCTGGTCCTGGGTCATGGAATCATCTCCCAAGTGAGCTGCGCCTTGCAGAGTCCCTGCCAGCCTTCAAAAAGGCCTTAAAGACTTGGCTTTTTGTGAGGCATTTGGTGACTGTTATTTGTTTTTCTTTCCCTGTCCCGCCACCTCGCTATTGATTTCTTTTAGTGTTTTATTATTATGTTCTATTTGACTGCTTTCTCTTATGTTCTTATTTGTTGTAAACCGTACGGAGTTCCTCTGGAAGACGGGCGGTATGTAAGCATCAAAATAAATAAATAAATAAATAAATTTGAAATATATTACTGTATTCTTTCATGTATAAGACTATTCTTTTTTAGTAAACATTGAAAGTCATCTTATACATGGAAGTTAGCCAATGAGATATCCACACATTAGAGAGTCTGTTATTTCGGGCTGGAACATTTGGTGTCGTCTCATACATGGGGGGGGGGGTCTTATAGAAGGAAAAATATGGTACAAAATGAAATTATGTTAAGCAAATTTTCCTTTATACAAATTTCCCATAGGAATGCATTGAAAATGGAGTAATCCCATATATATATGTTGTACAGATTTGCCCCATAGACAATTATGTTAAGCAAATTTCCCTTATCTCCGGATTTTTTTTATGTTGCACAGATTTTATGTTATACAAACTGTTTGCTATGCAAGGGTCCACTGTAAATTATTTGTTTAGATTTAGAAGGCAGAAAGGTTTCCGGGGATGCCCAGATTAAAGCACTGCCGACCCTCTCCTGGGCAGGAGCGCAGTGGGAGGGAGGGAGGGAGAGGAGGAGGTCTGGACGGTTCTCTCCCTCCTGATGGAAGCTCTTCCGAAGGGAGGATTTCAACCGGCCGAGGATTCGAATCTTTAGAACAGGGAGGACGGAGTTGGAAAGAGGCACCTCAGAAGCAGAAAAGCTTGAAACACAGTTCTATAGATTTGTGTAAAATGTGTGTGCGAAAGATGGAATACTGTTGTGACAAAACCCAGGAACTAGTCTGTAAAATGGGCCAGCTAGCACTGGCCATTCCTCAGGGGTTCTTCTCGAGGGTGCAGCTCTGAGGTAAATTTCTTCCTCTGAACTGGATAACTGGAGAGCTTTGTGTGGCAAGCACCCTGGGATATCTGAGAGGCCTTATTGATTTCTCTACTCTACTCAGGTTTCGTCTTCCATTTCCCCGCGATATGACACGGGTTGTGACTAACAAAGATGTTATTAGAAAGCCTCATACGCGGCCGTCCTCTCATTCAATGCCATCAGAGCCAGGATGTGGGCTTTACCTCAATAAGTGCCACTGTTTCTCCTCGGCATTTTCCAGAAATGGATACTGGCCTCCAGCCATGGTGGAAATAGTAATATAGGGTGTCGAATCTTGTCCTTGGCTGATTGTGTGGCTTCCCTCTATTAGTCTTGCTTGCCTCCTTGTGGTGTGAACTGCCCAGAGAGTGCTTTAGCCTTGTGAGGGAGTGCGTAAGACAGGAAGGGGACCACATACATGTTTAGGGTGTGGAGAGGGCTTGAACTGGAGGGACAGTCTTGCTGCCCATCCCAGGATCAACAGCAATTCTGAGGGTAGGCAGGGAGGCTGAGTGGATGGGGCCGGCTTCTCTCTTGGCTTGCTTCAAGGGGACTTCTAACACCAGTAGCCCTTTTCCCCCAGGCAGATGAGTTTGTGACTTTTTTACAGTGTAAGGCCGTCCGTCTTGGTCGCCTTGGTGGATGATCTACAGCAGGGACTAGAAAGGGGGAGTGCGTCCCTGTTGGTCCTGCTGCACCTTGTGGACCATCTGCTGAAGAGACAACCATCACCAGAGCCAGGGGCAGGAGAAAGAAAGAGATGCAGAAGAGAGGCGTCCAAAGAGGAGTCCAATAGAAGAGAAACCAGGAAGAATATAGAAGAGAAACAAGAGAAGGAGGAAACGGGAACAGAAGTATATTCCAGGGACAGGCCTATTATAGGAGGGTTTTTTGCAGTGGTACAGGGGGCTAGTAATTGGAGGGTTCAGGAAGAAGAAAGAAAGGAGTCGAGAAGGAGTATTGGGGTGCAGGCGGAAATGGAATGGGTTAAAAGAGATAAATTGATGGACGTAGGCATACAAGTCGAGGATTGGTGATGCAGAGGGAAGAATGTGGCAATACAAGCTGAAATAGAGTGGAAGAAAGCAATTTATAATATAGGGGTGCAAGTAGGGGGGTGAGTTTAGATAAGAATAAAATTATTAGGGATGTGGGAATGCAAGCAGGAGAGCATGAATGTAGAAAGTTGTTGAGAGAAGTGAGCATTCAGGTAGGAGGTCGTGAGGGGTGGAAGCGTGAGGACGGAGTGAAGGGGACAGTTAGAAAGGAGCGCAAGACGAAAACGGAGAGGAGAGTTACCTTGGTAACGGATAAGGGCACACAGACTATACTGACGGTGGAGAGGACAGTGGATGTCGGACTCCCTCTGCCTACACCGGTGGGACTTTCTCTGCCAACTCCCGGGATATCGCCTACGAGGCGTGGATACAGAGCCGGGAAAGTGGCAAGTGGTCCACCGGGATGGATCCCCGGCTGGAGGTGGGAACCCCAAGTGGCCGTTCGACATCACTGTTGTGGGACCCAGTGTGCGGATCCACTTCTGTGTCCCAATATAACACACCCCAAGTAAAGAATAACCCGTTTATTAATGACTTAATCACAGTTTTCAAGTTCTGCCAAGTTATGAGCAACAAGTTTTAATGCCATGTGTTAGCAACAATGAAAGCAAAGTGCCTGAGAAATATGTGTTAAATCGTTTAGATAAAAGTTTATTGAATTTTGAAGAACCGAGAGTTTCCAGTCATATATCATCTGTGGAACCACTTATTAATATACATGAACCCTCACACACCTCTCGGCGACTTTCAACACCATCGGCTATGGTGTACTTCTGGGCCAATTGGATGTTGGGAGTTGGAGGCACTGTTGAAGAGTCATAATGGAAAATCAAATTTTATAAATAATTGGAGCGGTTCCGAGACCCATTGGAACCGCCCAAATGATCCCCACACCGTCATAAGCACTACACTCTTTTCCCCGTCCAAAAACTCCAAACCGTTCCCGAGATATCGGGAGAAATACAAACCGCTGTTTTTTGCCGGCTGAGAGGCCTTGCGAGCCAAGATTCGGCAGCGGAAAGCACCAATTTGCACCTAATTTGACAGTTTACGTAGTATCAAGTCTCCTGCGGCAGTCAATTTCCGCAGAGACTCCATAAAACAGCAGGAGGGCGAAGATAAGCCCTTCTGCGCACTTTAACCAATCAGCGCCCCCGGCCATCAATCAATGTCTTGTTAATCACGGCCGGACGGGGAGGGAACCCTATCCCATTGAATTGGCTTAGTAGACCGCTCCTCCTAAAAAGAACCACAACGCTTTCCCCGGGCAAATTCGAAAACTCTAGCCTCTTCGAGCACCAGAGAGGCGGCTAACCTTCCGGCAGCGACAGCGGGGCGAATTCACCCTCCCTACCCGGCTCACAGTTCCACAAACTCAGGGAAAGGCAGCCGAAGGGACCGGCTCCTCTCACCACTCTCTACCCGAGTCACAGTTCCATGAAATTCATGCCTTCTCCCGGTCGGTTATCTCTATAGAGATAGAACGGTCCCCTTTTCATTTCTATGTTTCTCTATGCTGGTAGACTACTCCCCGCTCCCGAATTGACCCAACAGAGTTTCCCTTCTTGCGGAAACCCCTGGAAAGCTGACCTCATTCCCAGGGGTTCCAGCCAAAGAATCAGGAACGTCCCTTACTAAAGTTTTAGTTAACCCTTTCCTGCCTCTTTTCTTTCATTCTCCCAGCCCGGAAGTCTTAGCCAGAGGCGCAGTTCAGGCAGAATTTCTCCTGAAATTATTCCCTCCCTGCTCTGGCTTGCAGAGGGAATGATTCTCAACAATCATTCTCAGGAATCAGGGACCTCCCTACCATCTGAGACCTGGTTCCACTGCCCCTGCCTGACACAGACCCCAGATTCCTGACTCAAAGGGTGTCCCCCCCCCTCTCTCTCTCTCTTTCTCTCTTTCTTTCTCTCTCTCTCTCTCTCTCCTCTCTCTCTCTCTTTCTTTCTCCTCTTCTCTATCCTTCCTTCTCCTCCCACCCCTTCTTCCCTGGGTGTGCTTAAAACATGTTTCTTCTCTATCTTATGGCTTCTGACTATAATCTGGGGCAAGGGGGTTATGGCACAAGGAGCAGACATCATGGCGGCATCATGAGGCAAGCTGCATCTTCTGGAAGGAATCCATCTTCTCCAAAATTTCTGGCACGTCCACAACAGATGTTTCCTGGATCACAAGAATTCCTGGCACAGATACTTGTCACAGCCTGGGGCTCTTCATTGTCACATATCTGCACCCACAAAAAGGACTATTCAGACACCTCCGGATTATCCCATCAGTTTTCCTGTCCACTGTTGACTTTTGTATCAGCCTTCCCCAGCCCTCTATTGATTTTCTGATTTCCACAGTTTACCCAGACTAAGGACAATGCCTTGCTTCCCCTTCCTATTGTCATATCACGATGGCCTAATCAAAAGATACTTTTGACTCATTAACACCTGAGTGGGCATTCGACTCCAGCCTGCCAGAGACCGCCCAGGAATGCCTCTGGCCAACCCGTGGACCACCCTGATTGGACTGTTTGAAGATCCATCCCCTTGCCCACCCCTGGGCGGCGCCACCCAAGGGGGGAAGGACGGGGAACTAATAAAAGTTGGGGTTTCTTTGTGTCTGGGGTTGGCCATCTTTGCCCGGTTCCTGGCTTGTGTCCACCTGCTGTCTTTATTAGGCCTAATAAATGCAGTATTTACTTCAGGATCTCTCTCTTGTTGGATTCTTCATTGGGCTACTGGGGTCCAGCGGAACTCAGCAGGATTAGCCTAGCTGAAATATAATTTTAAACTCATTTTAAACTCAACACTGTCTTGCAGTGGTTCTGCTCCTACTTGGAGGATCAATCCCAGGTGGTGGTGCTGGGGGATACCTGTTTGGCACCCTGGCCCTTGAAGTGTGGGGTGCCACAGGGTTCTATTCTGTCCCCCCATACTATTCAACATTTACATGAAACCACTGGGAGGTCATCCGGGGATTTGGAGTGGGGTGCCATCAATATGCTGATGATACCCAGTTATATGTCTTCTTTCCCCCAGATTCCAGGGGGGCGGTTGAAGTCCTGGAGCGCTGTCTGGAGTTAGTGGGGATCTGGATGAGGACTAACCAGCTGAAATTATAAATCTGGACAAGGCAAAGGTTCTCCTGGTTCAGAAAGCCTTGATGCAGGTGCTGGAATATCGTCCTGCTCTGAATGGGGTTGCACTCCCTCCGAAGGAGCAGGTCTGCAGCTTGTGGGGTCCGCCTGGATTCATAGCTGCTCCTAGACTCGGCTATGGCCAGGGGGGGGCTTTGCCCAGCTTCGGCTGGTGCGCCAGCTGCAGCCATACTTGGATCATGCACACCTGGCCATGGTGATCCATGCCATGGTGACATCAAGATTAGATTACTGTAACATGCTCTATGTGGGGATGCCCTTGAAGACGGTTCGGAAACTACAACTTTTACAGAATGTGGCAGCCCATGTAGTTACTGGAGCTAGGCGGTTCGACTTTGTTGGGCTGCTTCTCCAGCGACTGCATTGGCCTCCCATTTGTTTCTGGGCCCAATTCAAGGTGCTTGTTATGACCTTTAAAGCCCTATACAGAAATAAAGTCCTATGACCAGGATAGCTGAGAAACTGCCTACTTCCATATATTCCATTCCATCCCCCTTGGTCATCAGAGAAGGCCCTTCTACGACTGCCACCGCCCAGGGAGGTGTGTGGGGCAGCGGCAAGAAACAGGGCCTTCTCAGTAGTGGCACCAGTACTATGGAACTCCCTGCCCTTTGAGCTGAAAACTGCCTCCTTCCTGGAAACATTCAAGTGACGCTTAAGACTTGTTTATTTAGGCAAGCACTTTGAGCCTCCAGCATTTTTTTAAAAAATTTTTTTATTTATAACATCTTTATAGTCAGTCTTATTGGCTTGAGGCCTTTTAAACTCTGTTGCTGCTGTTGTTTTAGCATTGTTTTTAAATGTTTTTCTTACCTTTAATATTTTAAATATTAAAAATCTCTTATCTTTAATATTTTAAATGTTTTAATGTATTTTAATATATCTGTCTTGATTTTAATCTGTTAATTGTATTGAATTAGTACTGTAAGCCGCCTTGGGTCCCTTCGGGGAGAAAGGCGACACAGAAATAAAGTTTATTATTATTATTGCTATTGTTATTACATTATCGCACAGCAGGCAAGATATCTATGCTGGATTTTGTATTACAAATCACTAGTTGAACGCTTCCCAAGAATTTAAGACTATGTGATGTATCGGTGAATTATGCGAGCTTTTTGCAGCTGACTTTGTCAACTCCAATTTCTTCTAAATACTTGGTTGGCTCTTTAGGCACCGCACCCACTGAGACCACCTGTACTGGTTTATGCCAGAGTCTCTGAAGTTTATTATTATTATTATTATTATTATTATTATTATTATTATTATTATTATTATTATTATTATTATTATTATTATTATTATTATTATTATTTACTATTTTAGTTTATTATTTTATTAGTTTTAATTACCTGATTGTAATTTATATTTATTGCTGTTTGTTGTTTTGAGGTAGTTGTCGTTGCTTGTTTTTTTTCTTTTTTCTTCTTTAGGTCTCCATGTTAGCAGGGGCTTCTATACCAACTGTGTCGGGCCGTGGACGATACGCTTGGAGCCGAAGGGTGAGTCAGATAAGAAGAACTCGGGTCAGGCATCTCGCACCTGTCCCACGTTCTGACCCCTCGACTCACTGCCATGTGTGCCGAAGCCATCCCACCAGCGCCTCCAACCTGTCCTGTCTCCTTCTGAATGCCAGGTCGGTCCATAATAAGATCGCCATCATTTATGATGCCATCTGCGATGGGAGGGCCGACCTGGCCCGTATCACAGAGACCTGGGTGGGCGCAGAGGGGGGAGCTTCCCTCACCCAGCTGTGCCCGCTTGGGTTTCTGGTCCAGGGTGTGGGTAGGTTGGAGGGTCAGAAGAGGCGAGGGATTGCCATTCTGTACCGGGAATCTCTTCATGTGACCAGGGCCTCGACATTGGTTAGTCCGGGGTTAGAATGCCTCCACCTGTTGGTAGGTCAGCGGGATAGATTTGGCATTGTACTGGGCTACCGTGCTCCCCGCAACCCAGCACAATCCCTACCAGAGCTCTCGGAGTTCATCGTGGCGGCCCTCCTGAGGTCCCCCCGGCTTCTGGTCATGGGGGACTTCAATGTGCATGCCGGCGGTGAACTATCCGGTGTAGCTCTGGAATTCATGGAGTCCATGACCTCCATGAGCCTTTCCCAGCATATTTTTTGCCCTACCCACAGATGTGGCCATACCCTTGACTTGGATTTTTCCTCCGTGTCGGGGGATTCTTGTCTGGAGGTGGGGGACATCATCTCCTTTCCTGTGTCATGGTCAGATCATCACCTGTTGTCCTTCTCCCTGTCAATCATGCCCCCCCCCTTGCGGGGATCACCGGCCCCTTTTTTGGGCTCACCCCCGGAGGCTCCTGGATCCTACTCGGTTCCGCGAGGCCTTCGGGGAGCTTCCTGGTGGCCTGGCTGACGATTCGGCCAAGGCTACGGCTGATCAATGGTTTGAAACAGCTTCCCGTGCCATCGACCAAATCGCCCCCAAGCTCCTCCTCCTCAGCAGAGCTCGACCTTCGCCGTGGTTCACGGCAGAGTTGAGAGCGATGAAGCAGGAGCAGAGGAGGCTTGAGAGCAGCTGGAGACGTAGCCGGACAGTTTTTAATAAGACTGCAATCGTAATCCAGACTAGGTGCTACTCCCGTGCGATCAGGGCAGCTAAAACATCATACTACTCCCTAAGAATGGATGAGGCCTCGAACCGCCAGGCGGAGCTCTTCCGGGTGGTTCGAGACCTCACCAATCCTAGTCTGGCAAGGCCTCTTCCTACTGATTTCAGTAGTGAGAACTTTGCAGTCATTTTTAGATCAAAAATAGAGGCCATCTGGGCCGGCTTCAAATCCGATTGCACTAGCCCTCCCTCGCCACCCCGTCGCTTCACCCCCCGCTCTCCTCGATTGGTTGAGTTTGGGCCTGTTTCCTCTTTGGAGGCCTCCAGGGCAATTGCCCATTGCTGACCCGCGGCCACCCCCTTCGACCCTTGCCCATCATGGCTCATAAAAGCTGCCGGGGGGAGTATGCCCGAATGGGCTTCTGCCATCGCCACCGCCTCCTTCAGCAAGGGTTTTTTTCCCTCCCGCTTGAAGGAGACAGTGGTAAAGCCCATTTTGAAAAAAATGGGCTTAGCGTTGGACCAATTGGCCAACTACCGTCCGATTGCCAACGTCCCCTTCATGGGCAAGGTCATCGAGAGGGTGGCCGTGATTCGGATTCAATCATTTCTGGAGGAACAGTGGTGCCTTGATCCATGCCAGTCCGGGTTCAGGCCTGGCCGAGGGACCGAGACAGCTCTGGTCGCGCTGCAAGATGACCTAATCCGGGCGGCCGACAGGGGTTGCTCTACCCGGTTGGTTCTCCTGGATTTGTCAGCGGCCTTCGATACTGTCGACCACGGTATCCTACTAGACCGGCTCTCTGAGGTGGGTATCGGAGGCACTGTTCGTAGTTGGCTCCGGTCCTTCCTGGAGGGTCGGCTCCAGTATGTGTAGCATGGTGGAGAGTTGTCGGCCCCGTGGACACTCCCTTGCAGGGTTCCACAGGGCTCGTCTCTCTCCCCCATGCTGTTCAACATCTATGTAAGACCGCTGGCTGGGGTCATTCGGAGATTTGGAGTCTGCTGTCATCAGTACGCTGATGACACACAGTTCTATATCTCCTTTTCCACCGCTGCAGTGGAAGCTGTCCGGACTCTCGACCAGTGCCTGGAGGCGGTCATGGCTTGGACCAGGGCCAACAGGCTCAAACTCAACCCCGAGAAGACCAAGGTGATGTTCTTCGGGAATTCTCCATCTGGATATGGAGGCCCTCTCCCCAGCTTGGAGGGTGTTTCCTCCAGCTGTCGGACAGGGTTCGGAATCTGGGCATGGTCCTGGATCTGGCGCTATCCTTGGATGCCCAGGTGGCTGCCGTGACCCGGACCGCATTTTATCACCTTCGCCAAATTGCCCAGATCCGCCCGTACCTAGATGGCGACTCCCCGAGAACAGTGGTGCAAGCACTGGTGATCTCGAGGTTGGACTACTGCAACGCCCTCTACATGGGGTTGCCCTTGACTCTCCTCCGGTGTCTGCAGCGGGTACAAAATGTGGCGGCCAGACTGGTGGTGGGTGCACGTCGTTATGACTGCATCACCCCAGTCTTGGCCCGCCTGCATTGGTTGCCCGTTGCGTCCCGGATCAGATTCAAGGTCTTGGTTTTAGTTTATAAAACCTTCCATGGCTTGGGACCGGACTACCTGGCAGAGCGGATCACCCAGAGATCAACTTTGGCCCAACCAGTTCAGCAGTTGGGAGCGCACTCGCTTCGGGTTGCCATCCCCCGAGAGGCCCGAAGAACCTCAACTCATAATCGGGCCTTCTCGGTGGCTGCCCCTTCAATGTGGAACAGCCTTCCCAGCGAAGTGCGCTCTGCAGAGTCCCTGCTGGCCTTTCACAGAGCCTTGAAAACCATCCTGTTCCGCAAGGCCTTTGGAGACCAAGTTTAAATTGCTTTAAATATTCTTTTTTTATCCCACCATCTGCTTTTTGGTTAGCTATACCAATATGACTTTTTTTACTGAGCTACACTCATTCTGATTAGGGTGCACATGCTTTAACATGTTTTAGCTCATTGTTGTTTATGTTCTGTATCTGTGTTCTTTATATTTGCTGACTTGATCAGCTTTGTACGCCGCCCAGAGTTCCTTAGGGAAGATGGGTGGGGTATAAATCCAATAAATAAATAAATAAATAAATATTATTTATTTATTTATTTATTTATTTATTTATTATTCACTGTAAACCTATAAGCATTATGGCAGAGACTCGTCCACTCAAAAGACCCAACACCAAAACACAAGAGGACAATAGATTATATGGGATCCAATGCAGTGAGGAGTTATAGAGTTGGAAGAGACCTCAAGGGTGATCCAGTCCTACCCCCTGCCATGCAGGAACCCCCATCCCAGTATTCCCGACAGAGGCCCATCCAGGTTCTGCTTAAAAACCTCCAAAGGAGGAGACTCCACCACCCTCCGTGACAGCATATTCCACTGCTGGACAGCTCTAACTGTCATGAAATTCTTCCTAATGTTCAAATGGAATCTCTTTTCCTGTAGTTTGAAACCATTGCCCTGAGTCTTAGTCTCTGAAGCCATGGAAAACAATCGGGTTCCCTCTTCAATATGTTGTTGTTCAGTCGTGTCTGACTTTTCGTGACCCCATGGACCAGAGCACGCCAGGCGCTTCTGTCTTCTGCTCCCTCCCGGAGTTTGGTCAAATCCATATTGGTTGCATCAATAACACCATCCAACCATCTCATTCTCTGTCGTCCCTTTTCCCTTTGCCTTCAGTCTTTCCCAACATCAGGGACTTTCCCAAGGACTCCTCTCTCCTCATGAGGTGGCCAAAATACTGGAGCCTCAGCTTCAATATGACATCGTTTCAAATATTTAAACATAGCAATCATATCCCCTCTCAGCCTTCTTTTTGAAAGGCTATACATTCCCAGCTCCCTAAGCCGCTCCTCGGAAGAAATTTCTTCCAGACCCTCAATCATGCTGGTCGCCCTCCTCTGGACCCGGACAAGGTTGTCAACATCCTTTTAAAATTTAGGTGGGCAGCACTGGACACAGAACCACAGGTAGGGTCTGACCAGAGCAGAATAGAGTGGTTAGAAATGTGAAGTCTTGGAGAGAGAGAAAAACATGTTTTCCCCCATTTTCCCCCCGAAGCTTTTTTCTTTTGTTTTTCCACCCAAAAATGGAAAAATTGAAAAAGAAAAAAAGAAAAAATTATGGAATGTTCTATTTTAACACAATGAAGTATTCATTCATAATGAGTAAAATATTTTAAGACAGAGTGTTCAAATATTTTCTAATCATTTCTAAAAAATATCAATGAAACTTAGTCCAACTCCCTTCATTTCCCTCCTCCTCAATTCTTTTCCTGAGAATGAGACCTTTGTTTTATTTTTATTTAATAGAGTACAGTGGAGAGGAAATATGAATAATTGTTAATTCAGTTTTTTAAAACATTGTTTTGTAGGGTTTTTTTTGTTCCACATAAACTAGTAAACAGTTTAGGAGATTGTAATTCCATTTGTTACTTACAATTACAAATAAATATTATTTTAAAAATAAATTATCTTGTAATAATTGTTTGGATACACTATATTTTAATATGCTAGTTGTGACAATTTTATGCCAAGTATAATTGTCCATAGTCGTATTTTATGTTCCTAAAGTAACAGAATGACTTTCAAGCCGTAAAAGGGGTTGGCAGTGCTAATGTAGTATTTTTTTCAACTTTTCCAAAAAATTCCGTTTTTTTTCCAAAGCTTCAAAACATCTCTAAGAGTGGTACTATCACTTCCCTTGAACTAGACCAGTGTTGGCGAACCTATGGCACAGGTGCCAAAGCTGGCACCCGGAGCCCTTTCTGTTGGCACCCACCATCGCACCTTCACAACCACCTGTATTCAGGTTAAATTCCTGTATTGGCAATTTGTGAAAAATTAGTGGGTTTTGAATCACAGTTTGTGCATTCGGTCTCTAAAAGGTTTGCCATCACCAATCTAGACACGATGCTTCTGTTGATGCAACCAAGAATCGCATTGGCTTTCTTGGCCGCCACATCACACTGCTGACTCATGTTCAATTTGTGGTCCACCAACACTCCCAGATCCCTTTCACAGGTACTATTCCCCAGCCAGGTGTCCCCCATCCTATACCTGTGCAATTCATTCTTTTTACCTAGATGCAGCACCCTACATTTCCCTTTGTTGAATCCCATTCCGTCAGCTTTGGACAAGCACTCAATCTGTCAAGTTTGCTTTGGATGAGTCCTCAGAGCTCTGCATTGTAGAAACTAAACAACCAGGAAACAGGAGGATTTCCAAGCAGAGAAGGGGCAAGAGCTCAAGGCCAGGATGAGCCTCTGGGTAGATGTGTTTGAAGGATAAAGGACACTCGTTCAATGATGACACATCTTAGAGAGAGAAGATGGGTGGCTCAGGAGAAGGGTCAGGGAGGCCCTACAGGTGCATAGAGAAGATCCCTCTCTCGGCAGGGGTGGGGGACTGAGGCACAGTCTGTCTCTTTATCACACTGTCCTTTCATGAATCCTCAGAAAAATCAGGACCACTTCACACCTCCACCAGCAAGGCCACTGCTAACAACCCATGCTTAATGTGTGTGGAAAGGGCTGCACAGATGTGACTTTGTCTCTCTCTCTCTCTCTCTTTCCAAACACACACACACACACACACACACAATATATATATATATATATATATATGTTTTCGTAGATTTTCACGGGTATAGGTATGCATGTTAGGGTGGATTCGGGTTTCTTCCCGTGTAGAAATCTGGTTGTTTTGGCGACGTTTCGACGAGGTCTCACTCGTCATCTTCAGGCTGGTGTTCTGGCTTCTTTCTTCTTGAAGCAAAGCGTGATCTCAGTTGAAGTCCTTCTATAAATACTGCTGGGGGGTGTGGTTTGCTTGCTCTGTTGCTGATTGTAGGTTCCTTTGTTCTTTTGTGATCTGCTGTGTGGCTGAGGCGATCGTTAAGGGATTAACTGCTGGTGGGTTAGATGGCTGTTTAGAGACATCCTGTGTGGGTGAGGTGCTGGATGTGTGTCTATCAGCCTTTTGTTTCTTAACGACCTTGGTGATGGGCGTTCTGGCAGTATCCTGGGCTTTGGTGGAGTGGGGTCCTGTGTCTTGTGAATTCATTTTGGTCTGGCTACGTGTCTGTGGTCTCCCAATGTTTTTTTGGCGTGTGTAAGTGTGCTCCATGTGGTGACTGGAGTGGGGTGTAGCAGTAGATGGTGCAGTCGTGGTTTTGTTATTGGATGGTGGTTTCGTTTCATCTGTGGGAAGGGTCTGGGTTTGTGTTTGGTGTGGATGGAAGGTGGTGGCATCTTGTGTCCTTTTGGACCTGGTGTCAGTCTTTGTGACAGAGGCTCGTCTGTTGACCAGGGCTAGTTTCCAGATGTCAGGCAAGCGGGAGGTGTCATCACGTTTATTCATGTTGTTTGGGTGTTTCTCTATTTCAATGGCTTCCATGATTATTCGACTGTTGAAGTGTTCAGTTTTGGAGATGAGTTTGGTTCTTTCAAAATCAATTTCATGACCTGTTGTTTTTATGTGCAAAACAACAGGTCATGAAATTGATTTTGAAAGAACCAAACTCATCTCCAAAACTGAACACTTCAACAGTCGAATAATCATGGAAGCCATTGAAATAGAGAAACACCCAAACAACATGAATAAACGTGATGACACCTCCCGCTTGCCTGACATCTGGAAACTAGCCCTGGTCAACAGACGAGCCTCTGTCACAAAGACTGACACCAGGTCCAAAAGGACACAAGATGCCACCACCTTCCATCCACACCAAACACAAACCCAGACCCTTCCCACAGATGAAACGAAACCACCATCCAATAACAAAACCACGACTGCACCATCTACTGCTACACCCCACTCCAGTCACCACATGGAGCACACTTACACACGCCAAAAAAACATTGGGAGACCACAGACACGTAGCCAGACCAAAATGAATTCACAAGACACAGGACCCCACTCCACCAAAGCCCAGGATACTGCCAGAACGCCCATCACCAAGGTCGTTAAGAAACAAAAGGCTGATAGACACACATCCAGCACCTCACCCACACAGGATGTCTCTAAACAGCCATCTAACCCACCAGCAGTTAATCCCTTAACGATCGCCTCAGCCACACAGCAGATCACAAAAGAACAAAGGAACCTACAATCAGCAACAGAGCAAGCAAACCACACCCCCCAGCAGTATTTATAGAAGGACTTCAACTGAGATCACGCTTTGCTTCAAGAAGAAAGAAGCCAGAACACCAGCCTGAAGATGACGAGTGAGACCTCGTCGAAACGTCGCCAAAACAACCAGATTTCTACACGGGAAGAAACCCGAATCCACCCTAACATGCATATATATATATATATATATATATGCATGTTAGGGTGGGTTCGGGTTTCTTCCCGTGTAGAAACCAGATTTCTACACGGGAAGAAACCCGAACCCACCCTAACATGCATACCTATACCCGTGAAAATCTAAGAAAACAAATATATATATATATATATATATATATATATATATATAGATAGAGAGAGAGAGAGAGAGAGAGAGAGAGAGAGAGAGAGAGAGAGAGAGAGAGAGAGAGAGAGAGAGAGAGAGAGAGATCTCCCCCCAATAGTTCTTAGAGGTCTATTCAGAGGAGGAGGAAGTGAAATCAGGGGGAATGAAAAAGTGAATGACTTTCCTCATACTGAAGAAGCTCCTTGGATAAGCAGTGAAAAATTTTGACCTAAAAGAAAAGAAGCCCAGTTGCCATGACTCCCATTCCACACAGCCTCACCCGGAGGACTGAGACTCTTTGCTGACTCTTGGAGCCGGTGCTGCCTTTGGGAATTCTGCAACCTGCATCTCCAGAGGAAACCCTAAGAGCGCCTACGCTCACTTGGGTGCAAAATGCCTGGAGGTCACCTGGGCCCTGGAGGTGTATCTTTAGCCTATTCCAAGAGATGGTCCTTTGGCTCAAGTTTTTTGAACGATCAAAAGGAGGGGCGCACTGCTCTTAATTGACCAGCCTTGTGGGGTTTGGACTCCCCGGAAGCCCTGCCAAGCCTGGGAAGGTGTGGGATGTAGGAAATTGGAAGTAGGAGCCCCGTGGCACAGTGGTTAAATGCCTGTACTGCAGCTAAAACTGTGCTCACGACCTGGGGTTGAATCGTAGGTAGAAAGCTCAGGGTTGACTCAGCCTTCCATCCTTCTGAGGTCGGTAAAATGAGTACCCAGCTTAACAGGGAGGGGGGGACAATGTGTAGCCTGCATACTGTAATTAAAAACTATAAATCACCCGGAGACTACTTGAAGTGGTATCGGGCGATATATAAACAGACCACTTTGCTTTTGGTTTTGTACAGGTGCCAGTCTGGTTCCACCATCTTTATTACAAGTCACTCTCTTGGGTTCACCCACCCCAGCATAAACAGGACAGAGGAGCTCAGCGGGCAGACAAAGGGCCCTGGTTTTATTTTTATTTTATTTTATTTCACATTTATATACCGCACCTATTCACCAGACATGGGACTCAGGGCGGTTTACAACAAATAAGATAAAACAATTAAAAGGCTAAAACATCACCAATACAAAGCACAAAGTAAGTACAATCAGGAGGGCCAAAAAAAAAAACACACCTGCAAACAAGCGGGCCAAGGGGGGAAAAAAAAAACCTAATCAGTGCCAAAGGCATCCCGAAACAGTAGCGTCTTTAGATTTTTCCTGAACGACGCCAGGGATGGAGCCTGCCGCAACTCGCTCAGAAGCTTGTTCCAGAGAGTAGGCGCCACCACCGAGAAGGCCTATCCACGTGTGCTATTTTTACGGGCCTCCCTCGGGGTGACGGTCCGAAGCGAGAGTGTCAGGGAGGATCGGGTGGTTCTTGGCAGGAACTTCAGAACATGACATACTTTGATTTAAATCTGAATGAATGGGCAGCAGAGTGAGCTCCTGCTGATAACCCCAGCTCCTGACAACCTAGCAGTTTGAAAGCATGTAAATGCAAGTATAGAAATAGGTACCGCTGTAAAAAGCGGGAAGGTAAAACAGTGTTTCTTTGCAGCCATGCCGGCCGCACGGCCACAGACTTGCACAGCACTGGCTCTCTGGCTTGAAACACAGAAATGAGCATCGCCCCTAGAGTGGGACAGGACCCGGGAGGGGGGACCTTTACTTTTATCTTACATAGAAACGTAGAGAAAGAGGAGGAGGAGGAGGAGGAGGAGGAGGAGGAGGAGGAGGAAGGTGAGATAAAAGAAGGAATTCTGGGCTGGCTGGGAAGGGAGGAAGCCATCCCAATAAAGCAAGCAAGCCGGGACAGTCACACAAGGTTCCTCGTTGCTTCCGGTAGGATCTGGTCCTTTCCCCTAGAGCTCTGTGGGTGCCTGGAGGAAAAGTAAGCGCAGAGCAGCCGCTGGAGCCCCCGTGATAGATAGGCCATCAAGGCGGTTCTGGTTCATTCCAGGTTTTTTTCAGATAGAGGAAAAGAGGAAATTGATGATGATGATGATGATGATGATGAGGATGATGATGATGATGATGAGGATGATGATGATGATGATGATGATGATGATGATGATGATATGCTGGGTGTGGTGCCTAAAGGGCTAAGCAAGTATTAAAAGAAATTGGAGTTGACAAAGTTACCATCAGTCAGCTGCAGAAAGCCACCTTACTGGGATCTGCTCATGTAGTCCTATATGTATATACTTATAAGTCATGTATATACTTATATATTAAGTATATAAGCTTAATAAATAAATAAATAAATAAATAAATAAATGCTTGGGAAGCGTTCAACTAGTGATTTGTATTACAAAATCCAGCGTTGTTATCTTGTCTGCTGTGTGATAATTTAATAATAATAGTGACTCTCTGTCACCTCTGCTATTTACTATTGCCCTGATTCCCCTCTCAATAATTTTCTAGAAGACAAATTTAAGATACCAAACTGCTAAAAATTCAGGGGAAAATTCTTATCTATTCTATATGACTTAAAGATGACTTAAAGTTGTATGGAAAATCAGAAATTGAAATACGCTCACTGAACAACACAACCCAGATTTTCAGTACTGATGTTAGTGTGGAGTTTGGACTAAACAAATGTGCCACAGTGGTACTGAGAAAAGGAAAAGTCACGGAGAGGGAAGGAATTGAAATGCCAAATGGACAAGCCATTAAGTGTCATCAGTCTGAAGCCTATAAATATCTGGGCATACTGCAATTAGATAATATTAAGCATGGGCAAGTGAAAAAGCTGGTGAGTAAGGAATATATCCAAAGGGTTAGAAAAGTATTAAAAAGTAAGCTGAATGGTGGTAACACCACTAAGGCCATTAACAGCTGGGCCCTACCGGTCATCAGGTATACCGGTACAATTATAAACTGGACTCAGACAGAGCTAGATAGTCTAGATAGGAAAACAAGAAAACTTATGACCATTCACTATGCATTACATCCACACAGTGATGTTTACAGGCTGTATTTACCTAGAAAATTAGGTGGTAGAGGTCTTTTGCAAGCGAAGCAGACAGTTGAAGAAGAGAAGCGTGCGTTGGCAGATTATGTAAAAAACAAGTACACACACACACACACACACACACACACACACACACACCAAAGACCCAAAGACCCCTGAAGCCTGCGGGAAATGCAAGGAGGGGAGTCGGTGGCCCCTTGTAAAGGAGGGTCAGAAAGGCTGGATTGGAGGGGATGTCCCTCCGGGGAGGGGGGTAGAGGGAAGTTCCCGGTGCTTGGCTCTGAGGCAGTTAAAAGCAGCTGAGTTGGGAAGAAAGAAAGAGGAAGAGGTGAAATGGGTCCTCTTCCTCCTTCAACCCCCGTCCCCCACCCACTCCTTCCTCTTTCCTACATCTGGGGGGGGGGGGGAAGAAGCGCACCTTCTCTTCTGGACTACAACTCCCATGGCAAGGCCAGGCCAGGTCAGGCGGCGGTGAGTTTTGCCTGCTTTAGGCTCTGGACACGTGCATCAGTTTTGGCGAACCTATGGCACGGGGGCCAAAGGTGGCGCTCGGAGCCCTTCCTGTGGGCACCCGACATCGCCCCTTCACAGCCACCGGCATTCAGGTTCAATGGCTGTCTTGGAAGATTGCGAGAAAATAGTGGGTTTTGAATCGCAGTTTGGCCACTCGGTCTCTAAAAGGTTTGCCATCACTGGACTATATAACCCCTGTGGCCGTGCTGGCTGGGGATTTTGGGTGATGTAGTAGAGGGAAGGAAGGAAGAGCTTTGCAAGCCCCTCCGGCCTGTGGGACGCGTGTTTTCCCTCCCAGTTGCCTGGCCTGGAAGGAACGGGCGTTACTTTCCCGGGAGGCGGAAGGGGGGGGGTGTCCCTCGTCCCGAGCAAAGGCAGTGTCTCTTCCGAGTCTTGTCCTGCTCTCTCCTTGGCGGAGCAAAGCCCCCCTCCTCCCTGCTGAGATCCCCTGGGCGCCTCTTGCCCTCCCCTCTTCCTCTCTTGTGGCTTCTGGTCTTGCATACAAATGGTTGCAGTTCTCCATTACTTTTCCTGTGACTCTTTCATTGTTTTTCCTTTGTTGCCTAACATTGGAACATATTGTGGGTGGGTGTTTTCAAGCTCTCTCTCTTTCTGATTGCTTTGATACATTAAGAAAACCATCTAATTGGCAGGGCCTTGGAGCAGCCAGGAGGTTTGTTAATCTGTGGGACTCCCTGCAACATGGTGTGGTGATGGGATCTGGTTTCTGGCCTAGAGGCCTTCAAAAGGGGACTGGACAGATTCCTGGAGGAAAAGTCCATCACAGGCTGCAAACCATAAGAACAGAAGAACAGCCTTGCTGGAACAGGCCACAGCCCATCCAGTCTAGCCTTCTGTCTCACACAGTGGCTCAACATTTGCTTCAGGGTATTCCCAAGCAGATGTCTTCACCTACTTAGGATTCCCTGCAAGTGGCATTGAGAGATATCCTGCCTATTTCTCCAACCCGGAGGTTGTCCTCAGGCATCCATAATGATAGCCATTGGGACCCTTGTTCTCCATGAACTTGTCTAATCCTTTATTAAAGCTGTCACCACTTTTTCTGGCAGGGAGTTCTACTGACCAGTGATTCTCTGGGTGAAAAAGTACTTTCTCTTATTTGTTTCAGATCTATTATCCAAAAGTTTCATGGAGCGCCCCCTAGTTCTGGTGTTGTGCGATAGGGAAAACAGTTTTTCCTTATCTACTTTGTCCATGCCGTGTATGATTTACACTTCAATCAGGTCACCTATTAGGCGCCGTAGTTCATGAGTGAAGAGGCCCAGCCATTGCAGCCTCAGATAGTAAGGAAGGTGTTCCAGTCTCCTAATCTTTCTAGTTGCCCTCCTCTGCCCTTTTTCCATTCTCATAATATCTTTCTGGAGACAGGAACTGTACACAGTACTCCAGATGGGGCCTCAGCCAGGCTTAAAAGCAGGTGACTTCAAAGGCCAGATGCATGGAAGTGATATCAGGAAACAGCTCAGACAGGTATTGAGGCATTTGGTGGGGCCTCTGTGAGATACAGGTAACTGGACTAGATGGGCCCTTGGCCTGATCCAGCAGGGCTCTTCTTATGTTCTTAGGAGGGCAAAACAGTTCGCTCGGGTGTCCTTCGTCCTCCATGGCACCAGAGAGTGCCTTCCTTCCCCTCGTGACGTGTTTCATTCCCCTTTATCTCCCATTGACCGTTCATTGGGTCTGTTTCCTGATCTGAAACGTCATTTCTCCTAGTCACTTAGAGTTTGCCTTTTTTTGAAGCAGGTCAGATGTCATAGGAAAGAAATAAAAGAGGACCCCAAGCGCCCGAAGAACGGGGTTCAATGTGTATTTTCCATGGTCACGTATTGTGAAGACCACGCCAACTCCCTCTCTCCTCCTTCACCTCAGGAGACGCGGGCAGAGAAGACTCGAACCAGGGATCCTTTCTCAATGCTTTATGAACAGTAACGCTGGAACTGGAGACATCATTAACTGACGTGTCTCCCCCTGTAATGAGTGGTTCTTTCTCCACCAAAAGTCCACAACTTGCCTCAAGGTTGCCTCCGGTTCAACTAACAAACGTGAAACTGGTAAGGAACTCTCTGCCTCATAGCCCGGCCTTCTCAGGGATCTGGCCTTGTCTCTCCTTGTGGGAAAACCCACCCTATCCCTCGTTCCCAAACCTGCCATCCCGGGTCTCTCAGGATGGGGGCTGAAAAAGGCCTCCTCGCCCGACCACCCCCACAGGTAGGTCGACAGAGCCCATGTCCCCCTGTCTGTCTGTCAGTCTGTATGTCTGTCTGTCTGTATTTATTTATTTATTTTCATTTATGTACCTCCCAACTTTCCCAAGGGCTTCTCTCGGTTTCCTCTCGCCACTCTCTCCCTTGAAGAACACCTGAGTCCAGTTATGTCCCCCCCCCCAAAGACTCTCCCTTTCCTTTGTCTCCTCACAGGATGGGTTGTTTCTCTGCCTTTTTTCTTATCCCATTCCCGCCCTGCCTCCTCTCGCACCGCCCCCCTCCAAGGGTCTTCCTTCACCACCTCTACCAAGCCTTCCCCCCATCACTCTCTTTCCCGCCGCCCAGAGCCATCTCAGCCCCTCCTCCCTCCATTCCTTCCCCGTTTTTCTTCATCTCACAATTATACCTTGCCTCTTTTTAGCAGGTAAGATGCTGTAGAGAAGAAATGAAAAGAGGAGGACACCAAGCGCCAGAGGGAAGGGATTGAATGTTCAGATGCAAAAGACAGTGTTGAGAATCACACCTGAAGAAAGACGCTTAGAGGAAAACAGAAGAAAAGATGGACAAATCTATTAAGTGTGCAGAGGAAGAACAAGTGATTCAAAAAATATCCAAAAGAGAGAAGAGGAATGAGCAAGCCAAGGATGGGGAAAAATTACTACCACATCAACACGTCATCTCCGTAGGAAAATTCAAAAGAGGGAAAAGGCATTTGAATGTCTGGAGTGTGGAAAGAGGTTCAATCGACCTGGACCCCTTGCTAGCCATCACAGGACCCACACAGGAGAGAAGCCCTTTGAATGTATGGAGTGTGGAAAGAGATTCAGTCAGGCTGTTAACCTTGCTAGCCATCAGAGGACCCACACAGGAGAGAAGCCCTTTGAATGTCTGGAGTGCGGAAAGAGGTTCAGTCGATCTGGGCACCTTGTTAGCCATCGCAGGACCCACACAGGAGAGAAGTTATTTGAATGTCTGGAGTGTGGAAAGACGTTCAGTTAACCTGTAAACCTTGCTTACCATCAGAGGACCCACACAGGAGAGAAGCCATTTGAATGTCTGGAGTGTGGAAAGAGATTCAGTCAGGCAGGAAACCTTGCGAGGCATCACAGGACCCACACAGGAGAGAAGCCCTTTGAATGTCTGGAGTGCGGAAAGAGGTTCAGTCAACCTGGACACCTTGTTAGCCACTGCAGGACCCACACAGGAGAGAAGTCATTTGAATGTCTTGAGCAGGCATGTCCAAAGTCCAGCCCAGGGGCCAAATGCAGACCGATTTAAAATTTTGAGTGGCCCTCAGAGTCTTCTCCTGCTAGCTCATCCCCACCGACTGGCCCTTCCCTGTGCTGTCTATAGACATCTGGTTGCAGTTTGATGGTTTGCCTGTCCTCCCTGCCTCTGTCAATTCCCTCAGCCACAGCCCTGCTTACCCACTCCTGGCTTTATTGCTGCAGCCTCTTCCCCACCTCCTTGTGAGGGAGGGCAGCATATGCGAACAGTGGTGCATCTTGGTTGTGCGTGGGTCAATTCCGAGGCCAAAAGCTGCTGGGCCCTTGGGCACCTTGAAACTGGAGCATTTGCAGCTGTTGCTGATGCACACAAACCACACCCTTTCTCCTCCCTTCAGGCTGAATGGTCGGCCCCCACACATTTTCACTTCACCAAATCTGGCCCTCCGTGCAAAAAGTTTGGACACCCCTGGTCTAGAGTGTGGAAAGTGGTTCACTCATTCTCTGACCCTCTCTAGGCATCACAGGACCCACACAGGAGAGAAGCCCTTTGAATGTCTGGAGTGTGGGAAAATGTTCAGTCAACCTGGAAACCTTGCTTGCCATCACAGGACGCACACAGGAGAGAAGCCACTTGAATGTCTGTTATGTTGGAAAAGGTTCATTCAATCTGGAAGCCTTGCTAGCCATCAAATGACCCACACAGGAGAGAAGCCAATTACATGTCATGTCTCAGGACTGAATTTCTGTAGTTCTGGTGTGAAGGTTGAATTACGCTGGTGATTTATCAAAATTCAAAACCTTTTATTTACAACTTCATTAACTATGTTTTCTTGAGCTTGTGTTTCTGTCTCGAAACAATTAACTTCTGATACAAACATATAAATGTTTATTTCTCATTTTAATATTGCATTTTCATTTAAAGGTACTTCTCTTATCTTTTCCCTCTCTGGTACTGATCTATGGGTCCAGCATATATAGTCCCACAACACTGATGCCGGACTAGAGGTGTCTTTCTATCCCTTCCCTGTCCAGGAATCCATCCTGGCGGATGTGCAATGGGACTTAAAACAATACTTCTGGGCATCACCTGTACTTGCCCTTCCCAAATTGCTGGGGTGAGCAAAGGTAACCCTATGTTCACTTTAGTCTGGGTTCCTTTCTCCTCTCTATCTCTCTTCTATCTCAACCCTTCTCCTGCACTGTCATTCCATTTGTCCTCCTCCCTGTCAGTCATCCAGAAGCTCTCAACTATTGGGCCCTCCCTCAACTATCTCTTGCCTATTTCTTGTGCCTCTCCACCTCTCCTTTTACCTAATAGTTTTACGATCTCATTCTCTAAATCTTTAATCTCATCTCTGTCCATTTTAGATTTCTGGTCAGTGGACGGCTCTGAGCTATCCGTGACAGATCAAGAAAGAGATCTTGGTATGTTGGTGGACAGCTCAATGAAGGTGTCTACCTAATGTGTGCCAGCAGTGAAGAGGCCAATTTCATGCTAGGGATTATCAAAAAGGAGATTGAAAATAAAACGGCTAGCATTATAATGCCATTGTACTAAACGATAGGCCGCAGTATGGCCTGGAGTATTTTGTACAATTCTGGTCACCTCATCTCAAAAAAGACATAGTGGAACTGGACAAGGTGCAGAAGAGAGCAACTAAAATGAATACTGGGCTGGGGGATCTCCCTTATGAGGAAAGGCTAAAATATTTGGGGCTCTTTAGTCTGGAAAAAAGGTGCGCGAGGGGGGATATGATTGAGATGTACAAAATAATGCAGGGCATAAGTAAAGTGGAGAGAGGGATGGTCTTCTCCCTCTCACAAAATAACAGAACTAGGGGACATCTACTCAAATTGAGGGCTGGGAGAGTGAGAACAGCGAAAAGAAAAGATTTTGTTTTTTATCCAGAGTGGTGTTAGACGTATCTGGTGGGGCCACTGTGAGATACAGGAAGCTGGACTAGATGGGCGGTTGGCCTGATCCAGCATGGCTCTTCTTATGTTCTTATTTGGGGCTCTTTAGTCTGGAAAAAAGGCGCCTGATGGGGGAATATTATTGAGACGTACAAAATAATGCAGGGCATGAGTAAAGTGGATAGAGGGATGCTCTTCTCCCTTTCATAAAATACCAGAACTAGGGGACATCCACTCAAATTGAGGGCTGGGAGAGTGAGAAAAGACAAAGGAATTTTTTTTTAACCAAGCGTATTGTTAGTCTGTGGAACTCCCTGCCACAGGATGTGGTGATGGCATCTGGCCTGGATGCCTTCAAAAGAGGATAGGACAGATTACAAACCATGATAGAGATGTTTAATCTCCTGGCTTAAAACCGGGGTACTTCAAGGGCCAGATGCAGGGGAGTGGAATCAGGAGACAGATATCTAGTCTCATGCGCTTCCAGAGGCATCTGGCGGGGTCACTGTGAGATACAGGAAGTTGAACTAGATTGGCCTTTGGCCTGATCCAGCATGGCTCTTCTTGTGTTCTTATGATTGAGAAGCAGGACTCTTGGCATCTTGGATGGGTCGGTTTTTGTTTTTGCCTTGTTTTGTTTGTTTGTTTTCAGGAAGGATCCCTCTTGACCTCCAGGGTCCCTTCCAACCCGACATGGTTCTATGATTCTAATAATTCATGGTCTTTCTTCCAGAGCTTTTTTTTAAATGGGTCAAAATGTCTAAATCCCAAGAAGCTTTTAAGGCAGGAGAGTATTTTATTGCAAAGCAAAACAAAATGTTCTGCTTATATCCTGCCCCAGAGCACTTCAAGGACTCTCTGGGTGGTTTACCGACCTCGGAAGGATGGGAGGCTGAGTCAACCATGAGCCTGGTGGTCCCTGGGATGGAAGCCCAGGTCGTGAGCACAGTTTTAGCTGCAGTACTGTACAAGCACTGACCTCCTGCACCAAGAGGCTCGCTTAATATGTTCCGATCCACTCCGATTCAGTCATAGCCCCTTGGATGATGGGGTGTTGGATCTTTTCCATTTCGCTTCAGAACTGGCGCTGCCCGCCTCCATCTTCTGTCTCCCTGCCCACCCGAGGAGGAGATTTGGCGGGGAAGGCGGCAGGGCGGACTTCTCCCGGGCACCCGCCTCCCACCCAGACGCCTCGGAGCCTGCAAGGGATTCGGTTTCTCTCCTGAAGGAAAAACACACACAAAGTGCAAACCCCAAAGACACCCCCCAAAGCATGTGGGAAATGGAAAGAGGGGAGTCGGTGGCTGTTTGCAAAGGAGGGTCAGAAAGACTGAATGGGGGGTGGGGGAAGCGAGGCAGAAGGAGGCTCCCCAGTGCTCGGCTCGGAGAGGGTTAAAAGCAGCCGAGGACTGGGGTGAGATTCCTAGAGAGGGAGGAAATAGGAAGGGGTGAAATTGGTCCTCCTCTTCCTCCTTCAGCCCCCCTCCCCCACCCACTCCCTTCCTCTTTCCTGCATCTGGAAAGGGAGGAAGAAGCGCGCCTTCCCTTCTGGACTACAACTCCCATGGCAAGGCCAGGCCAGGCGGCGGTGAGAGTTTTGCCTACGTTAGGCTCTATCCATCTCCCAAGTTTTCTGACGGGATTATATCTTTGGACTATATAACCCCTGTGGTGGAGCTGGGTGGGGATTCTGGGTGTTGCAGTAGAGGGAGGGAAGGAAGGCGTTTGCAAGCCCCTCCGGCCTGTGGGACGCGTGTTTTCCCTCCCAGTCGCCTGGCCTGGAAGGAACGGGCGTTACTTTCCCGGGAGGCGGAAGGAAACTGGGCTGGAGGGTTTTTTTTGGGGGGGGGGTCCCTCGTCCCGAGCAAAGGCAGCGTCTCTTCCGCGTCTTGTCCTGCTCTCTCCTTGGCGGAGCAAAGGCCTCCCTCCTCCCGGCTGAGATCCCCTCGGCGCCTCTTGCCTTCTCCTCTTCCTCTCCCCTTGCTTCTGGTCTTGCATACAAATTGTTGCCGTTCACCGTTACTTTTCCTGTGACTATTTCATTGTTTCTCCTTTGTTGCCTAATACTGGAATCTATTGTGTGTATACGTTTTCAAGCTCTCTCTCTTTCTGATTGCTTTGGGACATTAAGAAAACTATAATAGGCAGGGGCTTGGATAAGATAAGATAAGATAAGTCTTTATTGATCCCACATCTGGGGAAATTTACTTGTTACACAGCTCCCAATATAAAAAACAAGTAAAGATGTGTAGTGTAAGGTGAGAGAGACAGAAATAAATAGCTAATAGAGATTAAATAAAATATGAAAACCAATATACAAATATTACACTAAAATTTGCATATAAAATAAATATACATAAAGAGAAGCTACAGTATGTCCCATGGGAATATGTTAAACTGTACAGTTGAAGAGTCTCACAGCAGTGGGAATAAAGGACCTGCGGTAGCGCTCCTTCCCACACCGGGGATGTCTGAGTCTGCCACTGAAGGAGCTAGGCAGAGCCTCCACTGTCTGGTGCAGTGGGTGAGAGGTATTGTTCATAATGGATGTCAGCTTGGCCAACATCCTCCTCTTACCCATCTCCTCCACAGAATCCCGAGGGCATCCCAAGACAGAGCTAGCCCTCCTGACCAGCTTGTTCAGTCTGTTCTTATCCCGTTCAGTACTACCTGAACTCCAGCAGACTACGGCGTAGAAACGAGCTGAGGCTTCCTTATCTACTTTGTCCACTTGGTTTTATAAACTTCAATCAGGTCACCTCTTAGGCACCGTCGTTCAAGAGTGAAGAGGCCCAGCCGTTGCAGCCTCAGATGGTAGCGTTCCAGTCCCAGTTGCCCTCCTCTGTCCTTTTTCAATTCCTATAACATCCTCCTGGGGGTATGGTGACCAGAACGGTAAACAATCCTCCAGATGGGGCCTCAGCCAGACTTAGAAACAGGTGACTTCAAAGGTCAGATACAGGGAGGTGGTATCAGGAGACAGGTATTGAGTCTCGTGTGTTCCCAGAGGCATTTGGCAGGGCCGCTGTGAGATACAGGAAACTGGACTAGATGGGCCCTTGGCCTGATCCAGCAGGGCTCTTCTTATGTTCTTAGGAGGGCAAAACAGTTCCCTCGGAGGTCCTTCGTCCTCCATGGCACCAGGGAGTGCCTGCCTTCCTTCCGCCAGAGCTTGGTTTTTGGGCAAAGGATCCGAAAGAGGGAAGGGAGGTCTCCTTGATTCTCCCACCTCTGCCCATCTCTTCCAGCCCTGGCCCAGTCCAGCAGGCCCTTGCCTTCCCCCAGGCTTCCCAAACTGGGACCCTTGGGATTCCAACGGTGGCTGAATCACCAACCAAGGCCCTTGGAGTGAGTGACTGGGGAGACCAGAAGGAAGTGGGGATCCAAGATGAACTGGTTCTGTTGGGTTTGTTTCTATTTCTATACCGCCCCCTTAGTTTTAACTGAAATACAGCAGGTTTCACCCCCTTTCTCTTCCCCTCCTCCTGACTCCCCCCACCCCCATTTCCCATTATTCCAACTGGGGTTTTTGACTTTCCTTTGTTTCCTGGTCTTCTCTCCTTCTCCCCCCCTCCCCTTCCAGAGGGGACGGCACTCAGGAAGGGCACATGTTGGCCTCCCCCTCTCTCCCCCCTTTCCACATTTGTACCTCATTGCCTAATGTAGAATAATATGAGCCCAAGACTCTTCACGGATATTACTGTGAAGCTCTCTATCACCAACTATATACGTGCATCCTGTATTTCCTGCCACTATGGAGCAGTGGTCCCTCAAAATAACCAAGACACCTGAGCGGTTGCTTTGAAGACAGTCATACACACCATAAATTCCTTTGGAACAGCAATGAAGGCCCAGTGCAACTTACCGTGAGTTAGGTCCAAAATGATATAAAAACATCATTTGAAGTCTATGGAACAATTTGCATCCATTTCTTACCCTGGACCTCACTAGGCTTTTCCCAGCATGAAAGGGAAACTTTCCACTCATGGATTTGTCACAGGAGGAGCATGATAAATCCCCCTGGATTTCCTCATTATCTTCATTGGTGCCACAATTGCCCTCACTCGTGTTGGTGGAGGTGGGACAATCCCCGAGAGCTGTGTTTCATCCCTCTTCATCTTCCATTGGCAGTTCATTGGGTCTGTTTCCTGATTTGAAACTTTGTTTTCTCTGGTGGTCAATTATAATTTTAAGCAGGTAAGATGTCATAGGGAAGAAATAAAAGAGGACCCCAAGCGCCCAAAGAACGGGGTTCAATGTGTATTTTCCATGGTCACGTATTGTGAAGACCACGCCAACTCCCTCTCTCCTCCTTCACTTCAGGAGACGCGGGCAGAGAAGACTCGAACCAGGGATCCTTTCTCAATGCTTTATGAACAGTAACGCTGGATGGAACTGGAGACATCCTTAACTGACGTGTCTCCTCCTGTAATGAGTGGTTCTTTCTCCACCAAAAGTCCACAGCTTGCCTCAAGGTTGCCTCCGGTTCAACTCACAAACGTGAAACTGGTAAGGAACTCTCTGCCTCATAGCCCGGGCTTCTCAGGGATCTGGCCTTGTCTCTCTTTGTGGAAAAACCCGCCCTATCCCTCGTTCCCAAACCCGCCATCCCGGGTCTCTCCGGATGGGGGCTGGAAAAGGCCTCCTCACCCGACCACCCCTGCAGGCAGACTGGCAGAGCCCATGTCCCCCCGTCTGTCTGTCTGTCTGTCTGTCTGTCTGTCTGTATTTATTTATTTATTTATTTATTTATTTATTTATTTATTTATTTATTTATTTATTTCCATTTATGTGTCACCCAACTTTCCCAATGGCTTTTCTCGGTTTCCTCTCGCCACTCTCTCCCTCGAAGAACACCTGCATCCAATTCTCCCCCAACCCCAAGACTCCCCCTTTGCTTTGTCTTCTCACAGGATGGGTTGTTTCTCCACCTTTTTTCTCATTGCATTCCCGCCCCACCTCCTCTCGCACGAGCTTAAACACCGCCCCCCTCCAAGGGTCTTCCTTCACCACCTCTACCAAGCCTCCCCCCCATCACTCTCTTTCCCGCCGCCCAGAGCCATCTCAGCCCCTCCTCCCTCCATTCCTTCCCCGTTTTTCTTCATCTCACAATTATACTTTGCCTCTTTTTAGCAGGTAAGATGCTGTAGAGAAGAAATGAAAAGAAGAGGACACCAAGCGCCAAAGGGAAGGGATTGAATGTTCAGAAGCAAAAGACAGTGTTGAGAATCACACCTGAAGAAAGACGCTTAGAGGAAAACAGAAGAAAAGATGGACAAATCTATTAAGTGTGCAGAGGAAGAGCAATTGATTCAAAAAATATCCAAAAGAGAGAAGAGGAATGATCAAGCCAAGGATGGGGGAAAAATTACTACCACATCAACACGTCATCTCCGTAGGAAAATTCAAAAGAGGGAAAAGGCATTTCAATGTCTGGAGTGTGGAAAGAGATTCAGTCAGGTTGGAAAGCTTGCTAGCCATCAGAGGATCCACACAGGAGAGAAGCCATTTGAATGTCTGGAGTGTGGAAAGAGATTCAGTCAACCTGGAAACCTTGCTAGCCATCACAAGACCCACACGGGAGAGAAGTCCTTTGATTGTATGGAGTGCGGAAAGAGATTCAGTCAGGCTGGAAAGCTTGCTAGCCATCAGAGGACCCACACAGGAGAGAAGCCATTTGAATGTCTGGAGTGTGGAAAGAGATTCAGTCAACCTGGACACCTTGCTAGCCATCACAAGACCCACACGGGAGAGAAGCCCTTTGAATGTCTGGAGTGTGGAAAGAGGTTCAGTCAACCTGGAAACCTTGCTAGCCATCGCAGGGTCCACACAGGAGAGAAGCCCTTTGAATGTCTGGAGTGCGGGAAAAGGTTCAGTCAACCTGGAAACCTTGCTTGCCATCACAGGATCCACACAGGAGAGAAGCCCTTTGAATGTCTGGAGTGCGGGAAGAAGTTCAGACATTATGTAAGCCTTGCTAGCCATCACAGGTCCCATACAGGAGAAAAACAATTTCAATGTCTGGAGTGTGGGCAAAAGTTCAGTAAACCTGGACACCTTGCTAGCCATCAGAGGACCCACACAGGAGAGAAGCGATTTCAATGTCTGGAGTGTGGAAAAAGGTTCAGACATTCAGAAAGCCTTGCTACCCATCACAGGACCCACACAGGAGAGAAGCCATTTCAATGTCTGGAGTGTGGGAAAAGGTTCTGTCGACGTGAACACCTTGTTAGGCATCACAGGACCCACAGAGGAGAGAAGCCATTTGAATGTCTGGAGTGTGGAAAAAGGTTCAGACATTCAGAAAGCCTTGCTACCCATCACAGGACCCACACAGGAGAGAAGCCATTTCAATGTCTGGAGTGTGGGAAAAGGTTCTGTCGACGTGAACACCTTGTTAGGCATCACAGGACCCACACAGGAGAGAAGCCATTTGAATGTCTGGAGTGTGGAAAGAAGTTCAGTCAACCTGGACACCTTTCCAGGCATCATAGGACCCACACAGGAGAGAAGCCATTTGAATGTCTGGAGTGTGGAAAGACGTTCAATCAACCTGTAAACCTTGCTTACCATCAGAGGACCCACACAGGAGAGAAGCCCTTTGAATGTCTGGAGTGTGGAAAGAGGTTCAGTCAACCTGGACACCTTGCGAGTCATCACAGGACCCACACGGGAGAGAAGCCGTTTGAATGTCTGGTGTGTGGAAAGAGACACAGGAGAGAAGCCAATTGCATATCATGACTCAGGATTGAATTTCTGTCTTTTTGTGTGAAGGTTGAATTACGCCGGTGATTTATCAAAAATAATAAAAAAGTATGGGTCAAAATATCTAAATCCCATGATGCTTTTAAGGCAGGAGAGTATTTTATTGCCAAGCCAAGCAAAATGTTCTGCTTATATACTGCCCCACAATACTTCAAGGACGCTCCGGGTGGTTTACAATTTAATTATGCCTGCTATATGTTGCCCCCTCCCCCCAGCAAGCTGGCTACTAATTTTACTGATCTCAGAAGGCTGGAAGGCTGAGTCAACCATGAACCTGCTACCTGGGATTGAACCCTAGGTCGTGAGCACAGTTTTTGCTGCAGTACAGATATTTAACCACTGCACCAAGAGGCTAAGTTATGTTCAGATCCACTCCGAATCAGCTAGCCCACGTGCAAACCCCAAAGACCCCCCCGAACCACGTCGGGAATGGAAAGAGGGGAGTCGGTGGCCACTTGCAAAGAAAGGTCAGAACGGATGAATGGGAGGGTGGGGGTGCTCCGGGGGAGGGAGGCAGAAGGGAGACTTCCGGAGCTCGGCCCAGAGAGGGTTAAAAGCATCCAAGCTGGATGAGATTCCTAGAGAAGGAGTTTCAGAGAGGGTAGCCATGTTAGTCTTTTCAAGAATTTCAAGCAAAAATCAAAATAAAACAGCAGAAAACAAAAGACACAAAACGTAGCACCTTAAAGATTAACTTTCATATTTTAATGTGACTTTTCGTGGACTACACGAGAAGGAGGAAATGGAGGGAGGCAAAATTGGTCCTCCTCCTCCTCCTCCTCCTTCAACCACTCTCTGCACCCACCCCTTCCTCTTCCCTGCATCTGAGTGGGGCGGAAGAAGCGCACCTTCCCTCCTGGACTACAACTCCCATGGCAAAAGCAGGCAGCGTTGAGAGTTTTACCTACTTTAGGCTCTATAGGTATGTCTCAATCTCCCAAGTCTTCTGATGGAAGAATCACCTAAATAAGCGTTGAAACGGTCGGCTTCAAAGTTGGCAGCTCAGTGCTTCGAATCCCAGGTGCCATGCAGCCGAGTCAGCTCCCACACCGTTCACCCCAGCTCCTGCCATCCTAGCAGTTGGAAAGCATGTCCATGCAAGTGGATAAAAAGGTCCCACCGTAAAAAGCAGGAAGGTAAACAGTGTTTCCATGCCGCCATGCCGGCCACATACATGCCCACAGACTTGAACAAGTGAAAACGGAGATGAGCACCACCCCTAGAGTCAGGCACGACGAGCACACATGTGCAGGGGTAATATTTACCGTTTTTTAGATCTGCGGTTGTGCTGGCTGGGGATTTGATTTCTGGGTGATGTAGTGGAAGGAAGGAAGACCTTTGTAAGCCCACTCCAGCCCGTGGGTCCCATGTTTTCCCTCCCAGTCGCCTGGCATGAGAAGCTCAGCGGGTGCCCTGGCCTGGAAGGAACCAGCGTTACATACCTGGGAGGCGGAACTGGGCTGGACTGGACTGGAGGGGGTCGTCACGGGTGCCAAGCTTCCAGCTGGAAACCCAGCTCAACCTTGGTGACTGACAAGCAGAACTCATGGTGGCTTGGATGGCTCAGTTTTTTCTTTTTGTTTTATTTGCTTTCATGAAGATTCCCTCTTGACCTACGGCATCCCTTCCAACCCGACATGGTTGTATGGTTCTCATTTTCCTGGTTCTTCTTTGAGGGCTTTTAAAATGGGTCAATGTCTAAAATCCCAAGAAGCTTTTAAGGCAGGGAAGTATTTTATTGATTACTTATGTTCACCTCCACTCCGAATCAGAGAGACAAGTGGATGATGGGACACTGGATCTTTTCCATTTCGCTTCAGAACTGGTGCTGCCCACCTTCATCCTCCGATCACCCTCTTGTCCCCTTCCTGGTGCCTTATACTCAAGGAGAGTGCAAAAATATTTACAGCAATTATGGCTAAAGACTAAATAGTTTTGTAGGGAAATATATAAATAAGGATCAGAATGGCTTTGTTAGAGGTAGACATATGGCAGACTTAGTTAGAAGAGTTATGAATAACATGTATCTACCAAATAGTAAAAAATGGAAGGTAGGAATAATCTCAGACATTTGTAAAGCATTTGATACGGTAGAATGGAGTACCTTAAAGATTCTAATTAATCAATTAGGTTTTAGTGCTCAATTTAGCAATATAATAAATCAGTTGTATTCTTATAATAAGGCTAGAGTCTTAGTGAATGATGGAATAACAGAAACTGTTACCCTGGGCCGAGGAACTAGACAAGGTTGCCCATTATCTCCAGTTTTGTTTATACTTATAATGGAAATGTTGGCTAATGCAATAAGAAGGGATAAAGAACTAGAAGAGGTTGAAGAGGGGAAGTCAAATAAAATTAATTTATTTGCTGATGATACATTATTAATAATTAAAAACCCACTGATTAATATTTATCAATTACAGAAGCATTTAAAGGTGTTTGAGGAAGCAACAGGATTAAAGGTTAATTGGAACAAATCGGAATGTATGTTGTTAAATTACAGTGAAGAAGAGAAACAATCATTTAGGGAAGTATATAAAGGTAAAGTAATAAATAGCATTAATTATTTGGGGATAAAATTAGCATGGAGCTTACAAGATATGGTTAAGATAAACATTGAGAAAGTCAAGAAAGATTACTGAAAAAATAAAAGAATATAAAAAATTAAGGATTTCTTGGTTTGGAAGGATTTCAGTATGTAAAATGAAAATTATCCCCAAACTCAACTTTTTATTTTGGATGTTATGTATAAAATGGGATGAAAGTGAACTTAAAGGGATTCAGGGGAAAATTAATATGTTTTACAATTGCAATAAAAAAGCCAGGATCAATAAGAGCTTATGGTATATACCACAAAAAGAAGGTGGTTTAGGATTACCTAATATTAAGATATATTACATAGCCAATCAATTAAGACATATTCCAGACTTAATAATAGAAAACGATAACTTAATTTGGAGAGACTTAGAAATTACACAAAAAGAGAATATATTTTTAAGGAAGACATTAAAGTTCAGGTGAAAAAGATAAATAATCCATTCTTGAAAAATGCTATGGAATGTTGGAGGAACTTCAGGGAGATTTTAAGACCATTGATTTTACCTTTGACACGAATAACAGAGATTAAGAATTTCCCAGAAAATTTAAAAGGGAAGTATATGCTATATACTTGCGGGATTGGTTAAAGCAAAGCATAAAGGAAAAATTGGGAGGAAATATTTCCTGGTTGAACATTATACAATTGGAAAAATGGACTAAAGAATGGATAACTAAAGTAGGAGAATGTAGAAAATGACCAGATTTGAAGAAATTCTAGATAGAAGAAATGAGACTGAGAATTAAAGAAAACTGTTATAAAGTATATTGGAGATGGTATATAACACCTGCGAAGTTAAATATAATAAATAAAGAAATATCTCCAATATGTTGGGGATGTAAAAAAGAAAAAGGGACATATTAACATTTGTGGTGGGCATGTGAGAAAAGGAAATTTGAATGGAGTTTGCATTTCAGTGAAATGCAAGAAATATTAGGGAAAAAGATTCCAATGTCCACCCCAGCTGGTATTGTTAAACATAGTTGCAGATACACAACTGAAGAAAGAGGTGGGGGGATTGGTAATTATAATGGTTACGGCCGCAAGGCTGATTTTTGCCAAATATTGGCAATCTAATAATCAATTAGTAATGGAAGAATGGTATAAAGAGTTATGCAATTTAGCTATTAATGATAAACTGACTTGTGAAATCAAAATTAGGAAAGGGCTGAGCAAGTCTAGTGACTTTAATGGAATATGGGATAAATTACCGGTACAGTGGTACCTTGTATAAAGCAATTAATTTGTTCCAAATGAAATTATGTTAAGCAAATTTTCCTTTATACAAATTTCCCATAGGAAATGCATTGAAACTGGAGTGATCCCATTTTTATGTTGTACAGATTCACCCCATAGGCGATTATGTTAAGCAAATTTCCCCTATCTCCGGAATTTTTTACGTTGTACAAATTTTATGTTATACAAACCGTTTGTTATACAAGGTCCACTGTATATATATTCCAAAAGGGTAAAGGGTACACACCTGGAGAAGACTCAATGTATTTCTGGAGAGAAATGGGCTGGTCAATATCATGAAAGTTGTAATTTTGTTTAAGTCCCAAGGGGGGAGGGTAGCACTGGGTCTATGTCTCTTACACTTGTTTTACTTTTGTTATATTGTTGTGTGTTATTTTCTCTTTCTTATGTTATTTTGCTGTTTATCTGTTCTTTTATAAATTTGTAATAAAATATATATTTTTTTTTTTTTAAAAAAAGGAGACCCCAGTTCGGAAGCCACAGCTGGCTTCTCCCGGGCCCCTGCCTCCCCCTCCTCCAAAGACTTTGGTCCCTTTCCTAAAGGAAACACACACACACATGTAAACCCCCAACCCCCCTGAAGCACGTAGGAAATTCGAGGAGGGGAGTTGGTGGCTGCTTGCAAAGGAGAGTCGGAAAGGCTGAATTGGGGGGGGGCTTCAGGGAGTGAGACAGAGGGCGCTTTTACACGACCCCTAAAATCCGAGGCAAAGGGCTCCCAGATGCGGAGCTTAAAATTGTTTTCCCACCAGCTCCGAACTTTAAAAAAAATTAAGTACGACCACGCCCACCTAAGTGCGTCCCAGCACATTTTCCAAGTACCTGGTCTCCGAAGGTTAAATTTTTCTGATTGCAAAGCAGTGAGTGCCGGGCTGTCCTCGCCTTCTGTTTGTTTGTTTGTTTTTTGCCCCCTGCCCCTTTAAGAGACTGGAATGCTTCCCGGAGCAGCTCCCGATGGCAGAGCGGAGGTGAGCCTGCATTCTTTTCTCCCTTTTTTTCTCCCTCCCCTCACGCAGACAGGAGCAAGGGAGTGTGGAGGGGTGGGAACACAGGAAGAGCGACAACCCCCCAAGATCTCTGGTCCAAATTTAAGTAGCCAGCGGATCTTAGGGGTCGTGTAAAAGCGCCCAGAGAATCACAGAATCAGACCGTTTTGGTGCTGTGTTTGCTGTGAATGACTGCGCTGCAAAAGATCATGCCCAGGCGCAGCATTTTAGCAACCCAGTCGGCCATGCCCCCTGAAGCACACCTTAACTGGATCATCCTATACCACCTCTAGGGCTTCAATCAAATTAGGCCCTGGTCTCACCACCGTTATATGTGCATCTTAATATGATGCGTACTGTTTTTTTGGCCGGTCACATGACATTTGATGTGCAGTTAGTGCCCCGACGACTGGGAAGTATTTTACTTTTCTGTGTCTGTCCCGACTTGCTTACTGCACATCTTTTCCCTGTTTTTCGAGTTGATTTTCTCCGTCATGCTTACCAGCATGCCAGCTTTCTAGCACTACTCTATGTCCTCATAGGGGAGTGTCTGGTTACCCCCCCCCCATGTGTAATGTGTTTTCTATGGGCAAATTTACATGAACGAGCAATACCAATAACCGCCTTTGCGTGTCACTGCTGTTTATTATTTTTCACAGTCCTCCAATGTGGCAGTGAATCCCCTGTACCAGAGCACCTATGTAGTTACTCCTTGGTTTTCCTCTCATGTCTCACTTCCTTTTCAATTGTGAAGTGCGCCTGACAATTTGTGGCTTGTAGGGCTTCACATATACCGAAATGCCAGCAGTTCGCCTCAATCTCAGAATGTGTGGCCATCTGTAAGTGTTTCAACTGATGAAAGCGACTTTGGACCTTAGGCTGCTTATACTTGTTTTGGTGTTAAACGCCAAGCCCTGTGTTGGGGATCTTTGTTGAATCGGTTGTTGCAGATGATTTTTAGTTGCTTAATGAGAGAGACACCTCTTGTGTTGCTATATGAAAACACTATTTATTTATAATTTAAAATATTTAAAATATCAGCTACCATGTCTTCTGTACGGCAATACTTTTAGTATTCAATTATTTTATTCAAAAATAAAATTGAGAATCGTGTTGGCTTTCTTGGCCACTGCTGACTTGTGTTCAATACGTGATTCCACCAAGACTTCCAGGTCCTATTTCACAGGGAGGATCCCGGCCCTTGGCTGGGAGAGGGTTAAAAGCAGCTGAGCTGGGTGAGATTCCTAGAGAGGAAGGAAATAGGAAGGGGTTGACTTGGTCCTCCTCCTCCTCCTCCTCCAGCCCCCCTTCCCCCACCCACTCCTTCCTCTTTCCTGCATCTTTGGGGGAGGAAGAAGCGCGCCTTCCCTTCTGGACTACAACTCCCATGGCAAGGCCAGGCCAGGCCAGGCGGCGGTGAGTTTTGCCTGCTTTAGGCTCTGTTACACTACACCAATTTCACAAGCTTTCTGACGGAGACTCACCGGAGAATATCTTTGGACTATATAACCCCTGTGGCCGTGCTGGCTGGGGATTCTGGGTGGTGTAGTGGAGGGAGGGAGGGAAGGCCTTTGCAAGCCCCTCTAGCCTGTGGGCCATGTGTTTTCCCTCCCAGTCGCCTGGCCTGGAAGGAACGGGCGTTACTTTCCCGGGAGGCGGAAGGGAACTGGGCTGGAGGGTTTTTTTGGGGGGGGGGGGTTCCTCGTTCGGAGCAAAGGCAGCGTCTCTTCCGAGTCTTGTCCTGCTCTCTCCTTGGCGGAGCAAAGGCCTCCCTCCTCCCGGCTGAGATCCCCTCCAGCGCCTCTTGCCCTCTCCTCTTCCTCTCCCGTGGCTTCTGGTCCTGCGTACAAATAAATGGTTGCAGTTCACCGTTACTTTTCCTGTGACTATTTTATTGTTTCTCCTTTGTTGCCTAATATTGGAGCCTATTGTGTGTGTGTGTTTTCAATCTCTCTCTTTCTGATTGCTTTGGTATATTAAGAAAACCATCTAATAGGGAGGCTTTGGAGCAGTCAGGAGGGTTGTTAGTCTGTTAGTCTGTGGAACTCCCTGCCACAAGATGTGGTGATGACATCTGGCCTTCAAAAGGGGACTGGACGGATTCCTGGAGGAAAAGTTCAGCATGGGTTACAAGCCATAAGAACATAAGAGCATTATTTTGTACGTCTCAATAATATTCCCCCCTCAGGCGCCTTTTTTTCCAGACTAAAGAGCCCCAAATAAGAACATAAGAAGAGCCTTGCTGGAACAGGCCACAGCCCATCCAGTCCAGCCTTCTGTCTCACACAGTGGCTCACCATTTGCTTCAGAGTATTCCCAAGCAGATGTCTCCACCTGCTTACAATTCCCTGCAAATGGCAATGAGAGATATCCTTCCCAACCCGGAGGTTGTCCTTAGGCATCCATAATGATAACCACTGATACCTTTGTTCTCCATGAACTTGTTTAATTTTTTTTAAAACTGTCAAGTTTGACAGCTGTCACCACTTCTTCTGGCAAGGAGTTCCACAGGCCAATGAACCTCTGGCTGAAAAAGTACTTCCTCTTATTTGTTTGAGATCTTGCACCCAAAAGTTCCATGGAGTGCCCCCCATTTCTGGTGTTGTGCGATAGGGAAAACTTTGTCCACACCCTGCATGATTTCATCAACTTCAATCCGGTCACCTCTTAGGCGCTCTGTACTGTAGCGCGTCACCAGAGTGGAAAATGCTGCTTTCCACTCTGGTGATACACTACAGTACAGAGAAGCTAGAGCTAAATTGAAAAAGGGCATCAGGGATGCCAAAGCTATGTACTGTCTGAAAATTGAACATCATTTTGAGAGCTCTGATCTTCGTCGGGTATGGCAAGGTCTGCGACAAATCATGGGTCAGAATATTAAAAATAGTCTGTCTAGCAGCAGTGATTCTTTGGCTGAGCAGCTGAATCAATACTTCAGCCGGTTTGAGGTGGAAACTGGAACCACTATCACTCCAGCATCGACCACCAATAGCACACCATTAGAATTTACTACCAATAGACAACCACTTCTACTGCAGATTTCTGATGTGCAACACGCTTTCCATAAGATTAATGCCTGGAAGGCAGCTGGACCAGATGGAATCATGGGACGAGTTGTTAGGGATCGTGCTGCAGAATTAGCTGGAGTTTTTACTGTCAAGATATGTAAAAGTTGATAAAATATATGTTATGTATATTTAACAGATAGTGGAAAGACAGTTGTAAAATGGAGGCAGTTAGATTCTGCAGTCTCATGATGTTAATCCACAAGTGTAAGAGATAAGTAATCACAGGCATGTTACGTGATGAAGCACAGGTGGAAGAATTTATAACATCATGGTTGCATCAGATTGCATCAGATTGTAATTAGTGATGACTCATATCTGATGGGTGCTGAACTGTATAAAAGCACTAGCTTGCCATATGTTAGGTGGGTCTGTCTATGGTGAGAGACAGAACCCCACACTCTGTTGCTTGTATATATTGCTTGGATGTTATGCTGTGTATATATATTTTTGATGTATATATGAATATATACTCTACCCATTGTCATTGTCTTCCGTTAACCTAACTCTGCAATACTTTATATCAATACTGACATTTTATCTGCACGCTATTGCTGCACTGCTCTGTGCCAAACACATTTAAATATTATATTTTGTTTAAATCCTGATATTTACAGACATTTTTAAATCTCTCTTTGTTGCAGTGCTCTGTCCTTACTTGCCTGAAGACATCTATTATAGTGCCAGTCCCTAAGCAGTCAGTAGTGGCATCTCTCAATGACTACAGACCAATAGCTTTAATATCTATTATGAAATGTTTTGAGAGATTGGTGCTAGATTATATTAAGGCTAGACTTCCATCTACTCTGGACCCGTTTCAGTTTGCATACAGGAGTAACAGATCCATTGATGATGATATGTCCATTGTTGTCCACACTGTACTGAGCCATTTAGAACAACAGGGAACATATGCAAGGCTGTTATTTGTGGATTATAGCTCTGCTTTTAATACAATTCTACCCAATAGGTTGTTTCTTAAAATGGCCAATTTGGGTATACATCAGAAGATTTGTTTGTGGGTAAGGAATTTTCTGACTGATAGGCCACAGTCAGTAAGGATGGGATCCTACCATTCTTCTACTCTAGTATTAAGTACAGGAGTTCCTCAGGGTTGTGTGCTAAGCCCCTTCCTCTGCTCCTTGTACACACATGACTGCACCCCACTGTATGACACCAACACAATCATCAAATTTGCAGACGATACAACAGTGGTGGGGCTCATTAGTAAGAACGATGAGTCTGCTATTAGGAAAGAAGTACAAGGGTTGACACAGTGGTGTAAGGAAAATAATCTTATACTTAACACCAAAAAAAAAGCACTAAAGAACTTATAATTGATTTTAGGAGGAAGAAAGATGTACATCTACCATTGTACATAAATGGTGAGGAGGTGGAGAGGGCTGAGAGCTTTAAATATCTGGGCACTTACATCTCAGAGGACCTCTCATGGACTGCAAACACCAATATGGTTGTGGAGAAGGCACAGAAGAGGCTGTATTTCCTGAGAATGCTCAGGAAGATGAATTTATCTCAGCATCTACTTCTGTCCTACTATCACAGCACCATTGAGAGTTTCCTAATTTATGGCATGCTATCATGGTATAGGAGCAGCTCTGTAGCAGACAAAAAAGCTCTACAGAGAATAATTAAAATTGCCCAGAATGTTACCGGGCTCCAGCTACCAACCCTGGATGACATCTTCACATCTCGCTGTTTGAGGAAGTCACAAAACATTCAAAGAGACTCTACTCATCCTGCTCACAATTTCTTCGAACTGTTGCCTTCTGGCAGAAAATACAGAACAATTAAAACTCGGACCACACGTCTTCTGAACAGTTTTTATCCCAGAGTTATAATTGCACTTAATAATGAACTCAAGGACCACTCACAGTGAGCACTTGGACAGGATTACCTAGCCTGTTGTGTAGATGCTTGTGTGGTTTTTTTTTGGGGGGGGGGGGAAGTTGGGGGGGGGAGTGTTCGGGGATTTTTTATGTTTGTGTGTTGAGGAGATTTTTTAATGTGTGTGAGAGAGTTCGGGGATTTGTTTGTGTGTGTGTGTGTGTGTGTGTGTGTGTGTTGGATCGGGTCTCTCGGTGTCTGAACTTCATTGTATGTGTATACTGTATATACACACAATGACAATAACATTATTATTGAGTTGCCACCTGATTGGTTTCATAATGCTCCCTTTCATTTGGGACCCAATGACTTATCTTAAAAGTAGGTTGGTTCAGAAGGGTTTTTTTTTTTTTTTGCTTTAAAGAAAACCTATTTTCTAAAGGTTGTGTTAATATTGCTTTTGGAAAATATTCTAATTCTAGATTGTAGAAAAAGGCTGTGACGGAGGCAGAGGAGGATTCGAAGGAGCAGGAAAAGGGGCAAGGAGAGTCCAGGGAGAGCTGATGGCCGAGGCGACCGTTTGGGGAACATTGCAAGAGGTCAAGAAGGAACCAGAGAAGGGACTGGAAGCCCACTGGGAGTCCCAGTGGCAGGACTTTCTGGAGAGGCTTCAGCCCGATCTGAGAAGATGGGAGGAGCCCATGGTCTCAGATGCTGCCCTGTGGGATGATGCCAAGGCCTTCCTGGCCTCCTTTGAGCAAGTGGCCCAAGCCTGCCAGTGGCCCAGAGGAGAGTGGGTGGCCCGGCTCATGCCAGCGCTGAGCGGAGCAGCGGAAGAGGCTTTTGGGAGCTTGGAAGCCCAAGACAAGGGAGATTATGGGAAAGTGAAGGCCGCCATCTTGCGAGCGGAGGCCCTGCGGATGGAGAAGCAGCGCCAGCACTTCCGGCACTTCTCCTGCCCGGAGGAGGTGGGAGACCCCCGGAGGCTTCACGGCCAACTCCAGGAGCTTTGCCACCGGTGGCTGCGGCCGGAGAGACACAGCAAGGAGCAGATCCTGGAGCTGCTGATCCTGGAGCAATTCCTGGCCAGCCTTCCCTCGGAGCTCCAAGGCTGGATCCGGGCAGGAGGGCCGGGCACGTGTTCCCAGGCGGTGGCCCTGGCCGAGGACTTCCTCAGGAGCCAGCAAGGGGCCGACAGGACAGAGCTGCAGGTGAGCTACTGTGTGTTTCCCAAGAGAACGTGGAACGTGGTTTAGGGTGAGACAAGTCATAGCACACCTTCATGGCCAGTTTAATGTTATCCAGTTTAATTATTGCCTGAATTACCTTATCTTCATTAACATTCTTCTTCTCAAGAAGTAACAAGCAGTATTAAAAGCTAAATTCGGCAGAGTATTAAAACATGTTATTAAAACTAGTAGAGACGTATCTAATGTTGTCTATTAATGCTGTAAGATGTCCCTCAAGTCCTTGTTCTCAAATACTTGAAGATATCTTAATTGTACTGGACTGTATATTATCCCTGATTACTGTCAGCCACCTTGGGCTCTTTTCCAAGAGAAAGGTGGGGTAAAAATTCTCTAAAATAGATAGATAGATAGATAGATAGATAGATAGATAGATAGATAGATATTGTTATTCAAGGACATTTTAAAAAAATCAACCCAGAATTCAACAGACCACTTCCTGTCTGTCGGAGAAAGGTCTTTGCCTGCTTTCAGAAGGACTGTAAAGATGGTTCCAGTTTGGCCTCCAGTGGGAGGGAGTTCCACAGTCATGGACCAACACCAGAGAAGGCCCCCCTCGAATATCCCACCGAAGGCTCCCAGGAGGTGGCTGGAAGGGAGGGGAAGGCCTCCCTTGATGATCCTGAAACCCAGAGAGGTTCCTCTAGGGAGATATGGTCCCAAGGTAGTTTAGGAACCCATGTTGTTTAGGAAAACGGCCCAGCAGCCAATAAATGGGTATGTTATTATGTGGTCTCTGTAACCACCATCTCCAGATAAAAATCCAACTGACACATGCTGAAGTATCCGGACATTTTCCAAAGGCTGTTCCCCATAGAGTGCATTACAATAATCCAAATTGGAGGTAACCAAGCCATGTGTCATATGTTTTTCTGACATCCACAGAGGCTGGATTGGGATTGCTCCCTCATGGTCCTACTATAGACCCATCTCTGTGGGTTGTGAATTTCACAGAGCAGGGAGAATGTTTCCCGTTTATCCTCCCTCCTTTAAACATAATTGCAGCTGGAACCTCAAACTGAGGTGGTGCAAATAAGATTTTGCATCCTCATGCCTAGGGCATTGCAAAATCCTACGACCAAAATCATATTTTTCAAAAATGTGTTCCCTGGAAACTTTTCTAGTGGACTCACAGCTGTCAGTCGTATAGTTTCCTGTGAATTTTTTTTTTGCTTCAGCTTTCTTTTTAATAGCCTTAACCATGTCATGAAAAAGAGTTTCCCAACACAGTGGTTAAATGACTGTCCTGCAGCTTTATCTATCCTAGTGACCTGGGGTTCAATTCTGGGAGACAGGTTTCAGGTTCATTCAGCCTTCCATCCTTCCAGGTTTGGTACAATGAGTGCCTAGCTGTCTGGGGGTGAGGGTGAGCAATATGTAGCCTGCAGAATTACTTGTAAAGGGCCCCGAGAGTGCCTTACTCTCTAAGGGGGGGGTATATGAGCAACACACTTTGCTTTCCTTGAACTGACAGGAGACATGGCTCCCTTTTTCCATGTGTCCAGGGACCAACGATCCCCAAGGAAGTTTGCCCACTTTTGCTCAAGGGCGACCAGGATCCGACCCAACCAGGCAATCAGATCGTATTCTGGCAAGTCTTGCAAGAAGATGGCAAGAACACAAATTCTTTGGGTAAGGAGATCTTTGCTGTTATAGAATCCTAAAATAATCATAACCCCACATTGGACTTCATCTACTACAGGCATGTCCGAACTTTGGCCCTCCTGATGTTTTGGACCACAACTCCCAGAATTCCAAGCCTGTCTTGCCAATGGCAAAGGACTGTGGGAGTTGTGGTCCAAAACATATGGAAGGCCGAAGTTTGGACATGCCAACCCAGAAGAACAGTAGATCAGCCTGAGACTTGGAGCTGATGGAAGAACTTGGTCATTCCTTTCATGGCTGGAGTGTCTGAAAAGCTTAAATGGCTGTTTGGCAAACATCACATACCTGTTGCCTTCAAAACCACAAAAACACTAAGGCAGAGACTTGACCACTCAAAACACCTGGGATCAAAACACAAGAGGAGCGACATGGATGAGTAGGAAAACCTTTTGATCCCACAAGAAAATAAGTCCAAATAAGTCCATTATGAGTGCATTTCATCTGCACAAGGAGGATATATCAGTTACCAAGTTTCTGTAGTGTGTTAATTGTTCCAGTTCTTTAGCTTCTAGTCTGAAAAAGATGGAGTTCCATGTTTTAAAAAATCAGGGACTCTTGTTGCAGCGGAAACAAACGTTTATAAAAAAATCATTGTATTTGACATTTTGTGATGTGAAAACTACCCATAAAAATTGACAGAAATAACAGTGAAGATCTTGGGCAAAGCAGAGAGAAATTGCTTGTAATAAAAAGCAGGGGAAATGGAGATTAGGTTCAGTTTTTTGGGAGGAAAGGCCTCTAGAACCGTGGTTCCCAAAACTGGGTCCTCAGATGTACTTGGACTAAAACTCTCAGAATCCTTCATCACTAGCTCTGCTGGCCTGGATTTATGGGATTTGTATTCCCAAAAAATCTGGGGACCCACAGTTGGGAACCACGAGCTCCAGAGCCTTTCTTTAGTTTAGCAATGAGTAAAATTGTTCTCTCTTTGCAGACAATTCCAAGGGAAATCTGATCAAGATGGAGACATCTCCGTGGGGAGGGAACGAGCCAGTAGATATCCCCGGAACTGCTACCCGGTCAATCAGTGTGAACCTGCTGAAAAAAGTGGAGATCAGTGCGGGTGGATGTGGCCCTACAGAGGATCCATCAGCTGAGAGTGGCCATGAATATAATGAGTTCAGGGACCATCTTACAGCTACTGTTTGGCAGCCTTCCCAAATACATACCAGGGAGGGGAAACCCACCAGCGCTGAGCGTAGCCAGCAGTATCCTTGCAAATCAGAACCTGACAGAGAAAACCACAATGAAAGTGCAGTGGCTGAAGGAACACTCAAGCAAAATGCATACTACGAGATACAACAGGGAGGGGCAACAGAGGCAATTCATCCTGAATGCTTGGAAAATGTGGAAGGAGATCAGGATTCTCACGAATGTGGGGGAACTCAAGGAATTCAGAGTGAGGGAAGGGGGTTTGAATGTTCTCCGTGTGGGAAGCACTTCCTTCAGAGAAGAAATGAGATGATCCACCAGAAATCTCATACTGGTGTGGCGCCGTACCAATGTCACCAGTGTGGGAAGTGCTTTTGTACGAGAAGGAATCTGAACAAGCATCAGGGGACTCATACTGGATCTGAACCCCACAAGTGTTACCAGTGTGGAAAATGCTTCAGTCTGGGAGAAGATTTGAAAACACACCAAGGCATCCATGCCAGAGCCAGAATGAAGCCATACAAGTGTTCTCAGTGTGGAAATTCCTTCTGCCAAAGAAAATCATTGCAGATCCATCAGCGGATTCATACAGGGGAGAAGCCGTACAAATGCTCTCAGTGTGGGAAATGCTTCAGACAGCAAATACACCTGACAGGGCACTTGAGGATTCATACGGGAGAGAAGCCGTACCAATGCTCTCAGTGTGGGAAATGCTTCAGTCAGAAACCACACCTGAGGAGTCATTTGACGACTCATACCGGAGAGAAACCGTACGAATGTCCTGAATGTGGGAAGAGGTTCAGTCGAAGGGATAGTTTGAAGGACCATCAGAGGATCCACATGGGAGAGAAACCGTATGAATGTCCCGACTGTGGGAGGAGGTTCAGTTGGAGGAATAGGTTCAAGGACCATCAGAGGATCCACACGGGAGAGAAGCCCTTTCAGTGCCCCGAAGTGAAGGCAAAACTTTTCTCAGAGAAGCATATCAATCAGGCCTCAGAGAACCCCCTCAACTGATACATCGCAAAACTCCTGAATGCCAGACATTTTCTCCCTCATAAAGGTTTCAGAGCATCTATGAATGATACTGGCAGGTTCTGTTCTCCCACCCTGGTGGGAAATCAGTAAAAACATCCGTAACACAATTATCTCAACTGGTCTGCTACCAGGTTTTGCTGCCATTAATCCACCCCATTTCTAATTCTGTTTAATTTCTTTATTAAAGAAGGGATATTTGAATGATTTAGCTCATTTTCAATCAATTTTTAAGGACAGCATAACACACTTGGAAGTACATTTTTTATTTTTATTTTTTGACCCAGGAATGTTTTTATTTTATTTTATTGAAAGCAAAGTATTTGATTAGGTTGAGAGAGAGCCATTGATTACAATTTTAATACAGGTGTAAATTTGATGTATTTTGAATCATTTTTGTATCTGTGAACTACAGTACAGTGGTACCTTGTATAAAGGAATTAATTCATTTCAAATGAAATTATGTTAAGCAAATGTTCCTTTATACAAATTTTGCATGCATTGAAAACAGAGTGATCCCATTTTTATGTTGTGCAGATTCGCCCCATAGGTGAATTTTTATGTTGTACAAATTTTATGTTATACAAACCGTTTGTTATACGAGGGTCCACTGTACTCTACCTTGTGCTGGCTGTCTCTCACAGCTACTAGCCACTGTTACTCTGGGGTTATTTTCACTTTTTATTTTATTTTATTATTTCTTTCAAAGCAAGATTGAACCTAAAGTGCAAATATCTGATTATAAATAGGCAATGACTTCATGATAGCAAGACAAAACCCTTTAAGCCTGATCTGAGTTTCTCTTTATCTGTTTTGGATAAAAGCATTTTTGTTGTCTCCCCTTTTTGTTTTCCTTCAATGCCTCTTTAATTAAAAAAGAGTGATGAGTTCTTAAATAAATCAATAAAAAGAATCCCAGGAAAATTACTGTCTGAGGAGGCAGATACCAACATATAGTCGGTAAACAAAATGAAAAACACAGAGGGGAATAAACATTGAGTAGAGAAAATTCTAATAGAGTTCATTTGGACATTTGAGTAGCCAAAAAGAGATAGAATACAAAATTTTCAAATGGATTCACTGTACTAGACTATGAATTGAATGTAAATGGATGCTGTTGTCCTCAACACTTTGATTTCCTTGTGAATTTTTTTCATTCCGGCACTCTCAGGATACTCATGATAATGGATAGACAATTTCTCCTTTTCCCACACACAAAACAGCTTTAGAGGGTTTTTTCCCAAAATAAAAAACCGAAAGAGTTGGTGGTGTTGGGTCTTTGCTTCTGCTTTGTTTGCACCTCAGAATAGTGGTGGCAGGATATACAATATATCTGGAAGTTGAGTCATGGCTACTGGACTTCATTTTTTGAGAGATAGAAATGTTTCGCTATTCATCCAAACAGCATCATCGGTCAGACCAGTGAAGCTGTTTGGATGAACAGCGAAATGTTTCTGTCTCTCAAAAAAATGAAGTCCAGTAGCCATGACTCAACTTCCAGATAAACTCACCTGAATGACTGAGAATCTTCAAGGGATATACAATATACTGTACAATGTTAATGTCTGCAGCCGTGAACATGCGACATCAAGATTGCCTCAAATGCTGACTGGGGCACAACGTCCACGTTTTGATGTGCCCACGAAGGATGGGCAGAGCTTCACAACCCACAAAGGAGGCCTGAGTCACATATCAAAGGACTCGGATACAGCGGCTTCCTGTGTGTAGCCACCAAGGGGACATTTGTGATGCTTCTATCTGTTGGGTACAATCTCCTTGCTTGTTACTCTGATCTCACTCATGGCCTTTTGAAACTGTGTCCTGATCAATTAGTATGAGGCGTGGGATTCCAGTGGGATATGCCTTGGGGGGTGGGGGGGGAGAAAGTAAAGAAAGAAAGAAACGGCAAATATGGTTTCCAAGGTTACAGTTCCTTTAGTTCAGGGCTGTCCAGCTTTGAACAGGCCGAGGTCTACTTTTCCCGGACGAAAGTGCCTGAGGGCTACTACACTAAAACCAATACTTATGAATTTTATCTGTTATGAGCATATGCTCATAAGTAAAACAAAAAATGTAAGTAGAGCAACAGGATGGATAACTTATCGCCTCACATTTTTTACTGATGGCTGGCGGGCTACTTTTGAACCCTTCATGGGCTACTGGCATCCATTTTCTTCAGAATATTACCTGTGGCGAAACAGGGAAATTCTGTGAGGTGTTGTAAACTGTGTAAAATTAAAGGGTTTTTTGTCAAAAAAAAGTTTGAATATTTTTGAATCCATGCTTCGCTCAGAACCAGTGTACAATAATAAAATTGAAATAAAGTAAGTGCTGCTTCAATGACACATAATAGGTAATCCATCATTCAGGGAAAGCTTGCCTGAAGAGAAAGATCTTTGCCTGTTTCCGGAAAGACATCAGATATGGAGCAGTCTTGGCCTCTAGTGGGAGGGAGTTCCAGAGTCCAAGTGGAGCAGCCAAGAAGGCCCTGCCAAATTCTTGACTGCTGATAACTCTTTCAGCCTTGGGCGTGGATGTAATTATTCTGAACCTTGTGCCTGTCCCACTTTTTTAAAGGTACCAGGAATGTTGAGGGTAATTTATTTTGTCTCAGCCTTGGGCAACCCAACTGTTCTTGGGCTACGAATCCAGGAAGCCTCCACCTCTGCTGGCAGGGGTTTATGGATTTCCCAAGGTTAGGAACCACTGTTATAATAACTTTTCCACCCTATTCATGCCATTGTCCATCTTGTGAGCCTATTTCAGACCAGGGTGACATGAGGTTCAAGTGAACTATAAAATGGAGGACTCGCAACTAGCTTTCCTCAGACTGACGAAGTTGTTTGGATGAGCAGAGAAACGTTTCAGTCTCTCAAGAAAAGAAGTCCAGTTGCCATGACTCAACTTCCAGATAAATTCACCAGGAAGACTGAGAATTGTCACAGATTGTTCCACATAATTGCTAGTTAATTATCTAGAACACAATTGATTTTATATTTTTGAATTTAAAAATTATTCTCAAGGTAGCATCACTCTCTCTTCTACCATTCTCCCCAATTAGGAGATTTCGTCTAATTCTACCAGTTACCACTGTATATACGGGACCATCGCTTTCCCCGCTACAGAGATTTCAGAAGGGCAAGGAACCATAGAGTTCCACACGCAGCAATGACCAGAACGCCCTTCTATTAGGGACGGTCTGTCCGCCGCTCAGAGTGGGCTCGTTGCGACGGGCTGACCCAATGGCAGGGACTCTATGGAATCTGACTTCCGAGTTCAGTTCCTAGAGAGCCCCTAGGTGGCATTGTATATTGTAACACTGTCATAAAGAGCTTAGGAAGGGAGGGGAGATAGGAGGACCGGGTAAAGTTTTTGGCGGTGGCAAGAGGTGGAGAAGACTGTATGTTGCAGGGGACTGATCCTGCAGCGCAGTACTCTAGTTTACTCAGGGCATGAGTAAAGTGAGTAGAGGGACGCTCTTCCCCCTCTCACAAAATACCAGAACTAGGGGACATCCACTCAAATTGAGGGTTGGGAGAGTGAGAACAGACAAAAGAAAATATTTTTTTACCCAGCACGTTGTTAGTCTATGGAACTCCCTGCCACAGGATGTGGTGATGGCATCTGGCCTGGATGCCTTCCAAAGGGGATTGGACAGATTCCTGGAGGAAAAGTCCATCACAGGTTACAAACCATGAGGGAGATGTGTAATCTCCCAGCTTAAAACCAGGGTACTTCAAGGGCCAGATGCAGGGGAGTGGTATCAGGAGACAGAGATCTAGACTCTTGTGCTCCCAGAGGCATTTGGTAGGGCCACTGTGAGATACAGGAAGCTGGACTAGATGGGCCTTTGTCCTGATCCAGCAGGGCTCTTATTATGTCATGTTCTTATGCTTCTAAGCCGTAGAGGCAGCGAGACTAAAAAAGGCTTGTTTTCCCCTAAAGCTGCTTCTCTGGTCCATGTATGGATATGGGTTAAGAACATAAGAACAGCCTTGCTGGAACAGGCCACAGCCCATCCAGTCCAGTATTCTGTCTCACACAGCGGTTTACCATTTGCTTCAAGGTATTCCCAAGCAGATGTCTTCACTTGCTGCAAATGGTATTGAGAGATATCCTGCCTCTCTCTCCAACCCGGAGGTTGTCCTTAGGGTTCAACCCCAAATCCTGTTCCTGTTCCTTCAGTTCACTAATTCTTTCCAGGGAGCTCAAGGACGGCGTAGGTGGCTCCTTTCTCCCCACCTGGTCCTCGCAACAACCCTGTGAGGTTGGATGTGAGAGGGGAGGAGGGTGACTCGAAGGCACCTAGTGAGTTCTGTGGCTACTTAAGGAAGAGATTTGAACCCAAAGCTTCCAAATCTAGCCCCCTATTCTAACCACTACATACAGTGTGTTGAATCGGACCTGATCCCATTGAACCCTTCTCTCTTGTATCCTCCTGCCCTGGATGGCAGCCTGCTAGATTACTCTGAGGTTTAGGGCTCCCCTCAGTGGCTCCTTAATGGGGACTGGACTCAGTGACCCATAGGTTCCTTCCAGCTCTACAGGACGAAGATGATGGGGTTGATTCAACCTTTCTGGGGCTTGCTTCGTCAAGTGCAAGAAGTGTCATGGTTCATTGGAAGATTTTTGTTTTACTTCAACATGATGCCTCATAGAATAAAAATCAAAGTCAAGAGGTGGTCACTGAATCTCAAAAAGACATAGTGGAACTGGAAAAGGTGCAGAAGAGAGTGACTCAAATGATTACTGGGCTGGGCTGGAAAGACTAAAACATTTGGGGCTCTTTAGTCTGGAAAAAAAGGCGCCTGAGGGGGGATATGATTGAGATGTACAAAATAATGCAGGGCGTGAGTAAAGTGGATAGAGGGAAGCTCTTCTCCCTCTCACAAAATACCAGAACTAGGGGACATACACTCAAATTGAGGGCTGGGAGAGTGAGAACAGACAAAAGATTTTTTTTTTTTTACCCAGCCACAGGAGGTGTTGATGGCCTCTGGCCTGGATGCCTTCAAAAGGGGATTGGAAAGATTCCTGGAGGAAAAGTCCATCCCCGGTTACAAACCATGATGGAGATGTTTAATCTCCTGGCTTAAAACCGGGCTACTTCCAAGGGCCAGATGCAGGGGAGTGGTATCAGGAGACAGATATCTAATCTCATGCGCTACCAGACGCATCTGGTGGGGCCACTGTGAGATACAGGAAACTGGACTAGATGGGCCTTTTGGTCTGATCCAGCATGGCTCTTCTTATGGTCTTTTCTGTCTGTCTGTCTGTCTGTCTGTCTGTCTGTTCATTCTACTTGCCTCCCTGCCTACCTACCTATCTCTGTCTGTCTTTCTGTATGACTAAGAGAGCCCAGGTTTTGGTTGAATATCAGGAAAAACTTCCTGTTAGAGCAGTACGGCAGTGGCATCCCTGACCTCCAGAGTTGGTGAGCACTCTAATGCTGGAGGCCTTTAAGAGATATTTGGACAACCCCCCTGGCAGATATCCTTTAATATGGATTCCTGCCTGGAGCCGGGAGAGAGGGGTTGGCCTTCATTGCCTTGTTGCCCCCTTCCGTGATTCTATGACTAATTTCTGTACTGCCCATCTAACCAGTGGTTCATGGCAATAAGTGCGGCAAAAGAACCATAACGTAATCAGTGCAAGAACATGAAACTATCATACCATCTCGAAACAGATGAAAAAGGGTGGCATTTAGATATAAAAAGGTAATGCTCTCAGCCACTCTTCTGTTGCATGTTTTTGAAAAGCCTGCCAGAGTAAAAATCAAAGTCAAGAAGTGGTCACCACATCTAAAAAAAGACCTAGTGGAACTGGAAAAGGTGTAGAAGAGAGTGACTCAAATGATTACTGGGCTGGGGCACCTCCCTTATGAGGAAAGGCTAAAACATTTGGGGCTCTTTAGTCTGGAAAAAGGCGCCTGAGGGGGGATATGATTGAGATGTACAAAATAACGCAGGGCATGAGTAAAGCGGATAGAGGGAAGCTCTTCTCCCCCCTCACAAAATACCAGAACTAGGGGACATCCACTCAAATTGAGGGCTGGGAGAGTGAGAACAGACAAAAAAGATTTTTTTTTTTACCCAGCGTGTTGTTAGTCTGTGGAACTCCCTGCCGCAGGATACGGTGATAGCATCGGAGGTCTGGGAGCCTGTGAAGCCTATTATTTGGTTAGCCTGATTGCATCCGTTCTATACTATTAACATATTTTTACCTTTAAATTAACTTTTTAGCTTTATGTTCTTTCTGTTTGGTTATTGTTAGCTTATAATTTCTACACAGTACTCTTTATTACTGCAAACCGGCCAGAGTAGCGCAAAATGCTCTCGTAGCTTGTCTTTAATAGTTTCAAACGTAACATCCTTCAATGGGGTCGGTGCACACAGCACTCTCACTATTTCAAAGGCATGCAGACCAGCCAGCCAAGCTGAGGAAAGTGGCCTTGACCGTTTCCGCTTCTGTTATTTTGTTAGCAGCAAGATAAAACTCAAACCTTGATATATAAGTTTCCCAGTCCGTCACAGCCGGGTCAAAAGGCTCCAACAGTCCCTTTGTAGCCATTCCTCCAGCTCTTCCTCCACACGATTCTCCCACCGGCAGCTTATTCTAACATACCCTCTGCAGGCAAGCCAAAAAAAAAAAATCCCCCTCGTCACCAGTATTATATAGTGAGTCCATACACGACAGCAAGCTCTGGTAGACTTCTTTATTCCACAAACTACATACATAACACAACACAAGTTCCATAAATACCCATAACTCCCCCCCCATTAACCCCACTAGGCATTACCTCATTACAAGGTCCACCTGTCTTCAGCTGCTGTATGCCTCTCTCTTAAAATAACCAATACACAATACAGTGGAACCTTGACTTACGTCATTAATCCGTTCCAGAGGTCTAGACATAAGTCAAACATGCCTTAAGTCAAACGAACTGTTCCCATAGAAAGTAATGGGAAAGTGGATTAATCTGTTCCAGATGATGAAAAAGACCCCCGAAAACAGCAATTTAACACAAATTTGACTGGGATAGGAGATTCCTTCCGGGGATGTAAATGAAATGTCTCTTCAAAGAGAGGAGGAGGCAGTGGAATTATAGTCCACAAGTTATACGCCTCCACTTTTTAATGTTCATAGCAACAATGTCTAACATTTAAGTTTTACTGATTTTTAACCGGACGTTCCAAGTTCTGAACAACTCTATGCTTACCATTAGAGTCCCACAACTGTACAGCTCCCCAACTAAAATGCTTCCATTGTGGACCAGAATTCTGCAGCCAGATTTTTTACAAGACTGAGCTGACTGTCTAACCAGCGAGGCCAGCCCTGAGCTCCCGGCCCTTCTTCTCCTCCAGCTTCAGTGAGGCCAAGGACCAGCTCCAGGTGCTCTGAGCTGGCCTCGCCGAAGCCACTGCTGGAGGAGAGGAAGAAGGCAGGAGCAGTTTGGAGGCGGCAGCCACGATGCTGGGTTGTGGCTGCCGCCCTGTTCCGGTGCCTTGCGCCAGGGCTCCGAGATGTAAGTCAAAGCCTGGGACTCAAATCACACAGGCCCCTTCTTGCTGCAAGTCAAATATGATGCAAGTCAAGCAGCATGTAAGTCAAGAGGTTCCACTATACACTACACAATATATGTAGGAAATGTGAAAGGTGTCTTTTTCGGTCGCCCAGGAGGGGGCGGTCGTGGGTCTTGATCCTCCAAGGATGAGGAAGAGGAAGGAGGCGGAGGTTTCCCCAGGTCTTCCCTCGCCTGTAGTTGCCTCTCCAGCCAGCCAGGCGCCCAGCGCCGGTGTGGGTGTGGGTCCAAAAGCTGCATTTTCCCTTTTGCAAGCGGGCCTTCCCAAGGATCGCACCGGCCTCCTCGTCCCTCCCGGTAATGCTGGCTTTGGGGGTGGGGTGGGGTGGGGTGGGGTGTCCGTGGAGCTCTGCCTTTTTGTGCCTGGGGTGGGGCGGCATGACCTGTTCTGCACCATTGAGGCTCCGATCCTGCATGCAAGTTTGCTTAGGCTTACCCCTGAGCAAAGAGTGCCATAAGACTGCAGATGCGCGCCTTCCATCCTTCCTTCTCCGCTCCCAGCTGCGAAGTGAGTTCAAGGCTGGGGTGCCTCAGTCCCACCCCATAGCCGACCCATAGATTCATCCCCCCCACTTCATCTCAGCTATTATTGCTGTGTTCAAGCCTCGTTCTTAAGCCTTCACTGACCCCAAAGCTGTTCTCCCAACAGGTTTGGAAAGAAACAGACAGGGGTTTGCAAATTTTCCCCAAATAGGCATAGAATTGTATTTTTTACCTGCCTTTGCTTTTTAAAACATTGGATTGTGACATTTTTCACTTGCTCTGGCTATCTCCCTTCTTGTAAAAATAAAGTAGGACCCCGCTCTCTACCAGAGATCAGTTCAAGGCCTTCCCATGGATAATGAAAACCGTGGATAAGAGAGAACACCAGAAAAACCCCAAACTGCTGTTTTGTGACAGTAGCTTACTTTATGGTTGCTTTTTGTGACAGTACTGTAGCTTGCTTTCCAGTTGCTCTTTATGACAGTAGCTTGCTTTGCGGCTTCTGGATTATTTAAATTTTTTTCTTCTGTCAACCATGGATAACTAAAAGAGTGGTTAAGAGTGGATATAGAACCATTGTAAGGTTGGAAGGGACCTTAGAGGTCTTCTAGTCTAGTCCCAACCCCCAGCCCAAGGCAGGAGACCTCAAGTTGGATACAGTCAATTCTTGGTGCTTTATTTTTTAAAAAGCCCCTTCTTATTCCCTTTTTTAATGGTTAAAATTGATTTTTGTTCGTGTGTTGGGCTCTTGATCTATTCTGCAGCTGCCTGGAGAGTTCTGAGTGGTTTAAATCTCTGGCTTCGGAGCCGGAGGTTGGGAGTTTGAGTCCCTGCTGGGCCTCCTGGGATGAGAGGCAGCCTGTGGTCTCTTGGGACCAGAGGAAGGGAAGGACTAATCACTTCTGAGTATTCTCTACCTGGGAAGGGCCAGAATTCACTTGATGGCACATGATGATTATTAATACAGTGGGCCCTCATATACCAAACGGTTTGTATAACATAAAATTTGTACAACATAAAAAATTCTGGAGATAGGGGAAATCTGCTTAACACAATTGCCTATGGGGCAAATCCATACAACATAAAAATGGTCGTGATTAGGGATTATTACTCCATTTCCAGTGCATTCCTATGGGAAATTTGTATAAAGGAAAATTTGCTTAACAGAATTTCATTTGGAACGAATTAATCCCTTTATACAAGGTACCACTGTATATTCTAGAAGCGGAGGGCTTACTGGGAAACACTCTTCGTTCCAGGTTTGAGAAGGATGAAAAAAGCAATGAAGTGGGAAAGGTCGGCGGGGCTGGAACTGGAGGAACATTTGATCAGACCCGAAAAAAACAACGGGATCCTCCAGCCTGAAGATGTACCAGAGCAACCTGGACCAGGACCTTCACTGGGGGTCAAAGAGGGGTTATCTAACAGGATGCAAGAGCACTGGGAAGCCCAGTGGCAAGGATTCCTCACGACGCTGCAGCCGGTCCACACGGCAGAGGAGCACTCAGTGATGCAAGACATGGCACCCCCATGGGACAATACCAGGGCCTTCCTAGCCTCCTTTGAGCAAGTGGCCCAAGCCTGCCAGTGGCCCAGAGGAGAGTGGGCGGCCCGGCTCATGCCAGCCCTGAGCGGAGCAGCGGAAGAGGCCTTTCAGGGGTTAGATGCGACCCATCAGGGGGATTATGGGAAAGTGAAGGCCGCCATCTTGCGAGCGGAGGCCCTGCGGATGGAGAAGCAGCGCCAGCACTTCCGGCACTTCTCCTGCCCGGAGGAGGTGGGAGACCCCCGGAGGCTTCACGGCCAACTCCAGGAGCTTTGCCACCGGTGGCTGCGGCCGGAGAGACACAGCAAGGAGCAGATCCTGGAGCTGCTGATCCTGGAGCAATTCCTGGCCAGCCTTCCCTCGGAGCTCCAGGGCTGGATCCGGGCAGGAGGGCCGGGCACGTGTTCCCAGGCGGTGGCCCTGGCCGAGGACTTCCTCAGGAGGCAGCAAACCTCTGTGAAAGAGCAGTGGCAGGTGAGAATCTAATGCATTGTTTCTAGACTTGTTTATCTACAAACTAGAGAGGCCGAAGCCCTCTCAGTCTGCTTAAAGCAGCGGTGTCCAAACTTTTTCCAAGGAGGGCCAGATTTGGTGAAGAGAAAAAGTGTGGGGGCCAACCATTCAGCTGCGTTTGGCCCCCGGGCCGGACTTTGGACAAGTCTCTACAACATACAAGGAGGCAGGGAGGACACTGCAGCAAGGGAGCTGGGGGTGGGTTGGCTGGGCAGGTGGCTGGGGGGGGGACAGATGGAGGCAGGGAGGGCAGGCAAACTGTAAAACTGCAAGCTGACATCTCCATCCGGTATAGGGAGGGGCCAGCTGGCGGGGATGTGTGACAGGCTGAGAAAGCAGGAAGAAGAAGCTGCTGGCCACTAGGGCCGCACTTGGCCCCCTGGGCCTGACTTTGGACATGCCTGGCTTAAAGTCATCTGCTGAATGCTGTTCCAAAGAAGAGTTGGTTTAATGATTTCCCAAAGGTGCTCTCACTGTAAAAGAATTTAAAAAAAACATAGTATTGTATATAGTAATAGTGGTTTGCCTGCATTGTTGTTAGTGGAATTAATTGATTTTATTTCTTGTAATTATATCATAGGGCTGCCTGGATAGCTCTGTGAATTAGGCATCTGGTTCTGGAGCCAGAGGTTGGAAGTTCAATTCCTCCATTGTGCTTTGCAGGAGAAGAGCCAGGCTGCTCAGCCTTCTTGTTTTTCAGTCAGATCCTCCTCCTCCTTGTTTCAGGGACCGTTGAAAGAGGAAGGAGCTGATTTCCTTGGGGAGGAAGAGGAGTCCTTGAACGCTGCAGAGCAGGTGATCTACGAGGAAGACAAGCGGATCTGTGATGGAGGGGTCACTGCCCTGGGTAAGGATCCCTGAAGCTATGAAGGACTCTTTCCCCAAAAACATTGACCCGCACCATCAGACGGGGAGATGGCATATGTATGGTGAGGTTTTCCAGATGTTGTGTCATGGCAACTGGACTCTTCTTCTTCCTCTTCTTCCTCTTCTTCTCTTCCTCTTCCTCCTCCTCCTCCTCCTCCTCCTCCTCCTTCTTCCTCTTCCTCCTCCTCCTCCTCCTCCACCTCCTCCTCCTCTTCTTCTTCTTCCTCCTCCTCTTCTTCTTCTTCATCCTCCTCGCCCTCCTCTTCTTCTTCTTCTTCGTCATCGTCCTCCTCTTCTTCCTCCTCCTCCTCCTCCTCCTCCTCCTCCTCTTCTTCCTCCTCCTCCTCCTCCTCCTCCTCTTCTTCTTCTTCTTCCTCCTCCTCCTCCTCTTCTTCTTCTTCTTCCTCCTCCTCCTCCTCCTCCTCCTCTTCTTCTTCTTCTTCCTCCTCCTCCTCCTCCTCCTCTTCTTCTTCTTCTTCGTCATCGTCCTCCTCCTCTTCTTCTTCTTCTTCCTCCTCCTCCTCCTCCTTCCTCTTCTTCCTCCTCCTCCTCCTCCTCCTCCTCTTCTTCTTCTTCTTCCTCCTCCTCCTCCTCCTCCTCCTCTTCTTCTTCTTCTTCAATCAAAGCATTTCACTATTTGCCCAGGTATCTTTGGATGAGTAGCAAAATGTTTTGATCCCAAAAGAAAAGAAGTCCAGCTGCCACAAATCAACTTCTGGATTTCCTAAGAGGAGGTGACCAGAACTGGTCAGAGAGGATGCCGTTCCCTTGACAAATATATTTCCAGATGTCATTCCCAGAACTGGCCACTGACCATGCTGAGGATAATGGTTGCCAATACCTGTGTTTTTCAGAAGGCTTTAGGAGGACATAGAACCAATCGCCCACAGATATGAGAGTCCTGTTGTAACTTTATAAAATAAATTATAAATTTACAATAGGACCCTCATATAATGTATAAATTATAAATTTAAATAAACTTGACATAGCAATAAATATAAATGAATTATAAATAAATTTGTAAATGGCAATAAATGTGTTGTTGTTGGTTGTTGCTATTTTTATCTTTTTTCCCTTTAATTGTTATGTTGTTTGATTTCTTGTGGGGCTTTTGTGTTTGTTTTTAGGCAAATTGTTTATGGGATAACTTGTTGTACACTGCCCGGAGTTCCCAATGGGAAATTTGGGTGGTTAATAAATACAAAAACACAAAAATAAATAAATAAATAAATAAATAAAATGAATGAATGAATGAATAATCAAGAAATATGGTGCAATTCTAAGATGGAAGGTGCCTTGATTCTCCTGATATTTCCCCTTCTACTTAGGTGGTGCAATCAAGGGCCCTCATTGCAGAAGTTCATCGCTGCCTTCCCAGAGCCAAGACGTCATCAACTCAGGTGTAAAAACGGTAGGTGACATTGGTCTAAGGCAGTGATGGTGAAACTTTTAGAGACTGAGTGCCCAAGCTGTGATTCAAAACCCGTTTATTTTTCACAAAAAGTGCCAATCCGGCAATCTAACCTGAATATGGTGGTACCCTGGGAAACAAATGCATTGGGTGCTACTCTTTGGGAAAGGGAGGATCGAAGAGCAGGCTTTTGAATTTAAAAATATTTTTTTTTAAAAAAACTGCTCTTCGATCCTCGCTTTTCCAAAGAGTAGCACTCCATCCGCCTGTCTGCCCTGGGCTCTGCCAGTACTAGGAGTATTGTGTACAATTCTGGTCACCGCATCTCAAGAAAGACATAGTGGAACTGGAAAAGGTGCAGAAGAGAGCGACTAAAATGATTACTGGGCTGGGGCACCTCCCTTATGAGGAAAGGCTAAAACATTTGGGGCTCTTTAGTCTGGAAAAAAGGCGCCTGAGGGGGGGATATGATTGACACGTACAAAAAAATTGGGGGCATGAGTAAAGTGGATAGAAGGACACTCTTCTCCCTCTTACAAAATACCAGAACTAGGGGACATCCACTCAAACTGAGGGCTGGGAGAGTAAGAACAGGCAAAAGAAAATATTTTTTTCACCCAGTGCATTGTTAGTCTGTGGAACTCCCTGCCACAGGATGTGGAGATGGCATCTGGCCTGGATGCCGTCAAAAGGGGATTAGACAGATTCCTGGAGGAAAAGTCCATCACAGGTTACAAACCATGATGGAGATGTGTCATCTCCAGGCTTGAAACCGGGGTACTTCAAGGGCCAGAGGCAGGGGAGTGGTATCAGGAGACAGATATCTAGTCTCATGCGCTCCCAAACGCATCTGGTGCAGCCGCTGTGAGAAACAGGAAGCTGGACTAGATGGGCCTTTGGCCTGATCCAGCATGGCTCTTCTTATGTTCTTATGTTCTCTTTGTGCTCGCCTGAAGATTTAAAATCAGAGGCAAGGTTCTCAGAAGAGACGTGGATCTCCATTTTTTTGCATCGCGTGCAGATGTTGTGTTGCTTTTTAAAATTTTAAATTTTTAAAATTTTATTTTCTCATGGGCTGCCAATGGCGCATTCCAGATTTCAAGTCGGGATGTGAAATTTTGCTTTCCAGTGTCGTCCTGTGCCAAGGAAAATGTGACTGGAAGGGCTGCCTCTCCTCTCTTGCAGGAACCCCTGGATCTGAAGGAAGCCAGACACTCTTTGCAAATTGCTAAACAGAATCTAACTCAGCCCAGCCAGCAACCTGCTATCTGGCACGTCCAGGAGGAGGATGGAGGGAGCGTACATTCTTTAGGTGAGGAACTCCTTTTGATCAGGTCCGGAAAATCTAGAAGGCACGGTCCCATTCGGATCTTGCTTTCAAGCTATGGAAGTGATTTCTAGATCAGTGGTTCCCCAGCTTGGGTCCCCCAGAGGTTTTTGGACTATGACTCCCAGAAGCCCTGGCCAGCACACGGAAGGCATCTGGGAATGTTAGCCCAAGGCCACCTTAGGGCCCAAAGTCGAGAGACCGTGTTCGAGATGGAGAGATCTTACTTCAGATTGTGAGAATGCATTGCATGATGTAGCATTCCCCTGTTGGAATGGTTTCAGAGACTCATGGCGGGATGATAAGGATGATGAGAAACTGAAGACTCTTCGTCACCTTCCCCATCCCATATTGGCATTGAAATGGAACCGCGCAAGATCAGCGTCCAGATCAGGCCCAGGGTCAGCTCCAGGTGGCCATCCACAATAACGTTGCTGTCGATGGAGACCAGCTTGATGCTTTCCCTCTCCAAGGACTCCATTGCCACTGAGATGTTCTCCAGCGACATCTGGTAGAAGGTGGGGCACGTGTTATACAGTAGGACTCGTATCCGCTGGGGATCGGTGCCAGGCCTTCCTGTGGATAATGAAAACCATGGATAAGAGAGAGCGCCGCCACCCCCCCCAAAATGCTATTTTGCAACAGTAGCTTGCTTTACGGCTGCTGTTTGTGACAGTAGCTTGCTTTGCAGCTGCTGAATGATTTAATTTTTTTCCTCTGCCCACTGTGAACTACTGAATCAGTGGTTAGTGAATCCGTGGATACGGGGGTTCTGCTGTACTTGAGCCCCATCTTTTTCTGGCTCAGCACCTTGATCAGCGCAATGAGGCACAGCCCGTCTTCTCTCTGCAAGCTGGCGATGCGTTTGTTGACGTGTTGGAGGTGCTCATTGCACCAGCGGGTGCAGGTGTTTTGCGGGATCTGCTTCCAGGGCGTCCTCCGCCAGGTCCATCTTGGTGGCCGGCATCTCAGCGGCGACCTCCCCCGGGTTGATGCTGCTGCTGCTGCTCCCTCCACCACCGATGCCTCCGGCTCCAGCAACTTGCAAGTCAGGGTGCTTTTACACGACCCCTAAGATCCGCTGGTCACTTAAATTCGGACCAGAGATCTTAGGGGTTTGTCGCTCTTCCTGCGTCCCCACACCTCTGCACTTCCTGGCTGCTGGCTGCGTGAGGGGAGGGAGAAAAAAAGGGACAAAAGACTGCAGGCTTACCTCTGGTGCCATGGACGCAGCCCCGTCGTTGTGATTCCTTCTCTTAAAGGGGCGGGAGTCAAAAAACAACAACAAAAAGAAGCGAGGAGAGCCCGGCACATCCGCATCAAGATTTTTCACCCTCTGAGAGCAGGTACAAGAAAAGTGCGCTGGGACGCGCTTAGGTGGGCGTGGTCACACTTAATTTTCAGTAAACTCCGGAGCTGGTGGGTAAACAATTTTAAGCTCCGGAGCTGGGAGCCATTTGCGGCGGAGTTTATGGGTCGTGTAAAAAGGCCCTCACTCATTATGCAAGCACGACTCCCATCAGTCCTCAGGAGCTGATCGTGGGCCTGATCTGGATGCTGGTCTTGCACTCCTCCATCTTGACACCCGTGTGGGATGAGGAAGATGACGAAGAGGCCTCAGTCTCTCAAGAAAAGAAGTCCAGTTGCCATGACTCAAAAAAAACAAACAAACCTAAAAAACCGGGCCTAGTCACAAGCGTCTTAAAATACCCATCACATAAATTTATTTGCTCTCTCTCTCTTGGCAGGTGATGTGAAGGGAAGGGAAGTCAAGACGGGGAATTCTCAGCAGGAGGGAATTGAACCAAAGGATGGCACCACGGGCCAGGGGCCTGTGCCGGAAGCTGCTCCTAGGTTCGAGGAGGGGTTTGAGCCCATGAGGGAGCTGGAGGAGCAGCCGACAAAGTCCGAGAACAAACGGAAAGACCTCCCCGAAGATCTCATAGCTGTGATACACCAACCTTTGGAAGTACATACCCTGAGCGAAAGTTCCACGTTGAGCACGAAGGAGAGAAGTTATCGCCACCCCAAATTAGCATTTGACGTGCTCCCTGACTGGCAGGGCCGTGAGGAATGTTCTGGAATGTCAGAGGAACCTTTCTGGAAAAATCTGTACTCGGAGAAACATCAGAGAACGGTCAAAGGAAAAGGTAAACCCACTTTGGCAGCGGATGGGAAAGGGAGTATTTCGAACAGGCCACTAAGCAACCACAAAGAAAGGACGCCTCATAATCCTTCCAGCTTCAAGTGTACAACATTGTTGAAGAAAAACCAAGGTATTGAAGGTGAAGAGGGACTGTATGAATGTCCTCACTGTGGGAAATGCTTCAGGGACCGAGAAGACCTGGACCATCACCAGGACCTCCACACTGAGGAGAAAAGGCGGGAAGATCCCGTGTCTGGAGACATGTTATCTTTTAGAGAAACATTAGCCCGAAGCCAGGAAACACCTACTTTGGTGGAGTCGTACATTTGCTGCCAGTGTGGGAAATCCTTCAGTCAGAGGCGAACTTTGGAGAACCATCAGACGACTCATACGGGAGTGGCGCCCTACGTGTGTTCTCAGTGTGGGAAATGCTTCAACCAGAGAAGGTACTTAAAGATCCATCAGAGGATTCATACTGGAGAGAAACCCTACAAATGTTCGGAGTGTGGGAAAAGATTTGTCCGTGGCCAGTGTTTGAAAAACCACCAGCGGACTCACATTGGAGACAAGCCCTATGCCTGTTCTCAGTGCGGGAAGTGCTTCAACCAAAGGAGGTATTTGAAGAACCATCTGAGAACACATACAGGATGGAAGCCATACAAATGTTCCCAGTGTGGGAGAAGCTTTGGTCAGAGTGGAGCCTTGCTAAATCATCAGAAAAGTCACATGGAGAAGAACCCTATGGATGTTCTGAGTGTGGAAGGTGGTTTGAATTGACACGAAGATTGGAGAAACAGAGGGATAGCTCACTCTCAATCACCTGATGCACCTGTGAAGGTGGTGGGATGGAGAGAGAGGTCTCTCCCGATGACCTTAGCACCCAAGCCGGCTCATACTGGGAGTGACAGTCTGAGGTCAATGGGATCCAGGCCATTTAGGGCTTTTCATTTTTGAACGGGGCCCGGAAACTGATTGGCAGCCATTGGAGCTGCTGTAACAAGGGTGTCATGTGATCCCTGTACCGAGCCCGAGTCAGCAATCTAGTTGCTGCATTTTGGAGCTGCTGAAGGTTCCTGAGAATTTCCCTCGGTTGCTGCACATAAAGCACGTTACAGTAATCCAGTTGGGAGGTGACTAGGACGCAAGTCACCGTGGCCAGAGCAGGTCTCAAGAAACGGGTGTAGCTGGTGCTCTTTTTTTTCAATAGGAGGTTAATCCCATCCAGTACAGGTTGTAGTCCTATCCCTTGATCACCCTTTTGACTGAGCAGAAGCACCTCTGTCTTACCTGGATTAAGTTTCAGTTTATTCACCCACATCCAGCTCATTACTGATTTAAAGCCAAAGCAGCTTCTTTGGATCCAGGTCACGAGAGATAGAGGACGGGTGTCATGATGCAAGAACATCCAAAAACATCGGCCCACTGAGTTGTTTGTCAACTGCAGTGACCTTGTTGGTAATTCTTACATTTTAACCACCCCATGTTCCAAATAATGTACTATTTAATTCACATTAAATGCCCTAAGCGTATCCGATCTCGCCTGATTTCAGAAGCTGAGCAGGGTCGGCCCTGGTTAGTACTGTACTTGGATGGGAGACCACCAGGGAATACCAGGTGCTGTAGGCGCCTGGAGTAGGAACTGGCAAACCACTCCAGTATTCCTGCCAAGAAAACTCCATGGACATGGAGTCACGAAGAGACGGTCACGACTGTAACAACACAACACAACACAACACACACACACACACACACACACACACACACACACACACACACACACACAATGGGATGTAATGAGTACAAATGACCAAGCCATAAAGCTGCTTCCATGTGTATTTTTGTCTTCTGAAGTCCGCATTTCTTTCTTTCCTTCTTTCTTTCCTTCCTTCTTTCTTTCCTTCCTTCCTTCCTTCCTTCCTTAATATATTTTTGCCTCGCAAGGCCCAAGGGGGCTTACATAATTAAAAAGGGCAATATTTAGAAAGCTAAAAACAACATGTATGCAAATATTTTAAAATAATCAAGCAATTATTATATTAAAAATAAGTACTAAAAGCATATCCAAAGAATCCAACAATATAGGTGGTTTCACCCCTGGCTGTTGTCCACCTAAGGAGCCTATTCAGACCAGTGTGGAGTGAAAACCAAGATGAAACATACATTGGAAGCCTCCCACCAACTTTTTCTCAGACTGACGAAGCTACTTGGGAGAAGGAGTGAAGCGTTTTAATCCCACAAGAAAAGACGTCCAGTTGCCATTACTGAACTCGCGGACAACCTCACTCAGAGGACCGAGAACCTCTGCAGACTTGGAAACAGAAGGAAATGTCCCTCCAGTATCTGGGAGTTGCACTTCAGGAACATCTGGGGACCCATAGGTTGAGAACCACTGCCTTACAGGATGTTTCCCTTTTCTTCCGACCTCCAGCAGCCCATCAAGTCTTGATTGTTACAGTATTTCTCTTAGCTATTTTTATGTACAGTGGTACCTTGTATAAAGTAATTAATTCGTTCCAAATAAAATTATGTTAAGCAATTTTTCCTTTATACAAATTCCCACAGGAATGCATTGAAAACGGAGTAATCCCATTTTTATGTTGTACGGATTCTCCCCATAGGCGATTATGTTAAGCAAATTTCCCCTATCTCCAAAAAATTTTATGTTGTACAAATTTTATGTTATACAAGCTGTTTGTTATACAAGGGTCCATTGTATTTATTTTGTTCATGCTGTAAACACGCCAGTTACCATGTTACTGTAATTCACCATTTTTGGGTTTAAGCTTGAATTTGATATGGCATTGTTTTCACACAGATGGTTACTTAATTTGGCAATAATTATTCTGCATCCATAAGTTATTAATACTGTGGTATTAAGTGTTAATAAAATTACAATCATGGGGGGGGGAGTCTTGATCGTTACAGTATTTCTTTGTCTAATAGTGTAAGTGCCTCCTATCTACCAGCAGGAGGAGCTGTGACAGTTGGAGGAAGGCGGAAGGACCATAGAGCGTTCTAGACGAGCTGCCAGATCGCCGTCTGTGCGGTGGCAATCTGGCAAAGAGCAGGGTCAGTTCTATGCTTTCTGGCCCTCGGAGTAGACCTCCTAGAGCGTCCTCCCGGAAGTGGGGAGAGGCTGGGCAAACCCAAGGAGCCATCGAGACGCTTCGGGAGGTGAGCCGGGAGAAAGTGGGGTGACCAGCCATGCCTAAGCGGAGCGTCCCCGCTGAGTGGCGGAGGGGAGGTGAGGGGAGGTTGGCTTCTGGCGGACCAATTTGGTTTTGGGGGTGCCTGTTGTAGGCTGTGTGGGTTTTGGGGCTTCCAAAGTGACCTCAGGTGGCGAAAGTTACTTGCAACGAGTAGTTAGTTGCTGTTCCGTTCCTGAAGTTACTCCTCTGCCCGCTCCCCCGATGGTTTGCTGATGGTAATATCCACAAGGTGGATTAAAAAGTAATTTTTCGGATATTTGTACAGTATTTTGCTTCTCCCTGGAAGAGGAAATTCAAGATGGCTTCCAATAAAAATTAAATTAAAATGAAAAATATTAAATACAGAAAGAGGAAGTTGCCATATGATGGTGCTAATCACGATGCCATCCGAATCAGTCTTCCTTCTTGTTCCCACCATCCTCAGTGGAGCATGGGTGTCTGAGTAGAGGGAGCCACATTGATCTTGATTAGTGATGTTTATGACTACACGAAGTATAGTAGAGGTGCTTTTCTCTAGCTGGACTTGCAGGTCTCAGGGAGTCAGCTTGTGCTGTGCCTGGGAGTGATATCCTTTGCAGTGCTTTCTTGACATATCCTTCACTTTTCAACTCATCCCAAATTTGAATCAGCACAGCTAATGTTTCTAGAAAATATCTGCAAGAAAATTCTAGAAGGGATGTTACAGCACAAAGAGACAAAAAACATATTTGTTTATAAAGACTTGAAAACCTAACCAAGCTGGCTGGGTAGCATTTTGGCTGTGGAGCCAGAGTTTGGGAGTTGTGCTTCCATAGGAACCTCATGGTGCAGTGGCTACACTTCTGTATTGCAGCCAAAAACCTGCCTAGATGCCCTGAGCACATTTGATCTTGCCTGATTTTGGAAGCTAAGCAGGGTTGGCCCTGGTAAGTACTTGGATGGGAGACCACCAGGGAATACCAGGTGCTGTAGGCGCCTGGAGTAGGAACTGGCAAACCACTCCAGTATTCCTGCCAAGAAAAAGTCCATAGCCTGTCACGACACAACAACAATTGTACCCAAAACTTTGCTCAAATCCCAGTATTTGCTTAGCAGCAGTACTGAGGTAACACAACACACCTGCCCTTTTCCATGGTACAGTTAGAGCTGTTCGGCAGTGGAATATGCTGCCACAAAGGGTGGTGGAGTCTCCTTCTTTGGAGGTTTTTAAGCTGAGGCTGGATGGCCACCTGTCGGAAATAATGTGATGGGGGTTCCTGCATGGCAGGGGGTTGGACAGGATGGCCCTTGAGGTCTCTTCCAACTCTATGATTCTGTGATTCTATTTCCTGAAATGGAATAAGGGATTCCTCTGAGTCTCCTGTTCCACAGCTCTGCCTTTTAATCAGATAGGAGTTTGTAAAGCAGTCTATGCGTGTGGTGGATTGTGAAAAGATCTCTTCTGAGGCAGGGTGTCCAAATGTACTCTTCCCCCCTCCTGCCCTCCTCGCTGTTTTCAGCATCCCATTTTGTCTTTTCCACCCAGGGAGGGGCTTCCTTTTCCATCGGAAGAAACATTTGTCAGGTCTTTTGCTGCTGAGGAAGTCTTGTCTACCCCGGCTGCATCTTGGGATGCAAGGAGACCCCATGGGAGAAGGGCAGGCACTGGGTTACTCTTCTTCCTCTGTAATTCTACCAAGTTTTTAAGACCTGGACAGAAAGGCCATTGCTTATTCGCAAGTGTAGATTTTTCTCAGTCCTGTGCTTTCGGAAAGTCCTAACACGATCTGACCATTTTTGGAAACTATTAGGAAGCCTACAACTGTGACTTCCAGAGGGGGAAAAGGCACCAGACAAGACCAGATCTGGCAGACGGGAACTAAAAGGAAGACCAGTTTTGAGCAGCAAAATCCCAAGTGCCGTTCCGCCTGACTTTATGGAAGAGCAATTAAGAGAGGGAGGATTGCAGGAGAGGAAGTGGGTCCCATACAAGGGGTTACAGCAACAGTGGGAAGATGGGTGGGAGGAATTCCTGAAGAAAATGGAGCCTGGGAAGGCAGGAGAAACAGACCCTGCAATGCTAGAGACTGCCCAGTGGGACGATGCCAAGGCCTTCCTGGCCTCCTTTGAGCAGGTGGCCCAAGCCTGCCAGTGGCCCAGAGGAGAGTGGGCGGCCCGGCTCGTGCCAGCCCTGAGCGGAGCAGCGGAAGAGGCCTTTCAGAGGTTGGATGCAACCCATCGGGGGGATTATGGGAAAGTGAAGGCTGCCATCTTGCGAGCGGAGGCCCTGGGGATGGAGAAGCAGCGCCAGCACTTCCGGCACTTCTCCTGCCCGGAGGAGGTGGGAGACCCCCGGAGGCTTCACGGCCAACTCCAGGAGCTTTGCCACCGGTGGCTGCGGCCGGAGAGACACAGCAAGGAGCAGATCCTGGAGCTGCTGATCCTGGAGCAATTCCTGGCCAGTCTTCCCTCTGACCTCCAAGGCTGGATCCGGGCAGGAGGGCCGGGCACGTGTTCCCAGGCGGTGGCCCTGGCTGAGGACTTCCTCTGGAGCCAGCAAATGGTTCAGAAAGAGAAGGGGCAGGTAAGATTGTGTGATTTAGTTCGTGCACTTTTTTCTGGGGCTGCCCTTCATTTGAAGCAAACATGTCATTTTAAGCAAGTTCAGTATCTGTAGGAAAATGATTCTGCATAGACGCATATTGGGTTCAACAAAGCCAGGCCTTCATGCTCTTCTTCCTCTTGCAAGCAGGAGGTCAGACACTTTTATTAGCTGTAAAAGGCAGGATATCAGATGTGGCGTGTCTGGAGGGGATAGGCTTCACAAAATGGAAACCATCCTGACGAGTTTATTTTCATCAGCCACACTCTTCTTTTGCTAAAATTTTTGAGTACTTCAGGTATTCCACAACAACAGTTAATTGTTTGATTTCCAGCCATATTTCACCTTGATTCAAAAGCTTTAGGACAGGAGATGGTATGTTTAAATATGGACAATATAATTTCTAATTTTCTACCCAGCCTCTTTTACCATGTTCCTTTCCAAATTCACCATGATTAGCAGTTATCAAGACATGCTCCTTCTCAGAACCGTAGAATACTGGACCTGGGAAGAATCCATAGGGTCATTTGAGTCCAACCCCCTGGCTTAGTGCTAGAATCCAATTCAGAGCAGATCTGCTAAGACTGATGTCTTTTCCCCTTCAATGCTGCCCCCAGGTTTGGAGCGCTTACCTCTCTCACAGCACGGCTCTGAAAGTCAGGCGTTATATGAAGATTCCCAGTCATCCAGGGGAGGTTATCTGGAAGTTGAGTTGTGGCAAGTGGACTTTTCTTGAGAGATTAAAGCAAGCATGTCCAAACTTCAGCACCCCTGATGTTTTGGACCACAACTCCCAGAATTCCACGCCTGTATTTCCAGTGGCTAAGGACTGTGGGAGTTGTGGTCCAAAACATCTGGCGGGCCAAAGTTTGGACATGCCTGGATTAAAGGAAAGATGAAAAGAAAACTCGATCTCTCAAGAAAAGAATTTCCGCTGCCATGACTCAACTTCCAGATAAAAGTCAGGAGGTTTTCCTCTTTCCTGGAACTTGGGGCCTTTTCACACGACCCCTGAGATCCGCTGGCCACTTAAATTCGGACCAGAGATCTTGGGGGTTCGTTGCTCTTCGTGCATCCCCACCCCTCTGCACTTCCTTGATCCTGTCTGCGTGAGGGGAGGGAGAATAAAGGGGACAAAAGAATGCAGGCTCACCTCCGTTTGCCGGTCCAAGCCTCTCCAAGCCCTGTGTCGTCCTGATTCCTTCTCTTAAAGGGGCGGGAGGCAAAAAAAAAAAACAGAAGCAAGGAGAGCCTGGCACTCACTTCTTTACATCCGGATCTGGGATTTTTCACCCTCCAAGAGCAGGTACCTGAAAAGTGTGCTGGGACGCGCTTAGGTGGGCGTGGTCGCACTTCATTTCTTGCAAACTCCGGAGCTGGTGGGGAAACAATTTTAAGCTCCGGAGCTGGGAGCCATTTGCTGTGGAGTTTAGGGGTCGTGTACAAATACCCTCAAGCTCTTTGTTGTGTGTCCTGGACTTGGGGATGATTGAGAACAGATCCCGATCTTCCTCTGGGTGGCAGCCTTTCGAGTATTGGACAAGGGCTGCCCTGTCTCCCCTCGGGCTCCTTTCTTCAAGGTGAAACATGGCCATTTCCTTCAGTTGTTCCACCCAGGGCTTGGTTTCCAGTCCTCTCATCGTCCTTCCCTCGACTTGCTCCAGTGTGTTGGTATTGATGACTGTTGTGCCGCAGCTGTGTACTCGTAATGTGTTTTTTGATAATATTAATTCCACATGGGGCCCTTTTTTTTTTTAAACAAAAAGGAAGAAAAATTAGAAAATAAGAAAAGACGGGAAAACACCCTTGTGGTTTCTTAAAGACTGTTACATTTTAATGTAAGCTTTTGTGGATCAAGTCCACTTCTTCAGACCTAAGGAATATTTATTTATTTATTTATTTATTTATTTATTTATTTATTTATTTATTTATTTATTTTATACAACTTATACGCCACCCACTACCCAAAGGTCTTTGGGCGGCTTACAATTAAAATGAACAGTTAAAACAGTTAAAACGTTAAAAAGGCAATGGACAATTAAAACAATAAAAACATTTAAATATGCAATTCTTCAACAATTGTAAGTATTCCAGATCTTGTATTTTTCCGTGTCAAGATACTATGTTGTATTTTGGGAGAGGGTTTGCCCCCTTTCAAGAGATTTCTGCAAGAGGGGAACTGTAGAACGAGATCTTTTCCTAACATGTAAGGGTTCCAGAGAGAGCGAGGACCTTGCTTGGGAAGGTTTTGTTGAGAAGTAGGGAGAAAGAATGGTATATGAGGGGGAACTTTTTGACGGTAACTATCTTTGAATTGTGCACCTACAATTGAGCCTATACAAGAGCCTTCCTCTAGCCATGTTCCTCTGTTTCTTTCCTTCTCCTTCACCCTTCAGGGGCCACTGAAAGTGGAGTGTTCGGGTTTCCTGGAAGCAGAGGGAAATCTCTTCAGGCCAGCAGAAGGGCCGATCTGCAAAGAACTGGAACAGAATGATGATCCGGGGAGTCATGTGTCAGGTCAGGGTTCATCCATCTTGTCAAATGTCTGGGTTTGTTCTTATCAGTGAGGATGCAGAAAACCTGACCAGTAAAATCTGACCTTAAAGATCTGGCTTTTTTGCGAGGCATTTGGCAACAGTTAATTTATTTTTTCTTTATTTTATTTTATTTTATTTTATTTTATTTTATTGCTTGTTTGTTTTTGTCGTCCCGCCTTCTTGCCAGTAAATTTTCATTGTAGTTTACTACGATGTTTATATTATGATTTTCTTCTCATTTTTATTATTATTGATTTACTTTTTTTTCATTATCTAGTTTATCATTATTGTTACTGCTATTCCTGTAAACTGCCCGGAGTTCCTCTGGGAGGACGGGCGGTATATAAATATTAAAATAAATAAAATAAATTAAACCAAGGCATCTCCATTTGTCTGGTGGCAGAGGAGATTTGGGGGAATGGAGATTTGAGCAGTTTAATTATGTCCTTAATGTTCTGGGCTGTATATTGTCCCTCATTATTGTAAGCCACCTTGGGTTGTTTTCCAAGGAGAAAGGTGGAGTAAAATATTCCATAAACAAACAAACAAACAAACCATCCTGTTTGCTGTTACTGTGGCAGGTCTCCCAACTATTTCTCTCTGATTACAAGCCATCCATCCGGTTTTTCAAATACCCCTCCTCCTCAGTGTCCACTTGATTGAGGCTTGCTAGGAATGCAAGAGGATGGCAGCAATTCTGCGGGGCGATTGCGAGTGAGCTGTGCAAGAGCTCAGCTGCTCAGTCAAAGCACAGCTCCATAGGGTAACCCAGGAACTCATCTTAAGAAACATCTGCTCGTTTCCTTGTACACTGCCTCCGGGTGGTTTACATCAAACAAAACGATATGGTAGAACAAAGCAAATAACCAAGATAAAAACAAGGACTTGGATGCATCAAAAAAGAAAATCTGTTAAGAGATGGGCACGAACCACGATGCGGCAGTTCGGCTTGATTTAGCTTAGCAGCTGGAGAGGTGTTCCACAGGCACTGCACGCTTCTCTCCCCTGCCTCTTCTGGACAATCGCTCGCTCCCTGACAGCAGGGCACTTGCTTTTCCCTGCCTCCTCCCAGCAATCGCCCAATCAGACCAGACGGTGGGGACAAGGAAGCCCCCAGTGCTGCCTCTGAGTGGGTGATCGCATGAAGGAGGTGGTGAAGGGAAGTACGAGGCACCTGTGGAACACCTACGTGGGCACTGGAACGAAGCACCGAACCACGGTTGGTGCCCATCTCTAAAATCCATACAGCTAAGCATAAACGAAGCAGACCGAGAAAGTGGAGGGAAAAACAGGGTGCCACCGTTGAGAAAGGCCCGTTTTCTAGAGGTGCAGAGCTGAAGAACAGGGGCCTTGCCAATGTTATCACCACACAATCCTTCCTAGACCACTGGCTGATGTTGCCGAGAGTCTTATCAAAGAGCCTGGTCAGCCTTTATCAATGAATGAACACTTAGTTACGGTCAATGACCAAGTCCAAAAGACATACACCTAAATAGTACCAATTACAGCCGAACAAGGAAGAGCAAGGAAGGGGAAATACCGTATAAATTGAGCCAGCCTATATTGTGGCTCAAATTATACGGTATTTCCCCTCCCTTGCTCTTCCTTTTTTGGCTGTAATTGGTACTATTTTTGTGTATGTATTGAGCCAGCCTACATTGTGGCTAGCCTGCCTAGATGCCCTGAGCACATCCAATCTTGCCTGATTTCGGAAGCTAAGCAGGGTCGGCCCTGGTTAGTACTTGGATGGGAGACCACCAGGGAATACCAGGTGCTGTAGGCGCCTGGAGTAGGAACTGGCAAGTCACTCCAGTATTCCTGCCAAGAAAACTCCATGGACATGGGGTCACAAAGTGTCGGTCACGACTGTAACGACACAACACAACACACACGACAAATTGTGGCTGCCTGAGCGATTGTTGAAACCTTCTGAGCACGAATTAGAACTGCTGCCGCACCGAATGTAGCTACATTAGGCAGTATGCTTGAAGTAGGACATTCTGTGATGTACAGTACTGTATATATTTTGCCTTGACAACAGGAGGCGGGTGTAAAATGCCTCTAGCCGTCTGGGGGATTGCTTTAAGTAAGGAGCAGTACATTTTCCCCTAATTCCATCATATAAGGGGCAGTGCAGGAATACATGTGCCAATGTTTCATTTCTATCCATCCTGCAGTGGCACTTAAAATGAGAATAGGGGAACTTTCCCTCTTGTATTGCTGACGGCAGAGTGTTCATCCAAGCAAGTGTAATAGCTCTGTGTTGATTCTTTGTTAAACAAGCAAATAAATAGTTAGCAGGTTTGAAGGGGATCAGTGCTGGATCGATTGATATGTTATAAGAGGTGGCCCCCAAATCATGATGTCTCTCTACCTCCAAAATGCATTGGTTGAGGATTTGCTTAGCCATCTCATAGCCTGCCTGTATAAGGCACTCCATTGAGAGACCATAAGTTTTAAGTTTAAGGGATAGGGCTGTCCGCCATGCTGAGTGATAATTATCTGAAAATAGTAAAGAGGTTGGGGTTCTTGGGAGAAAAAATTATTTCAGCCAAAAAATAAAAAATGCCCAGCCAAGCCCTAACTTCCACTTTCATGAATCCCACTTTTAACCTCAGGGCTGCAGTAGGCACCCAGTGGGGTGCTTGTAAGATAGCTCTCAAAAATTTTGGTTGAACTGCTTCCAAAGATGTAAAAGAAGGATAAGGGCCCAGTTTTGCTATGTAAAGAAGTTGACAGACTGGTTTAGCTTGAAATAGTTTCAAAGCTGCAGGAATTTTTCCACCCTCTCCCCAGTATAGGAAGAATTTTATTATCACACAGGATTGCACAACATGTGCTGTTATGGTTATCTATTGACCATTTATAGGTCTTTGGTCTATTAGCAAATACCATAACTTTTGTTTTTTCATTTATTTATTTATTTGATTTATATACTGCAACCATCTACCAAAAAGCTACTCTGGGCGGTTTACAAACATACACAAAATACAAAAACAGATTAAACAACTTAAAATAGTAAATAAAAATTAATCAATCAAACCAAATAATCAAATCATCATAATAAAAAGAACAAATAAGAAAATAAGCACAAGTACAATAAATCAAAACGATTTCACAATTCAAAATAAGAACAAATGGGGAAAAATAACTAGTAGAAAATTATCATAAGGCGGGGGGGGAATAATAGCATCCTGTTTATTTAAGTTGGTCATAATTTATTAGGAGATTTTCTTCATGGCAGTAATGCTCTTTAAGGCAATAGGAGTCTGAGAGAGTATAACAGCATCATCAGTGTATAGTAGCACTGAAATATGTCTGCCTCCTAGCTTGGGGGTGTGTGTGAAAGTCTAATTGAGTAAGCGTTGTGACCATGGAGTTATTATAGACATTAAATAACAATAGGGCAAGTATGCAGCCCTGCTTAACTCCCTTGAATGTATGTAAAATCTTTGAAAACTGCTGGTCCGCCATAGGTTTCCCAACAGGGACGGAAAGCAAAAAGCTGGGAGCAAACCCAGGCCAGGAATGCAGGTGGTTTTATGAGGAGGAGGTCCTGTGGGAGCTGGTTCTCCTGTCTCTCACAGCTAGCAAAGTTCGCTTTCTGTAACTTTAAAGGGGGACCATGGAAATGTTTAAGCAAGCCTCTTAAAGTCTATTAAAATAGCAGAGGAATGGTTTTAAAAAGAATCTGTGCCTGATGCTAAAGATTATTTGCTGTCCTTTTAAATGCTGACGATTTGTGTAGAACTGTTAAGACGGGTCCTGCTTCTGAAATCTTCCTCTTGAAATTTGTCCAGGAAGTGGAGTGAAGTACCCAGATGAGGCCATCCCTCTGCCTTGTCTCAGTGGACAGGAGTGGGTCCAAACTGGGGTGAAAGAGGTATGTGCCTTCCTGGTGATTTAGTTTTTGTTACGATCTGGATTGTAGCGTCCAAGGCGTTGACGATGACATGGCTGCCCCCGTGTGTTGGATTGTGGTTGTATCGTTCAGCCATGTAGGGCAGACTCAGAGCAATGTTTTGTATTCTGCTTTTGGGACCAGCTACAGAGTCTGATGCTCATATCTACCTTCCTAAGAGTCCTAGGCACTCTAATACAGACATCTAGGAGGAATCAGGTGCCTGTGTTCATTCCAGCTGGAATTTAACTGTGGTTCTGATTTATAAATCCCTGAGAGCCCATTTGATCTCACCTGATCTCGGAAGCTAAGCAGGGTCAGGCCTGGTTAGTACTTGGATGGGAGACCACCAGGGAACACCAGGCGCTGTAGGCACCTGGAGTAGGAACTAGCAAGCCAGTCTAGTATCCCTGCCAAGAAAAACTGCATGGACATGGGATCATGAAGAGTCGGTCACGACTGTAACAACAATACCACCACCACAACAAATGGCTTGTGTCCAAGCTAATTCGGGGACTGTGACTCCCATTGTGAGCCTGGTCAGAGGTTAAGATAATCAGATGAGGCTTTTCTGTTGGTGCCGCCACCTTCACATGTGAGTTTGGTGGGGACATGAGAAAGGGCCTTCTCTGTGGCTGATCCTGGACTTTGGAACTCCCTCCCACTGGAGGCCAGTCTGTCCCGATCTCTGCTGTCCTTCCACAAGCAGGCAAAGACCTTTCTCTGAAGGAAAGCTTTCCCTGTGTGAATGACTTTTAAATGGATGGTTGTGCCTTCCTGCTTTGAATGTGTTTTAGCATTGCTTTTGTTTAGATTTTAGAGTGGTAGTCCTTCAATCCTTTTTAGTATTTATAGACTTTAAGATTTTTAGCTTGAAGTAGTACCTTTTAAAGAGGTAAACTGCCTTGAGTCCCTTTTATAGAGAAAATTAGGTAAGATAAATACAGTGGTACCACAACTTAAGAATTAAATTCGTTCCAAATTCATGCTCTTAAGTCGAACTACTCTTAAGTCGGGGTACCTATCTAAAAAATTGAAAAAATAAGTTAAAAATCCAAAAAAAATGTAAGTCGAGCAGACCATATCTAAAATTTGTAAGGCGGCAGTTAAAATGTCAAAAGTTTTCCGCTTTTAAGTTGAGCTGCTCTTTTAAGTTGAGCTGCTCTTAAATCGGGGTACCACTGTATATGAACAAACAAGATCAATAAGATAATGTAGTTCCATTAGTCAGTTTGTCAGTCCATCAGTCAGTTAGTCTATTCATCGGTCATTCAGTTCTGTCTGAAAGGATAATGCCTGGAATCAATGCCAACTGTGATAAATATGAATTCTGGTTTGCCCCATAGCACTTAAAGCACTCTCTGGGTGGTTTACAAGTAGTAACCCTTGTAAATTTACAAACATTTTAAATTCCTTTAAGCAGATTTTCTGCTTGTTATATGAGGGTCCACTGTAATCATGCAGGCTACACATTGCCCCCATTCCCCACCCCCAGCATGCTGGGTACTCATTTTACTGACCTCAGAAGGATGGAAGGCTATGGAACTAATAAAATATTTTGAACAAACAATCATAGCATTGCAAAGCTGGTAAGGGCCCTATGGATCGTCAAGTCCCGGCTTCTGTCACGGACACACTGTGGGGAATCGAACTCACAACCTCTGACTCCAGCCAGTTACCTAAGCTCATGTGTTTTTAAAGCAAAATTCTTTCTCACTGTAAATTTCCAGGAGAAAATGAATGGTTTGGATTGCAGGATAGCGTGTGATGTTTCACTTTTCTTCTGTCACCAAATCTGATGGAAAGATGGCTGCTTCTTTCTCCTCTTTGCAGGAACCGGTGGATCTCCAGGAGGTGATCCCGCCTGTGCAGAGCGACTGGCAGGACCAGCCCCAGCCAAGTCAGCCGACGGTGGTCTGGAAGGTTTTGCAAGAGGCTTCAGGCAGCATGGACTTCTTGGGTAATTTGCTCAGAGACTCTGTCCTGTTAAATCCAAAAAAGGCCGGCCGTTTGTAAATGTGGAAAGAATAGCGAGACAGAAATGGGTTTCAGATTCTAAATGCCTGTCTCGGGAAACATGGATAAAAGCTGTCCTTTCATCTCTGCAGGTGATGGAGCAGGAAACCTGGTCAAGGAGGAGAATTCTCAGTGGGAAGGAGATGGATCAGAGAGCGCTGCATGGATTGTCTCACAGAGAACCCAAGGGAACGTGCTGGAGATGGGTGAGGAAGGATATGAACCCAAAGAGGAGCCAGGGAATCCAACCCTAAAGACAGAGGATGAATTTGATGAGCCTCCAGGTGCAGTTATGGCAGTAGCTGGCCATCCTTCAGATGCTCATAGAAGGGCAGAGATGCTCTTTACAGTGCCGTGCAGAGAGGATGTTGAATGTTTCCCCTTATCGGTGGAGAGCTTCCCAGAGAATCCAGTCTCCAATAAGCACCAGAGAACGATAGTGGGAGAGGATGAATCCAGACTACGTGAGCAGAGGGACAGGGGACATTTGGATGGGCATCAGAGCTTCCATGTGGAATTAACCTCCGGGAAAACTCCAGAACTTGGGAAGGTGTTTAGTTGCACTTCCTTGCAGAGCAATCAAGGGATTCAAAACGAAGGGCGACCGTACGAGTGTTCTTTTTGCAGGAAATGTTTCAGTCAGCCAGAAGATTTGGTGAACCACCAGCAGCTTCACACCAGAAAGAAACTTCACGAGTGCCCCAAGTGTGGGAAGACCTTCACCTCTAGGCGAGATGTAAGGAGACACCAGGGAGTCCATACCCTCGGGAAACCCTACAAATGTCCCCAGTGTGGGAAAAGCTTCAGTCGAAGGAGAAACCTGTCCACTCATCAGAGAATTCATACTGGCGAGAAGCCATACAAGTGCTCGGAATGTGGGAAAAGTTTTGGCTGGATGCAGTGTCTGAAGAACCATCAGAAGAGTCACACCAGAGACAAACCACACCAATGTTCTCAGTGTGGGAAGTGGTTCAGTCAGAGAAAATACCTGCAGAAGCATCAGAGGATCCATACGGGGTTGAAGCCGTACGAATGCCCTCAGTGTGGCAGATGTTTCAGCATGGCGGTATATTTGAAGAACCATCAGAAGCTCCATACAGAGTTGAAACCGTACGAATGCCTTGAGTGTGGGAAATGTTTCACCACGGCTGAGTATCTGAAGAACCATCAGAGGCTCCATACAGAGTTGAAACCATACGAATGCCCTCAGTGTGGCAAATGTTTCCGCACGGTCGTATATTTGAAGAACCATCAGAGCATCCATACGGGGTCGAAACCATATCAATGCCCTCAGTGTGGCAAATGTTTCAGCATGGCCAGATATCTGAAGAACCATCAGAGGATTCACACTGGAGTGAAATCGTACCAATGTTCTCATTGCGGGAAGAGCTACATTAAGAAAGTTGCCTTGACCAGCCACCAGAGAAGCCATTTTAGAGAGAAATCGAAAGACAGTCTTTGTGCTGAAAATGCTTCTGCGACAGAAGATGTTTGAAGAACTAAAACAAATCGTACTCTTCATATATTCTGATTCTTGGACCATTTAAGTCAGTGGTGGCCAAACTTCAGCCCTGTAGATATTTTGGACCACAACTCCCAGAATTCCAAACCTGCATTGCCAGTGACAAAGGACTGTGGGAGTTGTGGTCAAAAACTTCTGGAGGGCCAATTTGGCCACCACTGATTTAGGTCAAGGAATGCGTCAACGATTCTCAAGAGGGTCTACCGAGAAGAGGAATAGTTCTGAGAATCTGTGGGAGAATAGTAGGATAATCTGGCCTCAGATAGATTACTCCGTGGCCCATTGATCCATGGCTTTGTGTGGAAGTGCTTCAACTTTGATAACAATGCTAGTAAATACGGTGGTGGGATTTCTCCCCACAAATTATATTTTGTCCGGGCGGGTATGTACAGATGTATGAATTTAGTTAGTCTAAGGTGCTGAGGGGATAAAATTTGACCGAGCATCTAAGTAGCCAAAGAACAAAGAGGTGTGACTAAATTGACCTTTTTGTGAATAATTCAGTCATCTTTGCTCTAATTCAGAATCTTTTACCCTTAGGTTTAAAATAAACCTCCTATGGTAAATGTCAGGTGTGGAAGATCATGAATGTTTGTCTGTGAAAAATCTGTCCTCCAGGCGAGGTTGTCCAGAGGTTGAGTCATGGCAACTGGACTCCTTTTCATGTTAGGCTGCAACCACAAACACAATAAGGCATAGATTTGACCACTCAAAAGAGCACACTAGAAACACAAGAGGAGTAATATAGTATACGTGGTCCAGTTCTGTGAGGATGGCACAGAACTCTACATTGGAGAAACGAAGCAGCCACTAAACAGAAAGATGACCCGACACAAGAGGGGCAACAGCTCAGGACCAGAGTCAGTGTTGTACCTGTGATGTACCAGGGTACTAAGGGCCAGATGCAGGGGAGTGGTATCAGGAGACAAGATATCTAGTCTCATGCTCTCCCGGACACATTTGGTGAGGCCACTCTGAGATACAGGAAGCTGGACTAGATGGGCCTTTGGCCTAATCCAGCATGGCTCTTCTTATGTTCTTATGAAGGACCAAGGACACTATTCTCTCCATCCCCCACTGCTCCCCCAGGATCCCCACCCTTGTTGGGTGGGTGAAATGTGATTGGGAGACAGGAGAGGGCACAAAATCTGACTTTCCCCCCAGGCACTCCAAATCCTAGCTACTTCTCTGTCCTACCGTCACAATCAAATTGATTAATGGTGTCCAGTTTTCCTCCTGTGGGAGATAAGGCGATTCCTTGATCAACGGAGTCTGCTGCCGTTGTCTCCATGGTCAAAACGGGGGCTGCTCCACTTTGTCCCCCCCTCCAAAGAGACTTGCCCTTTTTCTAAGTGTCCCCATCTAGCATAATTCATCCTGATAAGCCACAGGGCTTATCAAGTTGTCTTGCTGCAGCGTTGCTGCAACCAGAAGTTGAAAAATACAGTATTTTTGAGGTGCCCATTATTGTTCAAGAGCCACCATTTGGGAAGGGGACAACCATGATGGGGGTGGAACGGTTTCTTGCTCACATGAATCTCAATGGAGGAAGATTAGTTTGTCTTCTCTTGCAAACAGGAACGTGGATTTATCTGCACTCTGTGTGGCACCTCCTTGGGGTAAGGCCAGGAAACAACCCTGGCTGCAGGCCATAATCCGGCCCCTCTGTGGCTGTCACTGAAAACGAGTCCAACAAAATGAACATCTGCACTGCTTCCTGACCCCTTATAGAGGGAGGGTGTGTTTTGTTTCAACCATTTCCTATTTTAGAATGAGGAGTTTTGGAGTACAGAGGAGCCTGGAAGCTCATGACAGGGAGGATTATGGGAAAGTGAAGGCCGCCATCTTGCGAGCGGAGGCCCTGCGGATGGAGAAGCAGCGCCAGCACTTCCGGCACTTCTCCTGCCCGGAGGAGGTGGGAGACCCCCGGAGGCTTCACGGCCAACTCCAGGAGCTTTGCCACCGGTGGCTGCGGCCGGAGAGACACAGCAAGGAGCAGATCCTGGAGCTGCTGATCCTGGAGCAATTCCTGGCCAGCCTTCCCTCGGAGCTCCAGGGCTGGATCCGGGCAGGAGGGCCGGGCACGTGTCCCCAGGCGGTGGCCCTGGCCGAGGACTTCCTCAGGAGCCAGGAAGGGGCCGAAAGAACAGAGTTGCAGGTGAGCTACTGTGTGTTTCCCAAGAGAACGTGGAATGTGATTTAGGGTGACATAATTCATAACACACCTTCTGGGCCAGTTTAATGTTATCTGTTAAATGCCCTCCCAAATAAGGTCAGGTATTTTACAGTACAGTACTTTCAAAATTCTCCCTTGATATTAAAAAAAATTCAACAGACAAGTTCTGTCTGTCTATCCAGAGAACCTCAGCTGGAGGACCAAGAACCTTCTCAGACATGGAAACAGAAGGAAATATCCCAGAAGGTGTAGATAGAGGATTAACTGGTGGAAATACTGGAGGGATGCATCCAATACAGTGGTACCTTGTATAAAGGAATTAATTCGTTCCAAATGAAATTATGTTAAGCAAATTTTCCTTTATACAAATTCCCATAGGAATGCATTGAAAATGGAGTGATCCTATTTTTATGTTGTACGGATTCTCCCCATAGGTGATTATGTTAAGCAAATTTCCCCTATCTCCGGAATTTTTTATGTTGTACAAATTTTATGCTATACACGCTGTTTGTCATACAGGGGTCCACTGTACTTCTCGTTTCTTCAGATCTCCCACAGACCATCAAGTCTTGATGGTTATTTCTTTATCAAGTAATGTAATTGCCTTCTATCTACCAGCAGGGTGCGCTGTGACAGCTGGAGGAAGGATCATAGAGCGTCCTAGGCGAGCTGCCAGGTCGTCGTCTGTGCGGTGGCGATCTGGCAACGAGAGCAGGGTCAGCTCTATGCTTTCTTACCCTCGGAGTAGGGTTCCTAGAGCGTCCTCCCGGAAGAGGGGAGATGCTGGGCAAACCCAAGGCGCCGGCCTTCCCGTGGAGACTTTGCTGGGAGGTGAGCCGGGAGAAAGGGGGGTGACCAGCCCTGGCCGAAGCGGGGAGTCCCCATCGAGGAGGAAGGGGGGGGGAAGCGGTGGGCGTTCCCTGGCGGACCAATGAGGGTTTTTTGGGGTGGGGGCGGCTGTGGGTTCTCAGAAGGGCAGCTGTGGGCTGGGTAGTTTATTTATTTATTTATTTTTGCATTTATACCCCGCTTATCTTCTTTGCGAACTCTAAGCAGCTTTCAACGGCTATAATAGCCACACGAAAATTACAATGATTACACAAACACGACAATATAACGATAAACGTTAAAACCTTAAGGCACCTCAATAGCTAAAAACCCTGGGGAGGGGGGAAACAGGCAGAAAATGATGGTTAGTAACGAGTAGTTCGTTACTCCTCCCCCCCCTCCCCCAATAGCTTGCTGATGGTAAAATTCACAAGGTGAATTAAAAAGTAATTTATTTGTACCGTACTGTATCTTGTTTCTTCTCCGTCCGAGTAAAAATGAAGATGGCTTGCAATAATGTAATTAAAATGAAGAGTATTAAATCAGAAGGAGGAACTTGCCGTCTGGTGATGCTAATCGCCATGCCATCTCACTCTGTCTTCCTAAAGTGTGGGACTCTTGTTCCCACCATCCTTTGTGAGGATGGGTGTCGGGATGGGACGGAGCCACATTGATCTCTATGCTATAGACCAGTGGCTCCCAACCTGTGGGTCCCCAGATGTTCCTGGACTACAACTCCCAGAAGTCTTCATCACTAGCTGAGCTGGCCAGGATCTCTGGGAGATGTAGTCCAGGAACATATGGGGACCCACAGGTTGAGAATCACTTCTATAGACCAGTGGTTCTCAACCTGTGGGTCCCCAGATATTCCAGGACTGCAACTCCCAGAAGCTTCCACCACTCGCTGAGCTGGCCAGGAGTTCTGGGAGTTGCAGTCCTGGAACATCTGGGGACCCCCAGGTTGAGAACCACTGCTATAGACAATGCCTTTCTAGGCCACTAATTATATATATATATATATATATAATATATATATATATATATATATATTATATATATATATATATATATATATATATATATATATATATATAGAGAGAGAGAGAGAGAGAGAGAGAGAGAGAGAGAGAGAGAGAGAGCAAGCTATTGAGTGTAACACACTCTTCTTCAAAGGAAGTCCCAAAAGTTCACACACGGCAAAAGATGTGCTTTGCCAGGAGGTTTTTCTAAAAGTTTTTGGCTAGTGATGGCCAAACTTCGGCCTTCCAGAGGTTTTGGACCACAACTCCCACAGTCTTTTGTCATTGGCAATAGAGGCTTGGAATTCTGGGAGTTGTGGTCCAAAACATCTAGAGGGCCGAAGTTTGGCCACTACTGGATGATGTACGCCAGGCAAGCAGAAAGTGGGAGGGCAGTTGTAAAAGCTGCTTAAGTATTGGGTTTCACACCCTGGTTCTTCAAACAAAGAAGAAGACTCATTCCTTGGGTTTTGTTTTGTTTATTTGTTTATTTACTTATTTATTTATTTTGCTTTTTAAATAGTTTTGTTTTGGTCCTTAGCTTTCCATGGACTAAAACTCCCGGAAGCCTTCACCCCATGCTGTGCTGGCGGGGATTTCTCATTTTCTTCTGGTCTGATATGGTCGTGGTAGAAGTCTGTACAGTGCAGTGAGCAGAGTGTTAGTCTAATATTCAGGAAGCATCACTTCAGATTCCCCACTCGTCCATGGAAACCCATGGGGAAAAGGGAGATCACAAACCATGAACCACTCCTTGAAGGTCTTGGCTCGCTCAGAAAAAACTCTGTTAGGGGACCGTAAGTCCAAAACAGCTTGCGGGCAAAGAACAATGAACCTGTTTCCTTGTGGGTTACCACCCTATTGCGAACACACTCAATCTCATCGGAATGGGATGCTAAGCATGACGGGAGACTAACAGGGAATACAGTAACCCCACCACCACCATTTCATGGTTCAGGTACTACGGTCCTGCTATATCGCGGGATCTCAGTACCTACACTGTGGGGGGCGGGCGGGGGGCCATCTGCTCGCTCCGTGCGCCCGCCCCCCTGCACCTCTGAAAAGCCCGAAAGGTCTTGGAGCCGCGGGAGGCAGGGGCGGGGAGGGATGGCATCCCTCTCCGCAGCCCTCCCGGGTGCCTACGGAGGGCCTGGCAGCCGTGCGGGGGGGGGGGGGAGATCGGGTCGCTCCGCGCCGCCCCCTGATGCTCCTCCGAGGCTTTTGCGACAGGCCCACGATCCGCCCCCAGCCGCCCCCCCCCCCGCTTCCACATATCGCGGATGTTCATGGATCGCGGGTGGGGTGGGTCCCTAACCCCCGTGATTGGTAGGGGGTTACTGCACTAGGGATTTCTACATAGAGTGAAGAGGGGATGTCCCATCTGCAGACCTTAAGAGCAACTGCCTGTGAGTCATTGTGGTAGATGGACCAGTGGACTGAGTCCATATAAGGCAGCCTCCCTGAGTTCCTAAATATTGTACGGCAGGGGGGAAACTGAGCCGACATTTAACTTCCAAGCATATAATTTATTTTTATTCAGAGTATTTTTACCCCACCTTTCTCCTTGGAAACTGACCCAAGGTGTCTTACTGTAATGAGGGATAATATACAGTTCAGTACAATGAAGACATGTTCAAGTATTGTGGACAGGGAATTGAGGAACATCTTACAGCATTAAAAGACAACATCACATTAAAGCTACAAGAGCAACGTGTGCTGCTTCTATACCCCCCATAGCACTTAAAGCACTCTCTGGGGAATGGAACACCATCTCAGTTGGTGTCTTAGGTGTAGGTACGGAAGTCCAGGCCACTGTTTTCAACAGATATAATAACGATTCAAGGATGCAGAGGGAGCCTTGCCAGCTTTCACTGGTTCTAATCTACTGGCTCCGAGTCCAAAAGGTGAGTTTGGATCTGCTAGGTTTAAGTAGTAGGTGTTCTTCTTATTTCCTAAAGCCCCACTTACCGAATGGCGTCATTCACCGTACATGGATTCTTGAAGAATATTTGAGACCGACTACTTTTTCTCATCAACTGGCACTTGCAGTCTCAACAGCTCGCTCTGAGACATTAGTAAAACCTATTTGAAGCTCTCGACAAGAAATATATAAACGTGACGATAGTCTTCAAGGTAAGTCCTCTTAGAATCCATTCTACGCTTCCCATTCCTGCTCCTCCTCGGCGTCTTTCCTTCCTGTCCCCCTTTTAGCCCACTTCACAATCACTGAAATACAGTCATCGTTCCTGGCCATCAATGGGTAATACATTTTCATGGCAAAGAAAGGCCTCGTGTTGGTTTCTAGAAAAGACTTGCAAGGAAATTCCGGGGGGCCGGGGGGAGGGAGGAAGGGATGTAGCAGCACAAAGAAAAAAGACATTTGTATATAAAGACTTCAAAAAGCTAGTCTGGGTTTTGATTATGGCTGTGGAGCCAGAGTTTGGGAGTTGTGCTTCCATAGGGAACCTTGTGGCACAGGGGTTAAACTGCTGCATTACAGAGCCAAAACTGTGCTCAAATCCCAGGTAGTCATCTCAAGGCTCGCCCAGTCTTCATCTGAGGTCACTAAACGGAGCTTGCTGAGGTGGGGTGGGAACATAAATTGCGTACTTGAAGACAGCCCGGAGAGTGCATTGAGTGCTATGGGGCCGTACATAAGCAACATGCTTTGGTTTTTTACAGACCTTTACAGATTTCTAGGAAACATCAGAATTCTGTATCACCGCTGGCCTCTATTCCTGCCATTATCCTTTTTTTAGAGGTGCCAGAAGGACAGACAAATGAATGAATGAATGAATGAATGAATGAATGAATGAATGAATGAATGAATGAATGAATGAATGAATGGACAAACTGACTGACTGACTGACTGACTGACTACTTGGTCTTATTTGTCTTGTCTGTATATTTGGCACCCAGTGCCCCCCCCCTGTGAGTACAGGCAGCCTGTTGTCCACCACAGCTTTTGCTGTATCATCCTTGCTTGTCTTTAAGATGGCCAGAGATTCTTTGCTTGGGTTCATGGTTTCCAAGCAGGCTGTCAGGAGAAAGGGCTTAGCAGTACTGGGGTAACAAAATACACTCTACAGGTGCAGGTGTAGTTACTGTTTGTCTCTTTTATTTCCTGAAATGGAAGAAGTGCTTCCTCTGAGTCTCCTGTCCAATCCGTGCTTAAGGGACTTGGAACTAAAAGGAAGACGAGTTTTGAGCAGCAAAATCCTCCAGTGCCATTCGGCCTGACTTTATGGAAGAGCAATTAAGAGAGGGAGGATTGCAGGAGAAGAAACGGGTCCCATACAAGTGGGATCAGTGGCAGGAATTTCTGAAGACAAGGCAGCCTGGGAAGGCAGGAGAAACAGACCCTACAATGCTGGAGCCTGACCTGTGGGATGATGCCAAGGCCTTCCTGGCCTCCTTTGAGCAAGTGGCCCAAGCCTGCCGGTGGCCCAGAGGAGAGTGGGCGGCCCGGCTCGTGCCAGCCCTGAGCGGAGCAGCGGAAGAGGCCTTTCAGAGGTTGGATGTGACCCATCGGGGGGATTATGGGAAAGTGAAGGCCGCCATCTTGCGAGCGGATGCCCTGCGGATGGAGAAGGAGCGCCAGCACTTCCGGCACTTCTCCTGCCCGGAGGAGGTGGGAGACCCCCGGAGGCTTCACGGCCAACTCCAGGAGCTTTGCCACCGGTGGCTGCGGCCGGAGAGACACAGCAAGGAGCAGATCCTGGAGCTGCTGATCCTGGAGCAATTCCTGGCCAGCCTTCCCTCGGAGCTCCAGGGCTGGATCCGGGCAGGAGGGCCGGGCACGTGTTCCCAGGCGGTGGCCCTGGCCGAGGACTTCCTCAGGAGCCAGCAAGGGGCTGAGAAAGGGAAGTGGGAGGTAAGCAAACCAAAACTAAAACCTCTTTAATAATTATTTTTTAGACTCACAAAGAGGTCATAGAGTGATAGAGGTATAACCCTTGTGAAAATGGAGACTGTTATGATGAGCTTGAGTTTCAACCACACCCTCCTTTTGTTCGCAATTTGGAGCACTTCAGGTATTGAGCAGCAGCAGCAGCAGTAACAGTTATTGTCTTATTTCGAGACGTATTTTGCCTTAACACAAAAGCTTTAGGACAGGAGATGGTATGTTGAAATACAGACAATATAATTTCTGATTTTCTACCCAGCCTCTTTTACCGTGTTCCCTTCCAAATTCACCATGATTAATGGTTATCATAAGAACATAAGATGAGCCAGGCTGGATCAGGCCAAAGGCCCATCTAGTCCAGCTTCCTGTATCTCACAGTGGCCCCACCAGATGCGTCTGGGAGCACATGAGACTTGGTAGCTGTCTCCTGATTCCACTCCCCTGCATCTGGTCCTTGAAGTACAGTAACCCCCCGCTTATCGCGGGAGTTAGGGACCCACCCAACCCGCGATGACTGAAAATCCACGATATGTGGATGCAGGTCGGGTGGGGCCTGGGGGGCGGTGGGCGATCAGAACCCCCTGCCGCCACCTGCCCGCACCGCCCCAAGACTTCTCGGACCGGCGCGCACCGGCAGCCTTGGGAAAATCTGACCTTCCGCCACTGCCCGCCTGCGCCGCACCAAGACTTCTCGAACCAGCGTGCGTCGGCGGCGTTGGGGGATCTTTCCCGGAAAGGGGGAGGGGAAGCGGAGTCCAGGGCCGTCTCCATTGAAATGCATTGGCTCAATGCATTTCAATGGAGAAAATTTTCCCCATTGGAATACATTGGCTCAGTGCATTCCAATGGGGAAAAAATTCTCCATTGAAATTCATTAAGCCAATACATTTCAATGGACACTGCGGGGCAGTGCCCAATGCCGCCGGCCCACGCTCCTCCGAGAAGGCTCGGGGCCACGCAGGCGGGCGGCGCACCGTGGGGCAATGCGATTGCCCGCAGCTGCCTGCCCACGTGGCCCCGAGGCTTTTCGGAGGAGCGCAGGGCGGCAGTGATGGGGGATCAGATCCGGGGCTTGGGGGGGGGGAGGTTTAAAACCCCAGGCTCCAGCTCATTGGCACTGGGGTGAGGAAATAAAGGTTTTCTTCCCCACCCCAGCACTAATCAGCTGGAGCCGGGGCAGGTACTGTGATCCCACGATATAGTGGAACCGCAGTACCTGAACCGTGAAATGGCAGGGGGGGGTACTTTACCCTGTTTTTAAGCCTGGAGATGACACATTTCCATCATGGTTTGTAACCTGTGATTAACTTTTCCTCCAGGAAATCTGTCCAATCCCCTTTTGAAGGCTACCAGGCTAGATGCCATCACCACATCTTGGTTTGGAACCTGTGATTAACTTTTCCTCCAGGAAATCTGTCCAATCCCCTTTTGAAGGCTACCAGGCTAGATGCCATCACCACATCTTGTGGCAGGGAGTTCCACAGACTAACAACATGCTGGATAAAAAAAAATATCCTTCTCCTTCACACTTCAGGGGCCACTGAAAGAGGAGTGTTCGGGTTTCCTGGAAGCAGAGGAAAAACTCCTGAGCCCAGCAGAAAGACTGATCTGCAAAGAAGTGGAACAGAATGCTGATCCGGGGAGTCATGTGTCAGGTTAGGGTTCATCCATCTTGTCAAGTGTTCAGGTCTGTTCTTATTGATGGGGATGCAGAAAATCTGACCAGTAAAAACATCTCCATTGGTCTGGTGGCAGCGGAGATTTGGGGAAACTGAGAGGGCCCTATGGGGAATTTGTGGAACTACATGCCTGACTCCAGTTCCACTTGGCTTCTTTTTGCACGGAAAGTGCCTCCACCAAGATCATTCTACAAGATAATAGCTTTATGGTCACCATGGCAGGTCTCCCAACTATTTCTCTCTGATTACAAGCCACCCATCTGGTTTTTCCAATACTCCTCCTCAGTGTCCACTTGATTCAGGCTTGCTAGGAATGCAAGAGGATGGCAGCAATTCTGCAGGGCGGTCGCAAGTGAATTGTGCAAGAGCTCAGCTGCTCAATCCAAGCACAGCTCTGTAGAGTTATCCCGGTGCTCGTCTCCTTGTGCACTGACTCAGAGTGGTTTACATCAAACAAAATGATATGATAGAACAAAGGGCGCTTTTACACGACCCCTGAGATCTGCTGGCAATTTAAATTCGTACCAGAGATCTTGGGGGTTTGCTCCTCTTGCTGTGTCCCCACCCCTCCGCACTCCCTTGCTCCTGTCTGTGTGAGGGGAGGGAGAAAAAAAGGGACAATAGAATGCAGGCTCACCTCTGCTCTGCCTTCGGGAGCTGTCCTGGGAAGCATTCCAGTCTCTTAAAGGGGCGGGGGGGGGCAAAAAAAAAAACCAAACAGAAGGCAAGGATAGCCCGGCACTCACTGCTTTGCAATCTGCATCAGAAATTTTTCACCTTCGGAGACCAGGTACTTGGAAAATGCGCTGGGACGCGCTTAGGTGGCCGTGGTCGTACTTAATTTTTTTTTTAGTCCGGAGCTGGTGGGAAAACAATTTTAAGCTCCGCATTTTGGAGCCCTTTGTGTCGGATTTTAGGGGTCGTGTAAAAGCGCTCAAAGCTAATAATCAAGTTAAAAGCAAGAAATTGGATGCATCAAAAGAAAGAAAGAAAGAAAGAAAGAAAGGAAGGAAGGAAGGAAGGAAGGAAGGAAGGAAGGAAGAAAGAAAGAAAGAAAGAAAGAAAGAAAGAAAGAAAAAGAGAGAGGGAAGAACACAATGACAGTTGAAGGATTAGTTAGAGATGCAGAACCACATGGCAATTCGCGTCAGCTTAGCCCGCAGCAGTGCATCCTTCGGCTCCTCCTCCCAGCAATCGCCCAATTGGACCAGATGGTGGGGACAAGGAAGCCCCAGAGCTGCCTCTGAGTGGGTGATCGCATGGAGGAGGCGCTGAAGGGAAGTACGAGGCACTTGCGGAACACCTGCGTGGGCACCGGGCTGAAGCACCTAATTGAGGTTGGTGCCCATATCCAAATTCCATATGCATCTAAGCATAAAACAAAGAAGACCTAGATGGTGGCAGGAAAATCATGATGTCACAGTGGAGAAGGGCCCGTTTCTTATTGATGTCTTCCTGACCTCTCTTGGGGTGGTGACCCATAAGACCATTGGCTGTGAGAATCAGGTGGCGTTGCCTGATTTTTTTTGGGGGGGAGAGACATCTTGATAAGTACTTCCTCATCTTCTCAAGGTGCAGAGCTGAGGAACAGGGGCCTTGCCAATCTTAGCACCCCACGATCCTTCCTAGACCACCGGCTGATGGTGCTTAGAGTTGTATCAAAGAAGATCTGGTCCACTGTAGGTTTCCCAACAGGGACGGAAAGCAAAAAGCTGGGAACAATACCAGGCCAGGAATGCAGGTGGTTTTATGAGGAGGAGATCCTGTGGGAGCTGGTTCTCCTGTCTCTCAAAGCTAGCAAAGTTCGCTTTCTGTAACTTTAAAGGGGGACCATGGAAATGCTTAGGCCAGCCTCTTAAAATAGCCAGGGAATGGTTTTGAAAGGAGCCCTGCTTGATGCTCAAGATGTTTTAATGATTTGCATTGTGTATATTAATTGTAAGCTATCCTGAGACCTTTGAGTAGTGGACGGCATATAAGCTATATAGATAAATAAATTAAATAAATAATATTATTTTCTGCCCTTTTAAATGTTGATGCTTTGTATAGAACCATTAAGACGGGTCCGGCTTCTAAAATCTTCCTCTTGATTTGTCTAGGAAGTAGAATGAAGTACCCAGATGAGGCCATCCCTCTGCCTTCTCTCAGTGGACAGGAGTGGGTCCAAACTGGGGTGAAAGAGGTATGTGCCCCTCTAGTGATTCAATTTTGTTATGATCAGGATTCTGCCAGCCAAGGCATGAACGATGACGTGGCTGCCCCCGTGTTGGATTGTGGTTGTATCCTTCAGCCATGCAGGACCCAAAGCCGAGGTTTGGGATCATGGGGTCTTGATGGCGGGAAGGGTCTCCAGTGGCGACAGGTCCTACGGTAGGAAGGACATCTTCTGTTCTCTCTATTTTGTCTCTCCCTGTTGGAGAACTCTCTCTCTTTCTTCCTTTGCTTTCTCTCTTCCGTCTGCCCCCAATACGGAGGTTTCTGGGTCCTTCTCTCATGTCACTCCCTTTCAGGAGCTTTACAAGGTACAGTGGTCCCCCGCTCTTTTACGCGCTTCATATATTGCAGTCTCGCTATATTGCGGGACCGCAGTATATGAAAAAGGCCCTCTAGGTTAAGGGGGAGAAGTCCTGTTTCAAGCCTCCCATACTTACCCCAGGACAGGACCTGCAGCGAACAGGCCTGTGAAGGCCTTCCTGGGCCTTCTGGAGGCCCCAAAAGGGCCTCCCTACGAACCAGAAGTGACTTCTGGATCGCTAAAAATCATTTCTGAGGCTTCCGAGAGCCTTTCTAGGCCTGTCGGAGGCCTCAGAAATGATTTCCGGTTCACAGGGAGGTCCTTTTGGGGCCTCTAGAAGGCCTGTGAAGGCTCTCACAGGTCCGTTCGGGGTAGGGCCAGGCTGGGGGTAAGTACGAGAGCCCCCAGCTAGGCCCCCCCAGGCCTGACTCGACCTGCATCCGCATATTGAGGATTTTCAATTATCGCGGGTCAGGTCAGGTCCCTAACCCCAGCGATAGGCGGGGGATTACTGTAAACGGAAAGTGACCCATTCCCCAGTCCATGGATCCTCTTTCAATATATCAAACAATTCCCTTTTTTTCTACTTTTTTACATCAATTTTATAGGCAATCTCCACTTTTTCTTCCCCTCTTCCCACTCCTCCTCTTTTCTCTACTCCTGCCCGAACTAATGGTTCCCGCTGTTCTCTCCCTTTTTCAACCCTTTTTCCCTCCCTTATTTCCAAGTCTTGCCCCTCATTGGCTAGATCTAATTGAGTGGAGGACAAACCCTTATTTCCTTCTGTCTCACAATATCACTTATAGCTGCATATTTAGCTTTGGCTGTGCTTGTAGCAATAATACTTTGCTTTCTAGATTTCCAGCTTATTAAAGTTTTTCCTAGACGTATTGCCAACCCAGAAATTGATTTTCTGTCACTTTCACATGTACCCAGTCAGAGTTAGCATAACAGTTTAAATTTAAGTAATCACAAACATTTAATTATAGTTTGTTATTTAAGGTTCCTTTCTGATATCTCTTCATCCTTTTTATTCCATTCAAGTGTTTATTGTAAAGGTTTAGTAGCATACTGTCTTAAGATATTACTGTAGCAGCAATATCAGGTCTAGTCCAGGATACTATATGCAATAAGGAACCTATTTTGGACTGATACATTTCCTTGTCCAGAAATCCCTCACTATCATGTTCCCTATGAAAATGTGTTACTATAGGGATCAACACTATGTTAGAGTTTTCCATGCCACATTCTATCAACAATTTTTTAATCTTGTTGCCTTGACACAATAGAAAATTTATGATTTATCTGGAGCCACCAATATTTTCATCTTTTGGCAACTTTACAGGTGAAAAAACTTTTGTGCTCCTTTAAATAACGGAACTCAGCTAACATAGCATCTCTGCATTTCTGTTGTGGAGCATGTGGCAACTTCAACATGTGCTCATACCTTTCAAGTTCACATGTCACCAGATTTACATTAGTTACTGTAAATTGTATCAGGTGGAACACCAAAATTAGACCTTTGTGACCTCCACCTAGGAACAACCTTTTCAGAATCTTGTACTTCAGATTCACTACATGTTCCATGTTCTACTTCAGTTTCATTCTAATTCTTATCAGTTTCTGCCATATGTTCCTGTCTCTCACAGGACATTGGCAAAAATCTATAACTTTTGCACTCAGCTTGATGACTAAGAAAAATTTCCTTGCCTTAGGAGAGCCTTTCCTATGTGTACACTTGGGTATATGTACCCATGCATGGCAACCAAATGTTTTAATATGTTTTAGCATTTTCTGTCTACCATGAAGTACAGTCACCCCCCGCCATTTTGTGGTTCAGGAACTGCGGTCTCACTATATCGCGGGATCGCAGTGCCTGGAGGGGGCAGCAGAGAGCAATCCGATCACTCCCCGCCGCCCTCCCACCCCTTCTGGGAGGCTTCGGAGCTGTGCGGGGGGCGGCGGCGGCGGGGAGCGATTGCTTCAGTCTCCGCCCCCCCTCTGATCACCCCCCCGACCCGCTTCCGCATATCGCAGATTTTCACATATCGCGGGTCAGGTGGGTCCCTAACCCTCGCGATAGGTGGGGGGGTTACTGTATATAATAAGGTGTGTTCGGAACCACAGAATTCCACACTCTAATCACTACATAATTAGCACATTGCATTGCTTCTCCCCAAAAGCTTCTGGGTAATTTAGAATCAGATAGCATAGAATCTATTAAACTTTTGTAATGTTTCACTTTTATATTTTAAAATAAAAACAACTGTAATGTAAAAATAATCTAAATTATTGTAAAACAGAATCTTCTCTCCCCCCCCCCCAAGTGTGGGTTGAAATTGGCCAACTAAATCCATGTGGACAAAGATTTTTAAAAGGTTTTTAGTTACTCTGGTAAATACCAGCTGTGATCAACAAAGAATTCTGATTTGCCCCATAGCACTAAAATCACTCTCTGGGTGGTTTGCAAGTAATTATTAAGGCTACACATTCCCATCCCCCAGCAAGCTGGGTACTCATTTTACTGACCTCAGAAGGATGGAAGGCTGAGTAAATCTTGAAATGGCTACCTGGGATTGAACCCCAGGTTGTAATAACAGTTATGGCTGCACTACAGCAGTGTAATCACTGTGCCAGAACCCTCTTCTGCATTTCACCACTTCCACCAGCAGATATTGCACCAAATATAGTAATGGGCTTAGCAGTGAGACGCTGATGTAGTTCTGGGTGTTCCACCCCTCCTACGTGAGTAGGAGCTGGAAGCTTCTGGAACCCTGCAGCTGCACCCTAGAGTTGGATTTCACTGCCAAGCTCCTCCTCATTGGACTCAGGAGAAATGCCCAAGTTCTCATCAGCATCAGGGCACCTCATTTCGGGCTGATTTACAGTAATGCTTTTCATTTGGGGCTGTAATTGGGAAGGTACAGCACTTTTCCTGGGTTGCTTGACTGGTGTTTTAGTTAGTTTGGTGGGTGTCTGTGGGTGTTCCTTAGGTCCTCCCTCACATTGAAACAAGTAATGTCCTTTTTGTTGACATTTGAAACATAAAACATCCTCCAAAGAAAGAGTGGTATGTGGCTTTCTAGGGGACTTTGCTATCCTGAGGCTGTTTCTGGAATCTCATCTCCCTTGAATCAAATTTCCCAGTCTCTGGCTTCTGTGGAGGTTGGCTATGCCTCCCAGAGGTTGGGTGTGAAGTCTTGGGGAAAAAATACTTTTTAAAACACATAAGTTCATCTGCAGTCGGTGCAAAGCCCATAGCACAATCAGGCTCTGGGGTCAGGACATCTGTATGCAGTTGGGGAGGATGGCCCACCCTAATTGTTCAGTAACCAGCAGATCTATAATTTGTTCTTCCACCTCTAATTTTCTTTCTCTTAGCAATTCTATTCTCTACTGTTGTTTCAATGAAGCCTCTTATAAGAGAGCTAAGTGCTCTAAATATTTCTCTAGTTGAGTTGTTCCCTGTGGCTGGGATGGGGGAGGGGGCTCTGGCTGCTGGTCAGAGTAATCCGCCATGATGGATGATACAGGAGCACTGTCTGTATAATTAAAAGGGAAAGGGCCTTCTCCCCGAGCAAACCGTGCCCTTGCAGTTAACTGGGCCGAGGTTAACCCTTTGCTGACTTAGCTGTGGCATGCTGAAAGCCTCCGGCCAAGTCCATAAACCTTGCTGGGTCCTAACACGCAGATAAGGAGTCAGCATCAGACTGATCTCTGGGGCTATTCTCCCCCTTCTTGTGGGCTCAAAAACATGGCATTCAGAAACGTCTGAGCTGTCTGTACTCTCTGGGGCTGATTGATATATCAAATCAGTAAATTTTACAGAGAAGCACTCACCCCCAATGATTGATTCCACATTTCTCAGCATCTGGTCTTCTTCCAAGCACAGTAGGAAACTTGAAGGGAAACTCCACCGCTTGTGTACATGTGAGCTAATCTCAAAAGCTGCTTCGACTCGGCTGTAAGTCCAGGATGCCGAGGAGCGCCCCTTTGAGACCACCAATGAATCCAGACTTACTTTGTCTCTGTGACTAGGGATCTGCCCTGTCTATCAAAATGCAATATTACTACATATTACTGTGAAATCCTCTTTAAATTTCACATCCAAATCTCCACTTTACTTCGCTGGTGTTTTAAAAAACAGCTTGGCTTCTAGAATCGTAGAATCTCCATGAGTTCTGGCTGCCTCCAGCCTCTGGTCGCTCACATGCCATACTTTACAGTTTCACAGCCAGCTTTTAATGCTCACCATGTAACGGACTTACCAGGGGCGTGGGGATGCTCCTCTGCCCAGATCCATCGGTCATCAAACAACCACAGCTGCCTGTTAACTGGTATCTCGAGAAGACATTCGTTAATAATCCCCCAATTACCAAAGTAATTATTCACCAAGGCACATTCACTTGAATAATAAGTAACAGCATTTATTTGACTAATAAGATTTTCACAGAAATATTCTCTTACTGGAAAATAAAAACATGATTTCCATTCCTAACAAAGAGAAATCTAAAGCAAACTTCAGAAGCAGAGGCCTCACTAATTATACTATAAGACTACATTATTAAGGATTAGTCCATTAGTCCATATGTAGAAACCATTCAGGAAAAATCCTTCTCTCTCTGTCTCTGTCTCTCTGTCTCTCTCTCTCTCTTCACAGCATGGGAAAAACCAGTCACACGTCTTCTTGGGCCAATCAGAGTTCACTTGCTTCTAATATGGAATGCGTATTTGGGCTTTGTTGACGTTTCTTTATGATTGCAGATCTACAGCAGGCTAGGCATTGAACCTTAATATTAGCTATGTTTACGCTTGGCCTTAAAGACAGGCTTCCTCACTCCTAATTTACGTTACACTTCTGTCACCAAATCTGATGGAGAAAAAGATGGCTGCTGTTTTCTCCTCTTTGCAGGAACCGGTGGATCTCAAGGAGATGATCCCACCAGTGCAGAGCAACTGGCAGGACCGGCCCCAGTCAAGTCAGCCGATGGTGGTCTGGAAGGTCTTGCAAGAAGCTTCAGGCAGCATGGACGTCTTGGGTAATATATCTAAAAAAGGCCGGTCATTTGAAAATGTGGAAAGAACTGTGAGACAGAAATGGGTTTCAGATTCTAAATGCCTGTCTAGGGAAACATATGGATAAAAACTGTCCTTCTGTCTCTGCAGGTGATGGAGCAGGAAACCAGGTCAAGGAGGAGAATTCTCAGTGGGAAGGACATGGACCAGAGGGCGCCGCATGGACTGTCTCACAGAAAACCCAAGGGAGCATGCTGGAGATGGGTGAGGAAGGATATGAATCCGAAAAGGAGCCAGGGAATCCAACCCTAAAAACAGAGGATGAATTTGATGAGCCTCCAGGTGCAGTTATGGTGGTAGCTGGCCATCCTTTGGATGCTCATAGAAGGGCAGATATGCTCCTTATGAAGGCGCACAGTGAGGACGGTGTACATATTCCCTTATCGGTGGAGAGCTTCCCACAGAGTCCAGTCTCCAATAAGCACCAGAGAACAATTGTACAAGGGGATGAATCCGGACTACCTGAGCAGAGGGACAGGGGCCATCTGGATGGTCGTCTGAGCCTCCACATGGAAGAAACCTCTGGGAAAATGCCAGAGCTTGGAAAGGATTTTAGTTGCACTTCCTTACAGAGCAATCAAGAGATTCAAAACGAAGGGCGGCCGTATGAATGTTTCGGTCAGCGAGAAGATTTGATGAGCCACCAGCAGCTTCACACCGAAGAGAAACTGCATGAATGTCCCGAGTGTTGGAAGACCTTCACCTCTAGGCAAGCCTTAAGGAGACACCAGAGAATCCATACGCTCGGGAAACCCTACAATTGTTCCCAATGCGAGAAAAGCTTCAATCGGAGGAGTAACCTGACCGTTCATCAGAGAATTCATACTGGTGAGAAGCCATATATGTGCCTTGAATGTGGAAAAAGTTTCGGCTCAATGCAGTGTCTGAAGAACCATCAGAGGATTCACACCAGAGACAAACCACACCAATGTTCTCAGTGCGGGAAGCGGTTTAGTCTGAGAAAGTACCTGCAGAAGCATCAGAGTCTCCATACGGGGTTGAAACCATACGAATGCCCTCAGTGTGGCAGGTATTTCAGCATGGTCAAATATTTAAAGAACCATCAGAGGGTCCATATGGGGTTGAAACCATATGAATGCCTTGAGTGTGGCAAATGTTTCAGCACAGTTGAATATTTGAAGAACCATCAGAGGCTCCATACAGAGTTGAAACCGTATGAATGCTCTCAGTGTGGCAAATGTTTCAGCACAGTTGAATATCTGAAGAACCATCAGAGGCTCCATACAGAGTTGAAACCATATGAATGCCTTCAGTGTGGCAGATGTTTCAGCATGGCCAGATATCTGAAGAACCATCAGAGGATTCACACTGGAGCGAAATCGTACCAATGTTCTCATTGCGGGAAGAGCTACATTAAGAAAGTTGCCTTGACCAGCCACCAAAGAAGCCATTTTAGAGAGAAATCGAAAGACAGTCTTTGTGCTGAAAATGCTTCTGCGACGGAAGATGTTTGAAGAACTAAAACAAATCGTACTCTTCATATATTCCGGTTCTTGATATGAGGAACCATTTAGGTCAACTGGCTCAGCGGTGAAATGAAGCCAAAGTGGAAGATCACCTGGAGGTCTCCCACCAATCTTTAAGTTTTAAAATTTATTTTCTACACCAACTAAATAAAACACATATATTGCTTAATGCAGGCATGTCCAAACTTCACCCCTCCTGATGTTTTGGACCCAAACTCCCAGAATTCCAAGCCTGTATCGACAATGACAAAGGACTGTAGGAATTGCCGTCCAAAACATCAGGAAGGCTGAAGTTTGGCCACTACTGGCTTAATGCCTGTCGTGTTACATAAGTCATTCACAATTATTTTCCCAACATTTCAGCCCAGTGTAATTTATATCTGCCTTCCCATCTTAGAACATATTTTCATACTTTCATTCTTAATTTCCTTTTTATCCCATCAAAATTCTATATACCGTATATACTCGAATATAAGCCGACCCACGTATAGGTCGAGGCCCCTAATTTAACCTCTGAAAACTGGGGAAACTTATTGACTCGAGTATAAGTTTAGGGTGAGAAATGCAGCAGGGCCTGGCAAGCTCCTCCTCCGTGATGCAGAGGGGAGTCAGGAGAAGTGGAGCACAATGTTTAAAATGACTTGTAGCCACCAACCCAAGTACTTACCCCTGTGGCTAAAAGTATTGACCCTGAATATAAGTCGAGAGCCCCCTTTTCAGCCCAAAATTAGGGCTGAAAAACTAGATTTATATTCGAGTATATACAGTATCTTTACTTGTACCTATTTTCATCTAATATAAAAAGAGAGAAGTAACCAATATAATATTGAAATAGCCCAGGGCTGTTCAACTTTGAACAGGCCAAGGTCTACTTCTTCCGGCCCAAAGTACCTGAGGGCTACTACACTATAACCTCTGCTTACGAATTTTATCCGTTCTGAGCACATGCTCATAAATAAAAACTTTTGTAAGTAGAGCAGTTTCTCATACGAATGCATTGAAAGCCAATTAATCTGTTCTGGAGGGAACAGATTTCAATGCGCTATGGCCCTTGAACTGCTCCTCTCGGCTGAGACAGGGAGGGGTGGAGAACATATCCCCTCACTTTTTTAATTGATGGCCGGCGGGCTACTTTTGAACCCTTCACAGGCTACCAGTAGCCCGCGGTCTACCTATTGGACAAGCCTGAAATAGCCTATCTGATCTTACCAATATAGTCAGTCCTAATGTTATAATTCTTCTGTCAGCCAAACAGGTTAAGATACATTTTAACTAGAGATGGGCACAAAATGAATTTTTCATTCATTTCGATCTTCGTTTCATTACATAACTAAACGAATAACCGATCCATCCCCTCAAAGAAAAATAAAACGAAATGGAAATGTTTGTTTCATTTCATTTCGTTTTTCGTTCCCCCATCCAGCATCTTCTATCTGATGTTGCCGGCTGCCACCGACCAGCCTCTGCAGGTGCCGGGGAGTGCTCCCTCCGACAAAAAAAAAAAAAGTGCCTGCGCTACAGCTGATCGGTGCTTGAGTAAAAAATTACAAATTAAAACTCTTAAATAAACAAACAAATAAATAAAACCACCATCCCAGCCCACAAGCCAGCTGGCCAGCGCTTAAATTAAAAAATTAAAAATTAAAAAAAGTGCCGACCCGGCCTGTAGGCCAGCTGGTCAGCACAGTAAAATAAAAACGAAAAATGAAACAAATGGAAAAACAAAACAAAACAAAACACTATTTTGGGGTTTCATGCCCATCTCTAATTTTAACTGACTTATTAAGTGTCATCAACAGGCATATTTACCTATTCATCTAAGAGTTACAGAATTTCAAAAGCCTTCTATCCCTAGACTTAGTGCTTTGTGGACATTTATAAAGGGGTTACCTGTTGGTCTTTAGATTTTCCATTAAGTATAAAAGTTCTTATTTAGGAGTAAGTACAGCAGGGTTTTTTTTAGAGGTCTAACAGATTAACATATATGTACATTATATTTCAGGTCTTCACATTTCCGTTTTCCAATTAATAGCTGTACACAATCAAAATACAGGGGACAGACTAATTTCCATTTAGGTCAAAGAATGCACTGGAGTGGTTCTCAAGAGGGTCTACTCAGAAGAGGAATAGTTCTGAGAGTCTGTGGGAGAATAGTAGGATAATCTGGCCTCAGATAGATTACTCCGTGGCCCATTGATCCATGGCTTTGTTTGGACAGATCAAGCGCTTCAACTTTGATAACAATGCTAGTAAATACAGTGGTGGGATTTCTCCCCACAAATTATATTTTTGTACAGATGGGGGAAATGTACAGATGTATGAATTTGGTTATTCTAAGCAGCTTGAGGGGATAAAATGTGACTGAACATCTAAGTAGCCAAAGAAGAACAAACAGATGTGAATAAATTGACATTTTTGTGAATAATTCAGTCATCTTTGCTCTGCACAGTAATATTTTATCCTTAGGCTTAAGATCACCGTCCTGTGGTAAATTGTCAGGTGTAGAAGATCATCAGTGTTTGTCTGTGAAGAGTCTCGGTCGTCCAGGGGAGGTTGTCCGGATGTTGAGTCCATGCCCTTGGCCTTCTTTTCATGTTAGGTTGCAACCATAAACACACTAAGGCAGAGATTCGTCCACTCAAAAGAGCACACTAAAAACACAAGAGGCACATTATATATAGTACATGTGGCCTGATGCTGTGAGGAGTGTGCAGACCCCTACATTGGAGCAACGAAGCGGCCACTAAACAGGATCGTGGGGAACCTTTCTTTGCAGGGTATGTTTCCTGGAGGAGTAGCAGTGGAAGGGCACACCCTCCTGACTTTGCCACATTGCATCCCTGAAGGGAAGTGACTTTCTATTTCCCTTTCACCTTTGCTTTGAGGCAGGACCAAGAGGCTAAAAGGCAACTGCTCCCTATTAGAGGCAATGTTTTCATAAAATGCTCCAATCTCTGCTAATGAACTTGATGAATAAAGCAAGCCTCTGGGAGGGGCCAGGCAGTCTTTGTCTGTCTGTGTGCCTGACCAGCTGGCGTGGAAAAAAGCACTGATCTCTCTCTGTCTTTTCCTGTAACTAAGATTTGTTTGCTTGGAACTTTCCCCGCACAGGAGGAAGGCCCAACATAGGAGGGGCAACAGCTCAGGACCAGAATAAGTGGTATACCTTCATTTGAAAGACAAAAGACACTCATTCAAAGACAAGGATGTACACACATTAGAGAAGACAGGTGGTTCAAGAAAGGAGACAGAGAAGCCATTTATGTATGTATTGAAAACTCATCTCTCAACAGAGGTGGGGGACTCAGGAACAATTGCCATGTATCATGCTGCCCTTTCATTTATCCCTAAAAAAATCAGGACCACTTCACGCCTCTAATCACCCATTGCCTAATGGGTGTTGGGAGGGTCTGCAAAGATGTGAATTTCTCTCTTTCTCTCTCATACACACACACACACACACAATCTCTCTCTCTCTCTCTCTCACACACACACACACACACACACATGGCCATTGTCCCTCCAGCACCCCCTTCAGATCAGGGTGAAGTGAAGCCAAGATGGATGATCGATTGGAGGTCTCGCACCAACCATCCTCAGACTGAAGAAGGTACTGGGATGGGTAGCAAAATGTTTCGCATCCCTAAGTGACAATTTCCAAATTGGAACCAAGTACACTAGTCATTTTCCCTCCCTGGTGTCACGAGACCCATTAGTGTCACAAAATCTCAAGTGTGAATGGGGAGTAAATGGTTATGGCTCTCACACTCACATTTGGTGTGTGTTATCGCTCTCACTCATACTGATCACTGGAAGTTCCACATGATTCTGCTGCTATATGTCTGAAGAAGTGGACGTGTCCACGAAACGTTACATTAAAATATGAAAGTTAGTCTTTAAGGTGCCACATGCTTTGTGTCTTTTGTTTTGTTTTTCTTTGATTTTTGCCTGCAATTTTTGAAAAGACAAACTTGGCTCCCTTCTCTGAAACTTCAGCATGGCAATGAATGATATGAGGATCTGAAAAAAATGAATTGTTGCACTACATAAAGATGGCCTAGGCCAATGGTGGTGAATCTTTGGCGCTCCAGATGTTTTGGACTACAACTCCCAGAATTCCAAGCCTATATTGCCAATGATAAAGGACTGTGGGAACTGTGGTCCAAAACATCTGGAGTGCCAAAGGTTTGCCACCACTGGTCTAGGCGCATCCATCCAGGGACCAGGTGGTGTTAGTCATCAAGTAATAACAGCAGAGGAAAAGGTGAGAAGAGTACCTTGTGACAGAATCCATTTCCTCCTCTTCATTCCTCCTACCTTCATCAGTGCTGCAATGTTTGCTGAACTGTGTGTGTGTGTTCCTGATTGGACGCTGTGGGGTGAGAAGCCAATTATATGTGTATATACAGGGGTCCCTTGTATAAAGGAATTAATTCATTCCAAATGAAATTCTATTAAGCAAAAGTTCCTTTATACAAATTTCCCATAGGAATGTATTGAAAACAAAGTAATCCCTAATCACGACCATTTTTATGTTGTCCATAGGCGATTCTGTTAAGGAAATGTCCCCTATCTCCAGAATTTTTTATGTTGTATAGATTTAATGTTATACAAACTGTTTGTTATAGGAGGGTCCACTGTATTGTAAATAAGGTAACAGTAAAGGTTCCCCACCACCACGTGTGTGCTAGTTGTATCCAACTCCAGGCTCGGTGCCCATCTCCGTTTCTAAGCCAAAGAGCCAGTGTCATTCAAGTCCTTGGCCATGTGACCAGCATGGCTGAACACATTTATGCGCGCAGAAAACGCCTTCCCACTTTTTACTGTGATACCTATTTACTTACATTTACATGCTTTCAAGCTGCTAGGTTGGCAGGAGCTGGGGTTTATCTCTGCTGCATGGCACCCGGGATTCGAACCGCCAAGCTGCTGACTTTGCAGCCAACAGTTTCAGCGCTCTTGCCCGCTGAGTCATCACGCCCCTATATATTGTACATAGAAACCAGAAAAACATGAATACCATCTCTGTCATTATTTTTTTGCTTCATGATAACGAACACCCTGAGCCCAACTCTGGATCATCAGCAGGTTTTGTATCTTCTGCTAAAATGACCATTGTCTGACACAAATTAGGAAGCACTACTCAAATTGGTTCCCAAGGCCCTAATCCACGGAAATGTTATTGGTCTTGTTCTTTCTGATTATCTCCAGGTCCCATCCTTCCCTAAGAACAGTGGTTCCAAAACTACAATGCAGTGCCCTCTGGTGCAACCATACCCAACTAGAGGCACTATGGAATCCTCTCATGGAAGTACTACCCAGGACAGATTTCCTCACTCCCTTCTCCCCACCCCCACACCAAAAAATTATTGTTTTGGGGAGCAACAGCCAGTGAAAAAAGGCACCTGAGGGGAGATATGATTGAGACGTACAAAATAATGCAGGGCATGAGCAAAGTGGATAGAGGGAAGCTCTTCTCCCTCTCACAAAATACCAGAACTAGGGGACATACACTCAAATTGAGGGCTGGGAGAGTAAGAACAGACAAAATATTTTTTCACCCATTGCGTTGTTAGTCTGTGGAACTCCCTGCCACAGGATGTGGTGATGGCATCTGGCCTGGATGCCTTCAAAAGGGGATTGGACAGATTCCTGGAGAAGTCCATCATAGGTTACAAATCATGATGGAGATGTTTAATCTCCTGTCTTAAAACCGGGGTACTTCAAGGACCAGATGCAGGGGAGTGGTATGTAGAGACAGATACCTAGTCTCATGCACTCCCAGATGCATCTGGTGGGGCCACTGTGAGATACAGGAAGCTGGACTAGATGGGCCGTTGGCCTGATCCAGCATGGCTCTTCTTATGTTCTTATGACCAGTAAGTTAAGGGACTGACGAGTCCAAAAAGTTTGGGAACTAAGACACTCAGGTTGGGTATGCTAGCTTCAAAACATCGACCATTGGTGGTCTAACAACAGTGGCGCTTGCCTCTCCATAATAAGGTTGCCAACTTCTCATTTGGCCTGTGAAGCTTGGTATTTCATACCAATCAGAGGATTGGGGAAGTGAAGTTGTCAAATAACGGAAACGGAAACTTTTTTTTTGATCCTCTTAATTGCTCCAAGTCAAAACTACGCTGTTACAGCCACAAATGTTTGCTTGAGATACTAATTTTCTGCCTTAGCAAACAATTACTATAGTAGTTCACAGGGAAGCAGCTCTTACTTGCCACTCCCGACTTGCAAAGGTTTGTTGATCTGGGCTGTCATGAGATCGGTTTGATCTGTTTCTATCTTGGTAAACTGTGGTTTGTGGTCGCTGCAGCTGCAAGTTGAAATCCCGTTGCTTAGCGTGGTAATTCACGCACAAGTAAGCCCATTGAATCAGTGGGGATTTCATGAGTTAATCCCTCTGAAAGCTCCATTAATTCAGATGGACCTCCTCTAAGGACTGCTCTAGTAACTCACCTCTAGAACACATCCATTTGAATCAATAGAATTTCTGAAGGAGCTGGCTTGTGAAATTCCCACCGGTTAATAAGCTCTTACATGAAGCAACAGGGTTGCAGCTATTATTTCAGTTTCCCATATGGTCTCAAAGATGGAACAAAGCAGTGGCTCCCCAACCTTGGATTCCTAAATGTTCCTAGACTACAAGTCCTAAAAAACCTGGCCCAGCACCGGTAGTGGTGAAGGCTTCAGGGAGTTTCAGTCCAAGAAGATCTGGGGACCCATGCTAGGGAGCCATTTTACAGGATAGGAAAGTAAGATGGCTGCCCCCAGATTCCATAATTCTTTAAAATGGACATCTCAGGACTGTTAACAGGGGTCACTACTGGTGTCTGAGGGCTGGGTATCCCATAAACCAGCCGGAGAGTGATTTACCACACACCAGCCTCATAATCACTGGCTCACACTGATTTAGGCTGGAAAGTGGAAACACGTTTGATGTCGCTGGCTCATCTTGGCTGCTTCTAACTGGGTCAAAAGAACAGTTGGCATTCTCTCTACAGCCCCTGTGTCTCCTCAGTCCTCACATATATAGCTTTTGGAATCACAACAGCAAACAAGGAAAGTCCATCATGGGAAGCCTAGTAGAGATGATGACCACGGTGTCTTTCGATTCTCTATGAGGCGGAAACCCTGAAGGCATCATCATGCAGGGTTGGGCGCCTTGCAGGAGAGCTGCTCTTGAGGAAGGAGTGGTCTTCAAGAAAAGGTCACATAAATTAATACGATGGTAATACTTGGCTCGCAGTTGAACACCAACCTATATGCTTAATGGTGAGGAAGCTATCAGGATGAGCTGTTCCCTGGTCTGCCGGCCCTCTCCAGTACATCAAATGGCAAAATTGCAACTTCTAGGCATTCTGGAGGAATGTGAACGAGAGATGGAAAAACTAGCAGAGAAGCCCTCTCCATGTGGTGGTAGATTATGGGAATTACAGTTGGGGTGGGGTGGTGAATAACATGAAAGGGGTCAAATCAGCCCTGAATTAACCATTAAGCAAAAGGAGAACATGCTCAACAAGGGAAGGGGTCCCACACAATATTTATCAGTGTTGGATTTACTATTGGGGCCATCATAAAAGAAACGGAAGTCTTGATTTTTGTTGTACAGTACAATAATTTACTGTACTGTCACGGAAGCTAAAATACAAGGAATTAGTGCTAACAGGAAATGCAAACCCTGCCAAGAATATTAAACTGAGCCACACATCATCTGCACATGGCCAATGATTGCACAGATTACAAATTCAGACATGATAGGGTGGCAAAATTAGTGCACTGATCATTATCCAAAAAAATAGAGCTTGCCAACCTCCAGAAACAACAACAAAACCATGGGAACATCAGGTTGAGAAGGTATCAGGAAAAGGATTAAATCAAGATCACGGGGGTTTTCTGGACCCAAACAGATGGAGAACTAGAATGGAACTCACCAGACGTGGTAATAAGAAGAAAGACATGTCTGGGTCCTTGACATTGTAATTCCAGGGGAGGATAGGGTTGAAGCTCAAGTAATGGGAAAATGAACAAAATACAGAGACCTGGCAATTTGAAACATCTTGCTTGTGGATGAAATGCATCTCAGTGGTTGGGGCTTCGAGAACAATGTCAAGAAATTTCACACAATCTTACAAGCCATTGCAAACATTAGAAATAACACCATCAGAGCAACAAAAATGTCAGTACAGTATTAAGAACAGCATACATGTGTTGCATTGTTAAAGTCATGACTGACCCTCCGTCACCCAATGCCCATGAAATTTTTATTGGCAGGAATAACCTGTAATTCCCAGTTCCTACTACAGGCACCTACTGCACCTGGTATTCCCTGGTGGTCGCCCATCCAAGTACTAACCAGGGCAAACCCTGCTTAGCTTCCGAAATCAGGCAAGATCTGATGTGCTTAGGGCATATTTGATTACAACAGCATACATACTGTGGCAATATTTAACGGATAAATGGTTAAAACTTGTATTTGTTATATAATTCCTGTCAAATTGTTTTCAAAAAATTAACTGAATGTGCCTATTTTTTTGAAGCACAAGAAGAAGAAGCGGGCTTGGACATGTTTCTGAGTAATCTGGTAATAATAGACTGTACTGTACTCATAAATATGTTTAAACTTACTTGTGGGTTCATGTCCTTGTTGCAGAGAAAGAATGAAATGTCACAGAAATCCTAATTATTATTAATAATAATAATCATAATGACGGTGGTGTGCTGTCAAAACAATTCTGATGTACTGCCACCCTTTCTAGCGTTTTCCAGTGGCTTACTTTTTCCTTCTTCTGGGACTGTGCAGCTTGCCCAAGACCACACAGGCTGGCTCCACTAGCTTTTTAATCCCATATTGACCATGCTTTTGTTTTAACATAAGTCACAGTGGATGCTCCTCATGAGAAGAAAGGCAGCCACCAAATGTCACTGAATGGATGGATGGATCAATGAATGAACCATTCTTTGACCCGAAAGCTAACACTGAACTACAACAGTTAGTCTTTATTTATTTTTATCTAATAAGATATTTTTACTCAGCCTTCCTCCTTACAAGGATCCAAAGCCACTTACAACAATCAGAAGACAATATTTAAAAGCAAAACACACTGCATATACACAAATATGAAAAACTGGTATGCAGTACTGTATTTTTAAAAGTTGAGGCACAACAATTCATTCAAAACAACCACAAAAAACAACAACCACAAAAACAACAAAAACCAAACTCCTGGGGATGTCAGTCATTAAGGAAATCCCTGCCTAAAGAAAAGGTGTCCTGTTCGTATTTTATTTTACTTTTTGGATTTGCCTGTTAAGACTTTCACATGGGAAACTCGGTTCCCTCTTCTTACTCATTTGTAGTACTGTAGCAGCAGCAGCAGCAGCAACAGTAGTAGTAGTAGTAGTAGTAGTAGTAGTAGTAGTAGTAGTAGTAGTAGTAGTAGTAGTAGTAGTGGTAATAATAATAATAATAATAATAATAATAATAATAATAATAATAAAACAACTGGTACGGGTGGTCCCAGTGGTAATCGTCATGCTGGGTGCAATACTTAAAGAGCTAATCAAGTATTTATTTATTTATTTATTTATTTATTGTATTAAATTTATATACCGCTCCATCTAGCTACATGGCTAGAAGAAATTGGAGTTGACAAAGTCACCATCAGTCAGCTGCAGAAAGTCACCTATGTGGTGGTGGTGGTGGTGGTGGTGGTGATGATGATAATAATAATAATAATAATAATAATAATAATAATAATAATAATAATAATAATAATAATAATAATAATCTGATAGGGTTGGACCTACTGGAGCAGTTAAGCCCCTGCCACGACTAAACGCTTGGGAAGCGTTGGACTAGTGATTTGTAATACAAAATTCCGCGTCGTAGTTACCTTTTCTGCTGTGTGATAATTTCATATTAATAATAAATCGCACATAACTGGAAAACCCTCTCCAGGTCGCCATTGCCAGAAAGCAGGGTGGACGAGCGGGGCCGTCCGGCTACGGGTTCGGGGACAGCCAGGGCTGAATAATAAAAGGTCACTTGCACGGTGGGCTGCAAAGGTCGGGGGGGAATCGTTCGCCTCTTTTGCATTCAATTCGGATTTGTTGTGTGTGGTGTGTGTGTGTGTGTGTGTTTGTGTGTCGAGAGTTGGGCCAAGGGCGGCCACGGAGTCGCCCAGGAGAGGGCGTCCCTGCGAGGAGGAAGAGGAGGAAGGGAAAGAGGGGAGAAGGCGGGCATCCCAGCCACGCCAAGGGTGCCGCCGCCGCCTTCCTCCTCTTCCTCCTCCTCCTCCTCTTCCTCCTCCTGCGGGTGGGTGAGTGGGGAGGTCTTCCCTTCCAGCCCAAGAAGGGTTTCCAAAGAGGCTGTTTGGGGTTGACTTGGGTTCCCCCTCCCGTCTCTTTAGACTCCGAGGCCGCCGCCCAGAGCGTCACACCGGCCTCCTCGTCTCTTCCTGGATAAATAATAATATATATATTTTTAAAGAGGGTGGTGGCTGGGAATTCCCTTCCTGGTATCCCTGCTTGGTGCATGAATCGCCGGGGGTGATCGTGGCTGTCCCTGGAAAGGAGCGGGGTCTCGGGGCCGAGCCGGGGCTCAGGCAGGTCTCCTCGGCAGGAAGGCTCCGACGGAACGAGCATTGCACGGTGAGTTACTCCCTGCAAACATACACACACACATACACACACACACACCCGCGCGCGCATATGCTGTGTTGTCGGGAATGCGGCGAAGAACCACCTTTGGATTTATTGGGTTTGCACCGTTAAGTTACTTTGCCCTGAGGAGGGGGTTGACGGGCTCTCTGGAGAGTAACGGCCTGCGTTACAGCCTTCAGTGTAACGGGCCCCTCCCCTTCCCTTCCCTGTTAAGCTTGGGATTCCCTCCACACCCAACGCTATTCAGTCTGTAATGTGGGGGATTTACTTGACAACGAACTAGGCTCCTTTCGCTTTAGATTTACTTCTGGGAAGACCCACGAGTATATTACACCCAGGACTGTGAAACAGTGCAATCCTATGTGAAATAAATAAATAAATAACTTCTGGGAAGACCCACATATATTAACACTGAAGTTGCTTATTTATTTTACATAGGGTTGCATTGCAACACATTTAGCAATTGAGGATTCTGGGGCAAAGCAATCCTCTGTCAAATAAATAAACATGTGTGTGTGTACATTTGTGGATCTTCCCAGAAGCTAGTTATTTATTTAATATTTATTTTTATATTTGTATACTGTGCCGATTTCCCAAGAGGAAAAGACACAAGAAATCCAAGAAATAAAAATGATCAATAAAATAATAATGATAACAAAATTAAAGGGGAAAAATACTCAACAACAAACAAGTAATTGGCAAGAGGCATAGGACAACTGATAACAGACACAAACCTCAACAAACCTCAAAACGGGGAGGAATAATACGCACCATAGCGATTGCCAAAGGCATCCCTAAACAGCCAGGTTTTAACAGGTTTTAAGCCTCAGATGCTAAATAGTGTTTATAAGTCTGGAGTAGGAAGACAGGTGTCTTGCTTTTAAATCCATCCACCTTTTTCGGACGCATTCTTTTATTGTCTCATTTATTATTGCAGGAGTGAAATGTCTTCATAACTTTACCCCAACTTGCTTGCCTCAGACGGGGAGAAATTGTAACTTTGGTCCTAATTTCAAATGTAATGTAAGATGTTCCTTAATTCCCTGTACTGAATACTTCAATATGTCTTAATTGTCCTGGACTGTATATTGTCCCTCATTATTATAAGCCGCCTTGGGTCCTTTTCCAAGGAGATAGGCGGGGTAAAAATATTCTAAAATAAAATAAATAATAATGATCCCCCTACATAGGAATTTGTATTTTTGCAGCAAATGGTTTGCATCTCTTGGATCGTGACAAGGTTTACCTGTTTCCTTTCCAACATATTTTAGAGATCAATTTGTAACTGTTTGGAAGTAAGCTTTGCTGTGATTATTTTAATAAGAAAATATGTTGTTTCTAGACTTCAGAAGGTCAAACTGGGACAGAGATGAAGGAAGAAACATTTGCACACCCACAACTGGAAGCGATCAGCACTGGAAAAGCCAGTGGCATTCCTCGGCCTAAATATTTAGTGGAAAGATCAGAATGGGTGAGGTTGCAAGATGGTGGAGAGGAAGGAGGCCAAGAGATGCAAGAGGTCTGGGAAGCCCAGTGGCAGGAGTTCCTGAAGAACCTACAGTCCAGTGAGATCGGGAAGGGAGCCTTAGTTGCCCCAGAGGCTGCCCCGTGGGACAACGCCAAGGCCTTCCTGGCCTCCTTTGAGCAAGTGGCCCAAGCCTGCCGGTGGCCAAGTGGAGAGTGGGTGGGCCGGCTCCTCCCGGCACTGAGTGGCCTAGCTGAAGAGGCCTTTCAGAGTTTGGATGCCCAAGACAAGGAGGATTATGGGAAAGTGAAGGCTGCCATTTTGCGAGCGGAGGCCCTGAGGATGGAGAAGCAGCGCCAGCACTTCCGGCACTTCTCCTGCCCGGAGGAGGTGGGAGACCCGCGGAGGCTTCACGGCCAACTCCAGGAGCTTTGCCACCGGTGGTTGCGGCCGGAGAGACACAGCAAGGAGCAGATCCTGGAGCTGCTGATCCTGGAGCAATTCCTGGCCAGCCTTCCCTCGGAGCTCCAGGGCTGGATCCGGGCAGGAGGGCCGGGCACGTGTTCCCAGGCGGTGGCCCTGGCCGAGGACTTCCTCAGGAGTAGGCAAAGGGTAGAAACCAGGAAGCGCCAGGTGAGGCTTCATGATTTAGTTCATACAGTTTATTTTTTTCCATAAGGCAAGGTGTGGACTGGGATGTTGGAAATATGGAGAGTCCAGTTATAAGTGGTAACACAGTTTCTGACACCCTTCTGGACTTTCAAGGCATCATTTGCAAAACTTAATCCTGCACTGAACAAGGGGTTGGATTTGATGGCCTTACAAGACACTCCCAACTCAATTAATTTATGATTATATGCGAGTACAGTAGGACCCCAGTATCTGCTCGGGATTGGTTCCGAGCCTTCCCGTGGATAATGAGAACCGTGGATGAGAGAGAACACAAAAATGTTCCCAAAAACTGCTGTTTTGTGATAGTAACTTGCTTTACAGCTGCTATTTTACAGCAGTAGCCTGCTTCACAGCTGCTGTTAGTGACAGTAGCTTGGTTTACGGCTGCTGTTTTATGACAGTAGCTTGCTTTACAGCTGCTGTTTGTGACAGTAGCTTGCTTTGCGGCTGCTGAATTATTTATTTATTTTTCCTCTGCCCACCGTGGATAACTGAATCAGTGGATAATGAATCAGTGGATACGGGGGTTCTCCTGTACTTTTAATGCTTAAGAAATGTGCCTTTCGGCTTTCACGCATCATAGGTGGCTTTGTCCAATTATTATTGTCATTGCGGTGTCTGACATTTTGAATTGTACCAAAAGAGAATGGGTCGGCTCAATGGTGAACACCTTCTGCTCATAGCAGAGAGGTACTCTACCTGTGGTCCCTCCCCTCCCCCCCCCACTGCCCCACATTCTGAGCTGCATCTCTGTCCATGGTTTCAGGGGCTGATGATGAAGGAGCCTTTGGGTTCTCCCAAGGCAAAGCAAGAGCCGGTGAAGATCTTGGAGCCCAAGCCACGTGGCGATTTGGAGACGAATGCGCCAGGTAAGGATTGAAGGGCGTTCTAGAGGCTTCTGCTCCTTTTGTGTTTTGTTCTGGAGAGGCCGAGGGGTGGCTGGTTGGAAAGCAGTCCTGGGCCTCCTCTCTACCTGTCAAGGAGGAGATTTGGGCAGATGGGGATGGACACACCTGGGAACCATGGCAAGAAATTCCACACAGTTTTACAGGCTGTTGCAGATCTCAGAAATACGTAACACCATCAGGGCTACAAAACAACAACAGCAGTACAGTATTAGGAACGGCACACATACTGTGCCAATATTTAACTGGCACTTGGGTTTTTGGTTATAACTTTTATCTGTTCTATAAAAGCAGTTCAAAGTGCTTGTTTTGACATATAAAGCCCTAAATGGCTTAGGACCTGGATACCTGAAGGACCGCCTCCTTCCATATGAACCTACACGGCAATTAAGATCAAGCCAGGGGGCCCTCTTGAAAGAGCCATCCCTCAAGGAGGTAAGAGGGATGGCTTGCAGACACAGGGCCTTCTCGGCAGCTGCCCCCAAGCTATGGAATGCCCTCCCAAGTGAGATCCGCCTGGCGCCAACACTGATGACATTTCGGCGCCAGGTAAAAACCTTCCTGTTCCAGAAGTTTTTTAATTGATACAATTTAGATTGTGGGTCTTCTGATGGCAATTTTAGTGTGATGTTTTAGTATAAGGTTTTTATTGTTGTTTTAATTATTTATTGTTGTTTGATGTTTTTAACTGTTTTAATTCCTGATTGTAAGCCGCCCAGAGACCTTTGGGTAGTGGGCGGCATATAAATTGTAAAAATAAAATAAATAAATAAATAAATAATTTTGATTGCGCCTGATAATAATAATAATGAGGAGGAGGAGGAGGAGGAGGAAGAGGAGGAGGAGGAAGTGTGGATCATTGATGTTGCTATACCAGGAGATAGTAGAGTCACTGAGAAACAACTTGAAAAAATTACCCGCTATCAGGATCTCAAAATTGAACTTCAGAGACTCTGGCATAAACCAGTACAGGTGGTCCCAGTGGTAATTGGCACGCTGGGTGCGGTGCCTAAAGAGCTAAGCAAGTATTTAGAAGAAATTGGAGTTGACAGAGTCACCATCAGTCAGATGCAGAAAGCCACCTTACTAGGATCTGCTCGCATAATTCGCCAATATATCACTGAGTCCTAAACTCTTGGGAAGCGTTCGACTAGTGATTGGTAATATAAAATCCAGCGTGGATAGCTGTGTGGTTAATTATTTATTATCATCATCATCATCATCATCATCATCATCATTATTATTATTATTATTATTATTATTATTAATAATAATAATAATAATAATAATAATAATAATAATAATAATAATAATAATAATAATAATAATAATAAACTGGTATGGGTGGTCCCGGTGGTAATCGTCACGCTGGGTGCAGTGCCTAAAGAGCTAAGCAAGTATTTAGATGAAGTTGGAGTTGACAAAGTCACCATCAGTCAGCTGGAGAAAGCCACCTATGTGATGATGATGATGATAATAATAATAATAATAATAATAATAATAATAATAATAATAATAATAATAATAATAATAATAATAATAATAATAATAATAATAAAAGATTAGGAATTAGAAAAACAAATACAGAGACCTGGCAATTAAAATGTCAAATTTCACATAATATGTAAAAAAAGTTGCAGATTTCAGAAATAACATGATTGGCGCTCTATCTATCTATCTATCTATCTATCTATCTATCTATCTATCTATCTATCATCTGTCCATCCATCCATCCATGCGGCCTTTCTCCCCGTAAGCACCCATCTCTTATGTAATACCACTCAGTGCCTTCATAATTTTGATGGACTTTTGCCTGGCATATAATTTTTAAGAGCAGCAGTACCCTTTAAACTTTGAGAGCTGCCAAGCTGGAAGGGACCTTATGTATCTTGATGGTTTTCTCTTTGCTTCTGAGTCAGCATTTTGGTGCCTTCTTAGCAAGGTGATTAGGAAGCTGGTCAGGAGCTAAACGTCCTACACACCAAAGACCTCCTTAGAAAGAGCTCAGCTGCCTCTGAATGTCTTAAAGCAGGAGGAAACAAACATTAAAAAGCAGATCCTGTAAAAATCATCCTGATCAATAACCATTTTTAATCTTGAGATAGTTCTCTGTGTCACGTAACTATTTTGTTATCAATATGTATTAGTAAGATGAAGCAGTGGAATGGAAGACGAGAGTCGTAAGTCTTGAAACAAGCAAAGTTAGATCATCATCTTGTTTTCTGGTGAGCTTTTTTATATATTGGCGGGAAGAAGTTTTGTTTCATTTATTTATTTATTTATTTATTTATTTATTTATTTATTTATTTATATAGCTTGTATGCCGCCCACTACCCAAAGGTCTCTGGGCAGCTCACAATCAAAATGGACAATTAAAACATCAAAATACAATAAAGTTAGAATAATAAAAACATGTAAATGCAATAAATACGATACATTAAAAACACCACTAAAATTGCCATCAGGACCCACAGTCATTAGTTAAAAATATACAGTGCATATTATTTTAAATGCAATACTTTTCTTTTTAATTAGGATTTTCTTCTCTTTGGTTGTTTTCTTTTCCCTTTGCTGAATTTTTTTGTTGTATTATATGTTTTAGTACATATGTTGTCTTCGACAGGCAGGTATAAAATCATGAACGTCCTTGCTTCAAGGCTTAAGAGGTGGGCTAGGTCTTTCTGCTTCCATCCTTCACAGGCGGTGGAATCAAATGCCCAAGTCAGACCTCTTCACTGCTTCCTCTCGAAGGACAGGGAATGGACCAAACCAGGGTGAAAGAGGTAGGTGTCCCCATTGCAAGTGAATCCATTTGTGACATGAAACAGTCGGTCCCATATGCGAGTGAGGCTCACATGCCTTTTGTAGCATGGAGGCAAACACAGGTCCCTGGTACATGTTGACGGTAGAACATTTGGGAGAAATAACAAACCAAACGTCTCCAAGAAAGAGGCATGATCTTTGGAGCACAGTCAAACAAATATTTGCTAATCTTGTAATTGTGTGCAGTGTTCTCCTCTGTGAAATGGAGTACTTCCCAACAAACCAAATTGTTCTAAAATTTATCAGTTCTGTGGGTCAGGATTATGGGTAATGTCTGTGGAGATTCTCAGTCAATTGGACTTCTTTTCTTGTGGGATCAAATAGGCACAATCTATCTACCACTTATCAAGCGGCCCTTTCATCAATCCCCAGACAAATGAGAACCTGTTCACACCTCTACCACGAAGGCCACGGCTAATGACCCATACGTAATGGGTGTTGTGAAGGGTTGCATAGGTTGGATTTTCATGCATCTTAGGCCATTGTACACCTAATGAGTTCATTCAGATCACTGTCCACCTGAGCCTATTCAGGCCAGGGTGGGGTGAAACCAAGGTGAACTATAAATTGGAAGCCTCCCACCAGCTTTTCTCAGACTGGAGAAGCTACAGGGATGAGGATTGAAACTTTTCATTCAAACAAGAAAAGAAGTCCAGTTGCTGTGATTTAACTCCATTGTCTTTGCATTTTTTTTCTGCAGCAAAAACTGACTAGATGTGTGTGGTTTGTTTGTTTGTTTGTTTGTTTGTTTTTTGGGTGTGTCCCACCCCACCCCGGTTGCAGGAACCAAAACCAAGGGAGCTCAGCGAGAGCAGCCTATCTTTACAGGTCGTGAAGCGGAGCCTGACCCAGCCGGGCAAAGAGACCATGGTTTGGACAGTCCTTCAGGAAGGTGACAAGAACAAAGATCCATTAGGTCAGGAGGCTTTTGGCTCAGCCTGGTTAGAGTGAAGTGAATGCCAGTCGGAGGAGGGTGGTGGAGTCTCCTTCTTTGGAGGTTTTTAAGCAGAGGCTGGATGGCCATCTGTCGGGAGTCCTGTGATGGGGGGTTCCTGCATGGTAGGGGGTTGGACTGGATGGCCCTTGAGGTCTCTTCCAACTCTATGATTCTATGACAGATCCCCTCTAGCCTTCATATCTCTATGTTCTACCCATGACTGGGCTTCACGGAGCCCCACAGAGCCACCACGGCACACAGTTTGGGGACTTTTGACCTTGCATAAAAGCTGGGGTTGTAGCTGATTGAAATAGTGGAGACCAGCTGTAGTCTCTCTTCCCAGGAAGCTGAAGTCCAACTGCTCCCTGTTATTCATTCAGAACCTCAACCCAGGCACACCAGCCTTTGCCCCTTTCTCTAACTCTAAGCCACAATCACCTTTCTTCAGTGGGCTCACAAACCAGTCTGAGATCTGGCGCAAAACCTGTCCCAAAGTTTCCGATAACATCTCCTTGCAGAGGTTATGAAATGATGCTCGCAGGATCCAAACCCAGGTCCAGATAAGACAGCATTCCACATCCCACCCTAGTGGACTGGGTGGCCCAAATCGTGTTGCTTTGCATAGTGAATCACATGAGAGAGATCATAAAGTCATAGAATCATCCAGTAGTGAAGTTGGAAGGGGCCTGTAAGGCCATCGAGTCCAACCCCCTGCTCCATGCAGGGATACAAATCAAAGGATATCCACCAGGGGGCTCTCCAGATTTCCCTTGAGGGCCTCCAGTGCTGGAGGACTCGCCACCGCTCGAAGTGATGGCTTCCCTTGTCGTGCTGCTCGAACAGTTAGGAAGTTTTTTCCTGGTATTCATCCGAAAGCTGGGTTCTCTTAAAATGACGCGTCCTGCACTCTGGGATGATTGAGAACAGATCCTGCCCCTACTCTGTATGACAGCCCTTCAACTATGGGCGTTTATACACGACCCCCAAGCTGCGCTGCAAATGGCTCCCAGCTCCGGAGCTTAGAAATGTTTTCCCACCAGCTCCGGAGTTTGGAGACAATTAAGTGCGACCCCGCCCACTTTACCGCGACCCAGCTCACTTTTCTTGTACCTGCTCTTGGGAGGTGAAAAATATTTGATGCGGATAAGAGTGCCAGGCTCTCCTGGCTTGTCTGTTGTTGTTTTTTGCCTCCCGCCCCTTTAAGAGCTCCTTGAGACGGAAGCAGGAAGTAATGGGGCTCGTGGCAAGTTCGACCGGCAGGGGCAGGTTAGTAAAGGCTTCTTTTGTCCTTATTTTTGCCTCCCCCCCCCCCTCACGCCGACAGGAGCAGGAAGTGCTGAGGGGTGGGGACGCAGGAACAGAAACGAACCCCCAAGATCTCTGGTCCGAATTTAAGGGACCAGCGGATCTTAGAGGTCATGTGAAAAGGCCCTCTGTGAAGAGTGCTATCCTATTAGCCCCTCCGTCTCTTTTTCTCTGGGCTGAACATGCCCAGTTCTTTCAATCTTTCCTAAGAGGACTAAGTCAAGAAAGACAGAGTGGAACTGGAAAAGGTGCAGAAGAGAGTGACTAAAATGATTACTGGGCTGGGGGAATCTCCCTTATGAGGAAAGGCTAAAACACTTGGGGTTCTTTCGTCTGGAAAAAAGGCACCTGAGGGGGGGATATGATTGAGACGTACAAAATAATGCAGGGCATAAGTGAAGTGGATAGAGGGACGCTCTTCTCCCTCTCACAAAATACCAGAACTAGGCGACATCCACTCAGATTGAGGGCTGGGAGAGTGAGAACAGACAAAAGAAAATACAGTGGTACCTTGTATAACGTAATTAATTCGTTCCAAATCAAATTACGTTATACAAGTTTTCCGTTGTACAAATTGTCATTTCCCATAGGAATGCATTGAAACTGGATTTAATCCGTTTCAATGCATTCCTATGGGGGGGGTTTGGGTGACAGGGGGCGGTTTTTTGGGCAATGGGGGGCGGTTTTTTTGGGCAATGGGGGGCGGGCGGGCGGCTCACCCCTCCTCCGTGTCTGCTGTCCCTCCTCTCCCCTCCTTCCTTCCCTCTTTCTTGGCCGGCCGCAGGTGGTCGGACGGAGGTGGCCGCAGGGGTGGGGGGAGGGAGTGGGGTGCGCCGCTTGGCCTGGGGCGGGGGGCTTGGGGGACCGCGCCGGGAATCCCCCCCTCACCTGTTGCCGGAGTCCCCGAGGCGGCCAGCAGGCAGGAGGGCGCACCAGCGGCGGACTTTGTTCCGAGGGGGGGAGGGTGGCGGATTTCCCACACACACACCCACTGGCTCGGCGCGCACGCACGCACGCACACACACACACACACACACACACACACACACACACACACACACACACACGGGTGGCGGCGGCGCTCCGAAAGTCGCCGCCAGCCACCCGCCGGTTCCCGCCTCTCTCTCTCTCTCTCTCTCACTCACTCACACACACACACACACACACGCACACACACACGCACACACACACACACACACACACACACACACCTCCGGAGGAGGCGCCCCGGCCCCGGGAGGAGGAAAAAACGCGGGGGCCGAGCGGGGACCAGGGGAGCCCGGCGGCGAGAAGGGGCGCCCTCCTCCTCCTCCTCCTCGGCAGGTCGGGTCTGAGACACCCGGTGAGTGGTGGTGGTGGCGGCGGCGATTTGGCCCCCCTCCTTCCCCCCTTCTCCCCCTTCCTTACGGCGGCCAGGGCGGCGGAGGAAGAGGCAGAGAAAACAGGGAAGGGGGGGGCAGATTTTTTTTCCGTTGTACGGATTCTACGTTATACAAACCCTACGTTGTACGAGGTATGACTGTATTTTTTCACCCAGCACGTTGTTAGTCTGTGGAACTCCCTGCCACAGGATGTGGTGGTGGCATCTGGCCTGGATGCCTTCCAAAGGGGATTGGACAGATTCCTGGAGGAAAAGTCCACCACAGGTTACAAACCATGATGGAGATGTGTCATCTCCAGGCTAAAACTGGGGTACTTCAAGGGCCAGATGCAGGGGAGTGGTACCAGGAGACAGAGATCTAGTGTCGTGCGCTCCCGGACACTTTTGGTGGGGCCACTGAGATACAGGAAGCTGGACTAGAGGGGCCTTTGGCCTGATCCAGCAGGGCTCTTATGTTCTTATGACTTGGTTTCTAGCCCCTTGTTCACCCCTCTTAAGAACATAAGAAGAGCCATGCTGGATCAGGCCAAAGGCCCATCTAGTCCAGCTTCCTGTATCTCACAGTGGCCCCACCAGATGCTTTTGGAAGCGCATGAGACTAGATATCTGTCTCCTGATACCACTCCCCTGCATCTGGCCCTTGAAGTACCCTGGTTTTAAGCTTTTTCTTGCCCTCCTCTGAACTTGTTCCAGCTTGTCAGCATCTTTCTTGAAGTGCCGTGTCCAGAACTGGGCTGACTACTCAAGGCGAGGCCTAACTAGTGCTGAATAGAGGGGGCTGAGCACCTCACCAGATTTGGAAATGATACTTCTGTTAATGTGATGGATCAATTGATCAAATTCCTGCCAATCAATGAAACTTAGGCTCCAGTAGGACCCCCCATATCTACAGGGGACTGAGTCTGGGCCTCCCCGTGGATACAGAAATCCGCAGATCAGAGTGAACACTCTTATCCGAGTGGCAAGGGGGCTGTGGTAGGGGCAAAAGTGATAGCATTGCATGGTGCTCCTGCCTCCTCGCGCCACCGTAGCCGCTAGCAGTTCCCTTGCCCCTCGCCATCTGACAATAAGTGAATCTGTGGATGGCGGGTCAGCGGATACGGGGGTCCTATTGTATCTCAAAGGCCTCCCCACTGGGACAGTGGGATTTCCTGAGATGCCCAGGGATTCCCTAATGTGCATAAAGGAACATGGCCTTCGCCCACAGTTGTGGGCTCTAGAGCTATGGGGGTGGTGCATAAGCTCCCCCCCCCCAAAAAAAAAAACAGAGAAAGGAGGTTGCATCTCAGAGGGAAGCTGGTCTCCAGGGCATGGACCAAAGGCCTTTGTGTTCTCTCTGCAGGGGCCGGAATGGGAAGTCAGATGGAGACGGCTGAGGCTCAGCGCGGCGGACATCAAGGGGAGGACCTCCCCAGGGAGGCCCCTCTGATCGTCCCAGAGCATGTGCTGAGGATAGTTGACATGCGCAAGGAGGGATGTTGGCCCGAAAGCACGCCAAGCGTTCCGCCAGCACAGGCCACGGAGGGACAGGCGGAGCTCCCCGAAGGTCTTTCAGCTGCTATTACTCAGTCTTCCAAAGTACTCATAAGGGATAGAAATCCATTAGCCTCCAGGTATGGTAGAACGCTTCCCTCCCGACTTCAACTCGACGCGAAAGGTTCCGTGGAGGACCCTTTTTGCTTGTTGCGTGGCGACAACAACAAAAAAAGAATCCTCCGGCAAAAATTCTGACAAGCAGGGCGTATGTATGATGCACCTTCTAGCCTAGCGGTTCCCGACCTTGTGGGGCCCCCGGAGACGCTTGGACTGAAACTCCCAGAAGCCTCCAGCACTAACTGTCCTGGCCAGGAGTTCTGGGAATTTCAGTCCAAGAAGAGCCAAGGACCCAAGGCTGGGGAACACCTCTCTCGAGCAACGGAGAGGCCCCTGTTCACTGGGTGGTTTTGCAAAGCAAAGCAAAGCAAAGTGTTCTGCTTATATACCGCCCCATCTCACTTCAAGTAGTCTCTGGGTGGTTTACAGTTTTTAATTACAGTATGCAGGCTACACATTGCCCTCCCCCAGACAAGCTGGGTACTCATTTTACCGACCTCGGAAGGATGGAAGCCTGAGTCAACCCTGAGCCTGCTATCTGGGATTGAACCCCAGGTTGTGAGCACAGTTTTACCTTCAGTACAAGCATTTAACCACTGCGCCATGGGGCTAAATGGTTAGGAAAGTTCCTTTGATATGAGGGAGGGAAAGGTTCCCAGGCCAAGAGAAAAGCTCGAGGCTGTGCTTATTTCGTACGGAGCTGATGGCCATGTTTCAAAATAAGTGCACTCACGGTGGACGTCTTCCTTCTTCTCGATGTGGATATTCCTCTGAACCCTTTTCTGGTAACCTTTGGAAACTGAACCACACAGTGAGTGTGTTGGTCTTTGAATGCTAGTTAGTTAGAAGCGTTTTAGGGAAGGAGGAGCAGGCCCCCGGGGGTTTCATCTGTATTGAAAAGACCATGAAAACACAGAAGTGCATCCAGACCCACAGTGCTGGACCTGTGTCTTAGAAGGATCAAAATCCTGGAAGTCCTCCTAACGAGAGAAAATCCAATGATGCTTTGTCTGTTTACAGTCGTCCCCTGCCATTTCACGGTCCATATACTGCGGTCCAGGTATATCGCAGGACCGTAGTATATAAAAGGCAAGACCCCTTGAGGTAAGCTGCATGGGCTTGTTTGAGGCCTCCTGCACTTACCCCAGGCCTGGCGCTGCCCCCAAATGGGCTTCCGGCGGGCTTCCCGGGCCTGTCAGAGGCCCCAGAAGTGGTTTCCAGCAATCCGGAAGGCACTTCCGGTTTTCGGAAGGCACTCCCGTTTTGCCGGAAACCATTTCTGGGGCCTCCGATAGGCCTAGGAAGCCTGTCAGAGGCCCATTTGGGGTAGCGCCAGGAGAAAGTTAGTCTAGGAGGTCCCAAACACACACACACACCCCAGTCCCGACCCATTATCGCAGGTTGGGTCAGGACCCTAACCCCCATAATAATCTGGGGTTACTGTAACAACAATTCTAACACCTCTGTCTTGCAGCCACAGGATTCATCTTAGCATGTTGACTCTGTCGAGCGAGCAAAGTGGAAAAGCGCATTTGTACGGCAGCGATAATAGGTTGACTCTCACCCCCGTAACATCCCTTTTCTTAAGCAGTTGTGTTTTCCGTGTACCATTTTGACTTGACACGCTCCTGTTGCGCGCCGTGGTTGGCCGGTTGGGTTTCCCTCGATATGTGCAAACCCAGCTCTCCGTGCAGGTTGAGGGGGGGTGGGGGCAAGAGATTCACTCCGTCGTTCGTTGCCAGTTGGCTGTTCTTGTCAGCTCCCTCCTGAAAACTCTCACATCCCGCTTTGGCGTCCAGGATCCGTTCCGAGGAAGAGCCGGAATCCGCGGGGGAGGACTGGGCGGACGAAGGGCCCAGGAAGAAGAAGGGCCGCGGCGTGGCCTGGCAGCTGGACGAGACCCGGTGCCTTCTGGACATCTGGGGCGAGCAACGGGTACAGGAGCAGCTGAGGTCCAGCCACCGCAACCTGGACACCTTTGTGGCCATCTCCCGGGCCATGAGACGCCGGGGGTTCAAGCGCTCCCCCCTGGAGTGCCGGTGCAAAACGAAAGCCCTGCGCCGCCTCTACAAAACCGCCGTGGAGCACAACTCCGAGCCGGGCGGTAGCCCCCAAAAGATCCCTTTCTATGAGGAACTGCGGCGGATCATGGAAAGAGACCCCGCTGTGGACCCCCCAGGATCGACGGACAGCCGTGACTCCCAAGGTGACACAACAGAGGAAAACCCCCAATGTATGCCGTCCCGTGTGGCTGCGATGCTCCCTGTCCCAAGGATCGACCCCCTGACTGAAGACTCCCAAGGTAGGAGCATTAATGTTCGGGTGCTTCAATGGGGAGAAGAGAAGGATTAAGCATTGGAGGGTTGGAGAGAGAGGCAGGATATATCTCAATGCCACTTGTGGGGAATCGTAAGCAGGTGAAGACATCTGCTTGGGAATCCCCTGAAGCAAATGGTGAGCCACTGTGTGAGACAGAAGGCTGGACTGGATGGGCTGTGGCCTGTTCCAGCAAGGCTGCTCTTATGCTCTTCTCCCTCTCACAAAATACCAGAACTAGGGGACATACACTCAAATTGAGGGCTGGGAGAGTAAGAACAGGCAAAAGAAAATATTTTTTTCACCCAGCGCGTTGTTAGTCTGTGGAACTCCCTGCCACAGGATGTGGTGATAGCATCTGGCCTGGATGCCTTCCAAAGGGGATTGGGCAGACTCCTGGAGGAAAAATCCATCCCAGTTTACAAACCATGATGGAGATGTGTAATCTCCAGGCTTAAAGCCGGGGTACTTCAAGGGCCAGATGCAGGGGAGTGGTATCAGGAGACAGAGATCTAGTCTCATGTGCTCCCGGATGCATCTGATGGGGCCACAGTGAGATACAGGAAGCTGGACTAGATGGGTTGAGTCTACTCTTAGGTGCCATTATTTTACATCCCTTCGTTTTCTAGATCCCTTTGTATCTAAGAGATACCAAAGCAAAACGTGCTGCTGATACATTGCCCAATAAAGCTGTTAAAGCACTCGCTAGGGGGGTTTATAAGTCATTGTGCAGGCTACACATTGCCACCACCACCACCACAGCAGCAAGCTGGGCACTCCTTTTACCAACCTCGGAAGGATGGAAGGCTGAGTGAACCTTGAGCCGGATACCTGGGATTGAACCTCAGGCTGTGAGCAAGGTTATAGCTGTGGTACAGCAGTTGAACCACAGCTCCACAAGGCTCTAATCTAATGACTTGTATCAACCAGACGGAGGCATCGGGTCAGAGAGTCTGACTCCTGAATATTTTGTTGGGCAGGGGGGGTGGGAATTAAGAGATGCCCATCTCGAGCTGCTGTCCGTTGTCTGTCATTCCCTGCGTTACTGGTATCTGATGCATGTGGCGTGTCATTTCCCTGCATGTCTCTTTGTCACCCTGATCTTTTAAGTCAGTGGTGTCCAAACTTTGGCCCTCCAGACGTTTTGGACCTCAACTCCTACAGTCCTTTGTCATTGGCAAGGCAGGCTTGGAATTCTGGGAGTTATGGTCCAAAATATCTGGAGGGCCGAAGTTTGGACACCACCGGTTGTAAATCCCCCCCCCCCCAAAAAAGCTCTCAAGAACCTGTTAGTTCAGGCATGTCCAAACTTCGGCCCTCCAGATGTTTTGGACCGCAACTCCCACAGTCCTTTGCCATTGGCAATCTAAGCTTAGAATTCTGGGAGTTGTGGTCCAAAACATCAGGAGGGCCGAAGTTTGGACATGCCTGTGTTAGTTCTTTGGATGCCCTTGCAGTTGAGTTCATAGAGTGACTGAGTTGAAAGGCGCTCATACAAGGCCACCAAGTCCAAACCCCTGAGTTAGTCCTTTGGGAAAAGAGAGTTGAGAAACCAATTCAGGGATGCCCTGTGTATTTGGTTCTCCCACTCAGGCCCGAATGTGGTAGGTGTCCAGAGTTGCTATGGGAATAATACCCATGAAGTTGTTTGATGAGAGTTGGCAGAAACATCCTGCGTTTAGTGCGTGTTCCTATAGAATGTACAGTAGTATCCCCGTATCCACCGATTTGGCATCCACTAATTGAGTTAACGGCGGTTGACCACAAAAAAAATTTACAGTGGTACCCCAGCTTAAGAGCAGCTCAACTTAGGAGCAACTCGACTTAAGAGTGGAAAACTGTTGCCGTTTTAACTGCTGCCTTACAAATTTTAGATATGGTCTGCTTGACTTACAAATATTGTTTTCTTTTTTTTCTTTTTTAGCTTATTTTTTCATTTATTTATTTATTTATTTATTTATTTATTTATTTATTTATATAGCTTGTATGCCGCCCACTACTGACTTAAGAGTAGTTTGATTTAAGAGCATGTATTCAGAATGGATTAAATTCGTAAGTTGAGGCACTACTGTCATTTGGTGTCACAAATACTGTAGGTGCTGCAAAGCAAGTTTTTGTTGCTGATTGCAGCTGCAATGCAAATTACTTTTGCAAACTGAGAGTGAGTCTGACGAGGGATGTTTTTGTTCTTGCTTGTCATGCCTCACAATTGATTTTTTCGGGCTGCTGACAGGCCGTTCGCTCTTATCCGCAGATTTCGGTATCCACGGGGAGGCCCGGAACCAATCCTTCATGGATATGGGAGTACGACTTTATTTAATCTTTCCACAGTTTCGCTGAACATGGGAACCCTTAAGCAAGGCATGTCCAAACTTCGGCCCTCCTGATGTTTTGGACCACAACTCCCAGAATTCTAAGCTTAGATTGCCAATGACAAAGGACTATGGGAGTTGCAGTCCAAAACATCTGGAGGGCCGAAGTTTGGACATGCCTGCTAAGCAATTGTCACCAGAGGGTTTTTTTTTTCATCCTCTGTGTCCCCCAAATGTTGACTGGATGCTACGCTCTGTGTTACATTTCCCGTGTTGTGCGCTTCCCCGATAACAATCATTTGTCGTTTGCTTCTCCTTTGGGCTCGTTTGGGGAGCGCCGGGCTTTCTGTAGAAGGGGCAGCGGCGAACAGAGTTCACCAGAGGCAGGCAAGGAAATGAATGGCTTGTTTCTCACCTCACCAGGTCTTGGGATGGGGAGTGAGATCCAAGTGACAATAAATCAATATGGCGAGAGTCGAGCGGAAGGCCTGCCTAGGACTGTCCTGAAGATAGTCGAGCTGTGCAAAGAAGGAGGCCGGTCCAAAATGGAGCAGGACGTTCGCTCCGCAGAGAGAGAGAAAGAACTAGTGGAGCTCACGGAAGACCTTTCTGCAGAAGACATTCATCAGTCTTCCAAGGTGCACCTCCTAGAGGACAAAAGTCCGCTGTTTTCCAGGTAGGGTGGAGAAGGGCAGTATTTTCAAGGACACAGTGGGGGGGTAGACACACACACACACCCGCCATGGAGGGCCCTGTCCCTAGGTCAAGCGGAAAACCTTCCAACAGAATAGGTCTGTGGAGATTCTCAGGGCGCTTTTACATGACCCCTAAGATCCGCTGGCAACTTAAATTCGGACCAGAGATCTTGGGGGTTTGCTCCTCTTGCTGTGTTCCCGCCCCTCTGCACTCCCTTGCTCCTGTCTATGTGAAGGGAGGAAGAAAAGAATGCAGGCTCACCTCTGCTCTACTGTCGGGAGCTGCCCCGGGAAGCATTCCAGTCTCTTAAAGGGACAGGGGGCAAAAAAACCAAACAGAAGGCGAGGACAGCCCGACACTCACTGCTTTACAATCCGCATCAGAATTTTTTTTACCTCCGGAGACCAGGTACTTCTAAAGTGTGCTGGGGCGCGCTTAGGAGGGTGTGGTCGTACTTGATTTTTTTAAAAGTGCGCAGCTGGTGGGAAAACAATTTTAAGCTCCGCATCTGGGAGCCCTATGCCTCGGATTTTAGGTGTCGTGTAAAAGCGCCCTGAGTCCTCCGGGCGGACGTGGAGTCATGGCAACCGGCCTTCTTTTGCCGACTTTGTGGGGAGAATGTTTGAATCTCCCCAGAAGTCCACATGCCGTGACACTGCGCGTACTTAAGCCCGATTGGTACTCTAGACACCCTTGGGCTCTTTTGGCAGGATGTAAATGTTTTAAATAAATAAATATTGCGGGGAGTCACCCAAGAGGAGAAAGCAAATGGTGCTTTGGTCATTCTTCTGGAATAGAGTAGGACTGCCGTATCTGCAGGGGATTGGTTCTGGGGAACACCCCCCCCCCGCGGTTAGTGAAACCCACGGATAAGAGCAAACGTTCTTATTCAAGGATAATGGTGGCAACAGGGGGTGGAGGGGTGCTGGGGCTAAAGCTTTTGCCCCCAGCACCCCCCAAAAGTTGGTTAGTGATGGAAGGGGGGAGGGGAGAAAACTTACTGATGCCGAGCCCTCCTCGCCGCTGTTCTTGGCCAGTCACCTTCTTTGCCACTGGGCTCTGCTGCCGACCAGCGGGCTCAGTGGCGAGGCATGAGTTCATTTTCTTCCCCCACCCTTGCTGCCACCGCTGGGGCCTCCTGAGCCAGCAGTGGTGGTGGTGAGGAAAAGAGAGCGACTAAAATGATTGCTGGGCTGGGGGACCTCCCTTATGAGGAAAGGCTAAAACATTTGGGGCTCTTTAGTCTGGAAAAAAGGTGCCTGAGGGGGAATATGATTGAGATGTACAAAATAATGCAGGGCATAAGAAAAGTGGATAGAGGGAAGCTCTTCTCCCTCTCACAAAATACCAGAACTAGGGGACATCAACTCAAATTGAGGGCTGGGAGAGTAAGAACAGACAAAAGAAAATATTTTTTCACCCAGCGCGTTGTTAGCCTGTGGAACTCCCTGCCACAGGAGGTGGTGATGGCATCTGGCCTGGATGCCTACAAAAGGGGATTGGACAGATTCCTGGAGAAAAAGTCCATTACAGGTTACACAAACTATGAGGGAGATCTTTAATCTCCCGGCTTAAAACCGGGGTACGTCAAGGGCCAGATGCAGGGGAGTGGAATCAGGAGACAGATATCTAGTCTCATGCACTCCCAGGGGCATCTGGTGGGGAGCTGAGCTGCCTAGATGCCCTGAGCACATCCAATCTCGCTTGATTTCGGAAGCTAAGCAGAGTCGGCCCTGGTTACTACTTGGATGGGAGACCACCAGGGAATACCAGGTGCTGTAGGTGCCTGGAGTAGGAACTGGCAAGCCACTCCAGTATTCCTGCCAAGAAAACTCCATGGACATGGGGTCACAAAGAGTTGGTCACGACTGTAATGACACAACACACACACAACGGCAGCTGAAATTGTTTCCCCTCTCCTGCCGACCGATATCCCCGTCCCTGTTTTGGCTTGCAGCCTCTACTCCGACAAAGAGCCGGACTCCTCGGCGGAGGACTGGGTGGCCGAATGGTCCAGGAAGAAGAAGGGCCGCGGCATGTCCTGGCAGCTGGACGAGACCCGGTGCCTTCTGGACATCTGGGGCGAAGAGAAGGTTCAGGAGCAGCTGAGGTCCAGCCAGCGCAACCTGGAGACTTTTGTGGCCATCTCCTGGGCCATGAGACGCCGGGGGTTCAAGCGTACCCCCCTGGAGTGCCGGTGCAAAACGAAAGCCCTGCGCCGCCTCTACAAAACCGCCGTGGAGCACAACTCCGAGCCGGGCCACAGTCCCAAAAAGTTCCCTTTCTACAAGGAGTTGCACCGGATTCTGGGAAGAGACCACGCTGTGGACCCGCCGAGAACGACGGACGGCCTCGACTCCGCAACCAGCGGCATCCCTGACCAAAGTCCCCAGAAGGTGCCCCAGGCGGCCATGGTGGTGCCCGTCCCTGTGGTAGGCCCCCTCGCGGTGGACTCAAGAGGTAGTAGCGCTGGGCATTTCCAGAGGCTTTGATGGGGAGATGGGAAATTGGCAGCCTGAATCCGTTCTAGGTGACACTGAATCTGTCTAACCAAGTATTTTCTCTGTGTCAATGTTTAGTGAAGCTCGCGGAGAACCATAGTGTAGGATGATGGTCAACAAGTCTTTTGAGCCACCTCTGTTGTTGTTGTTGCTGCTGCTGCTGTTGTCGCCGTCGTTGTCGTTGTTGTCGCCGTTGTCATTGTTGTTGGGTTTTGTTTTGTTTTTATTTACAGGTTGCATTTCTGCTGGTAAAGGGACACAAGGCAGCGCACAACAGAGTTAAAAACACATTTAGTTAAAAAAATTAAAATCTTTTAAAGGAGAAAAGTGGGATAAAAAATATTTAAAATGAACTATCAACTAAATAATATACAGTTGAATAATTCAAAGCAAGTAAACATTGAAAGCTACAGTAGCTCCCCTGTATCTGTCCGCGGTTACTGAAACCCGTGGATAATAGCAAATGATAAATATATAGTAAAGGGAGGCCAGAAAAAAAAACTTTTTAACATGCATTACCAGAGGTGGCCACTAAATATCATGCTATGTATAGTATTTTCAGACCGTGGATAAGAGGGTCCCTTCCAGCTTGGCAGTTCTCAAAGTTTAAAGTGTACTGCTGCTGTTAAAAATCATATGCCAGACAGAGTCAATCAAAATTATAAAAGCACTGAGTGGTATTACATAAGACAGGCCTACCCAAAGTCTGGCCCGGGGGCCAAATCCAGCCCATCAGGCCATTCTGAGTGGCCCGCGGCTGGCTGGCCCGCTCCTCCCCCCTCCTTCACCCACACATTCCCCTGTGGTGGCCACGGCTCCTTGTGCTTCCTTTGGTCCCCACCCCTTCCTTCTTTCCTCCCTCCCTTGGTCCCCACCTTCCTTCCTGCAGGTGGGGTTGCAAGGGGTCAGCGGGTGGGGCTTATGGGTCAGTGGGTGGGGCTTGCAGTGGGGTGGCAGGGTCGGGGAGCAACCGGCCCCTGACACATTCTCTGCCACCAAATCTGGCCCTCCTTACAAAAAGTTTGGGCACCCCTGACATAAGAGATGTAATGCCTTGGGTGCTTACTGGGAGGAAGGCTGCATGGATGGATGGTTTGATGGTTGGATGGATGGATGGATGGATAGATAGATAGATAGATAGATAGATAGATAGATAGATAGATAGATAGATAGATAGATATTGTCAAGAGTATGACTAACACTCCACCACAATGTGTCTACATGCATCCAATTCCACATTAACTGCTCAAAATAGCACTTGCAAAAATTACAGTAACCCAGTCATAATTCATGGTTTATTACATGGAGTCATGTAATAACAACATGGAGTTGTTAACAAGCACTAAAATGGAATTACAGTGTATTCTAGGTAGTCTGTTCTTGCCTATTGGCCCTGCAGCTTTGGATCTATTGGAGAGAATCCACTGATATGCCTGAGTTATCAAACTGTGCTGTTCAAACTCAAACTAAAAAATGCTGGAGAATGCTTAAAAAGAAATGTATCATTGCTAGAAGATGTGTTGCTATCATAGCACATGGACATGCTGAGTTCATGGTATGTTTAAATAAGGCTTATTGCATTATCAATGCTTTATGACAGCCATTCCTATCATTCAGGCATGTTCAAACTTTGCCCCTCCAGATGTTTTGGACAGCAACTCCCACAGCCCTTTGCCATTGGCAATCTAAGCTTAGAATTCTGGGAGTTGTGGTCCAAAATATCAGGAGGGACGAAGTTTGGACATGCCTGCTATAATTGAAGAATATAGCCAATAACATAAAAATGGGCCAGGATTTAAGGGGACAAATTCCAAGCACACAAGGGCTCTTCAGCATCCTGAAGATGATAGGTAGGTAGGTAGGTAGGTAGGTAGGTAGGTAGGTAGGTAGGTAGGTAGGTAGGTAGATTGATTGATTGATTGATTGATTGATTGATTGATTGATTGATAGGTAGGTAGGTTGATTGATTGATTGATTGATTGATTGATTGATAGGTAGGTTGATTGATTGATTGATTGATTGATTGATTGATTGATTGATTGATTGATTGATTGATTGATTGATTGATTGATAAAATCCTCCTCCTAGATCTACTGAGCTCTAAGGGACCCTATGGGTCATCAAGTCCACCCCCTGTCATTATTGTCCTAACTGGGCAAATGGGGAGGATGTGAAGCACATCTCTCAAGGCCTTCCATTGTGTACGTGGTCTGTTGGGTGTAGAAATCAAAACCTTTGGCGTTTCATGGTCTACTCCTTCCCTCCAGCAGTAGAACGACCGCCGGGTGCTGACTCTGGAGACGTTGTCCTCGTGCTCCAAATGCTGGAAGAGGCCAACGGCTGTCAAGGAGCACCGCCCGCAGAGTCCGGCGTCCCTCGTGATTCTGGTAAGGCTCTGGTTTTATCCCGCTGCTCGTCCTCCACTTGGGCAGCCAGTTTACCTTTTCCCCCCAAACGCCCTGAATTCCGAAGCCCACCCGTGGGGCTAAAAAACAAACAAACCACGGTGGTGATTTCCGGCATTGTGATTTCAGGGGAAGGCCCGTCTTCCGGCTCCGTAGCTGGCCATGGTTCGTCCAGTTTTGAGAGTGATTCCTCTGCTCGTGCTGTAGGTAAGTCCTTTTAGCTCCCCTGGGGTGAATCTATTCCATTTCCCATGCAGACCTCATGCATTGGCTGTGCTACCAGGACATTGCAAGATATTTAAAGCGATTTAGCACAATATTTATTTATTTATTTATTTATTTATTTATTTATTTGATTTGATTTGATTTGATTTGATTTGATTTGATTTGATTTGATTTGATTTATCTACCGCAACCATCTAGCAAAAAAGCTAGTCTGGGCGGTTTACAAACATACAAAATACAAAAACAGATTAAACAACTTAAAATAGTAAACAAAAGCTAATCAATCAGCCAAATAATCAAATCATACTACTACAATAAAGAGAGCAAATAAGCACACATACAATAAATCAAAATGATTTGACAATTCAGAGTAAGAACAAATGGGGAAAAATAAATAACCAATAGAAAATTATCATAAGGCGGGGGGAAATAACAGTGTCTTACTTATATAAATTGGTTGAGACAGAATGATCAGGGAAGGCCAACCTTTAAAGCCAGGTTTTCAGTAATTTCTTGAAGGCTTGTAGTGAGGGCACCAGGCGAATCTCTTGGGGAGTTGAGTGTTAAGGAAAAGCCAAGTGGTCCTCATTCCACAGTTATCTTGAATAGGAAGAATATAAGCTCAGATCCTAACTGCAGGAGGCGCTCTGAATACTCCTTTTTGGGGTAAAATATATGGTGCTCCGCTTGCTGTGTTGTGTCGCTACGCCAAAGGAGGCCCGTGCTTTGAGAGCCTTGTGGCGCAGTGGTTCAACTGCAGCTATAACTGTGCTTACAACCTGGGGTTCAGTTCCAAGTAGCCGGCTCAAGGTTCACTCAGCCTACCATCCTTCGATGTGTGTGTGTGTGTGTGTGTGTGTGTGTGTGTGTGTGTGTGTGTGTGTGTGTGTGTGTGTGTGAAATGAGTACCCAGCTCTCGGGGGTGGGGCTTTGTGTGTGTGTGTGTGTGTGTGTGTGTGTGTGTGTGTGTGTGTGTGTGTGTGTGTGTGTGTGTGTGTGAAATGAGTACCCAGCTCTCGGGGGGTGGGGGCAATGTGTGTGTGTGTGTGTGTGTGTGTGTGTGTGTGTGTGTGTGTGTGTGTGTGTGTGAAATGAGTACCCAGCTCTCGGGGGTGGGGGGTTTGTGTGTGTGTGTGTGTGTGTGTGTGTGTGTGTGAAATGAGTACCCAGCTCTCGGGGGTGGGGGCAATGTGTGTGTGTGTGTGTGTGTGTGTGTGTGTGTGAGAGAGAGAGAGAGAGAGAGAGAGAGAGAGAGAGAAATGAGTACCCAGCTCTCGGGGTGGGGCAGTGTGTGTGTGTGTGTGTGTGTGTGTGTGTGTGTGTGTGTGTGTGTGTGTGTGTGTGTGTGTGAAATGGGTACCCAGCTCTCGGGGGGGGGGGCTATGTGTGTGTGTGTGTGTGTGTGTGTGTGTGTGTGTGTGTGTGTGTGTGTGTGTGAAATGGGTACCCAGCTCTCGGGGGTGGGGGCAATGTGTAGCCTGCATAAATAAATTGTATACCGCCCAGAGAGTGCTTTAAGCACTATGGGGTGGTATAGAAGCAGAACACCGTTGCTTTTGCTTTGTTCTGTTTGGTGCATATTTTTGCACGAACTCTGCAGCTGTCTGGGGACTTATTTATCCCAAAGCTGGTCATTCTACTTTCAGTGGATGACTTGAAACCCATGATCTCTCCTTGGATGTGCATATTACCCAGTGTATTTGATTTATTCTTGTGAGTGTCTGTAAAGAGTTCAATTTGTTCTGCAGGCACATCTGTAGGCCTAATGAGAAGTGGTTAAGCTACCACCTGTGGAGAGGAACATGATTGGTGGATGTGGATATATAAGTCCTGTAGTCTCTGTATTCTCTCTCTCTCAATGTCCGTTGTAACAAAGCTAGAAACTCTGTTGGTTTATACTCCTGTATACAGTGGACCCTTGTATAACAAGCGGTTTGTTTAACAGGAAATCCGCTTAAAGGAAAACATTTCCAGAGATAGGGAGAACTCGCTGAACAGAATCGCCTATGGGGCGAATCCGTACAATAGAAAAAAAGGTCGCAAGTGGGGATTAATCCGTTTTCAGTGCATTCCTATGGGAAATTTGTACAAAGGAAAACTGGCTTAACATAATTTCACTTGGAACGAATCCATTCCTTGATACAAGGAATGTATCAAGTAATGGATAATGTAAATAGAGCTGCACAAAGACACCCATGTCTGTGTCTGGTTCTTTGAGTGTGCTGCAAGAGTGAAGTCTCGCTGCTGGTGCTGCCTGTGGACTGTATATCAGTACCAGAACCTTAAGAGTTCTAAAAGTGGCACCCTCTCAAAAAAAAAACACATAAGAACATAAGAAGAGCCATGCTGGATCAGGCCAAAGGCCCATCTAGTCCAGCTTCCTGTATCTCACAGTGGCCCCACCAGATGCGTTTGGGAGTGCATGAGACTAGATATCTGTCTCCTGATACCACTCCCCTGCATCTGGCCCTTGAAGTACCCTGGTTTTAAGCCTGGAGATGACACATCTCCATCATGGTGTGTAACCTGTGATGGACTTTTCCTCCAGGAATCTGTCCAATCCCCTTTTGAAGGCATCCAGGCCAGATGCCATCACCACCTCCTGAGGCAGGGAGTTCCATAGACTAACAACGCGCTGGGTGAAAAAATATTTTCTTTTGTCTGTTCTTACTCTCCCAGCCCTCAATTTGACACCACGTTCCAATGATAATGGTATCAAGCCAACACCACGTTCCAACACCACATTCCAATGATAATGGTATCAAGTTCACTTTTCGCTCCACTCCCTCCCCCCCAGGTTCTGCTGTTCCAAACCCTACTGTGTGTTTGTCTCCTGTGGTCCTCCTGACTCCCATGTGAACCGACTAGAAGAAGGCGTCAGAGAAAGATGGGAAGATGTTCTCCATCACCGGGAGCCAATCCGACCACGAGCCTGAGACGTCGTGAGCTCAATTTTGACAGGTTTTGCTGGGAATCCAGGGAGGACGAGACATCCTTCGGAGGACTGGATCTCTTTTTTCCATGGGGTCGGACTCAGGCTGGGGTGATAGGCGTTGTTTGGATCAAAAGAGAAGCGTGTGTGGGGGGGGTGACTCCATTTACGGACATACCCCCAAATCCTGACCTCCGTGCCCTTGTGAGCCACCCGGTACCTTTATAAGTACTTGAGAAGCTCCGTTGGTGGACAGTGCCGAAAGCTCTCAAAGTGACAATATCTCAGGAGGGTGTTGTAAGGCTTACGGGTCCAGGCACCAACGAAGAGAGGAAAACAGCACGTTTTAAAAGGACTAGTGGTTTGGGGGTAGAGAGTTTGACGGTGACACCTTGAGAGGGGCAGGACTCGGTGGTCCAGAGGGTTCCCTGCCAGCTCTGTGGTTCTAAGATGATGTTGTGAGGATAATCATGATGAAGTGGCCAAGAAGAAATCAGGAGCCATCACACACTCCGGAGGTTAAGAAAGGGCAAGTGAGAGTTAAAGGACTTCACATAGGGAGTGATGAGAGTAAGGGCGCTTTTACACGACCCCTAAGATCCGCTGGCCCCTTAAATTCGGACCAGAGATCTTAGGGGTTTGCCGCTCTTCGTGCGTCCCCACCCCTCCGCACTTCCTGGCTGCTGGCTGCGTGAGGGGAGGGAGAAAAAAAGGGACAAAAGAATAAAGGCTTACCTCCCTGTGCCGGTGGAAGCTGCCGGGAGCCCCGTCACTTCCTGGTTCCTTCTCTTAAAGGGGCGGGAGGCAAAAAACAACAAAAAGAAGCGAGGAGAGCCCGGCACATCTGCATCAAGATTTTTCACCCTTGGAGAGCAGGTACTTGAAAGGTGCACTGGGACCCGCTTAGGTGGGCGTGGTCACACTTAATTTTCAGTAAACTCCGGAGCTGGTGGGTAAACAATTTTAAGCTCCGGAGCTGGGAGCCATTTGCGGCGGAGTTTAGGGGTCGTGTAAAAAGGCCCTAAGTTCAGGGGAGCATCAGACAGGGACTCGGGAGACCTCGGGTTGAACTCCTGTCCACGGAAAACCATCGGAGGGCCAACGAGGGAAGAAATCCAGTTGCCGTGACTCAGCTTCCTGATCACTGGAGGACGGTAATGGTAAAATAATCTCACGTAACTCAAAAGCCCTGCTGGCGTCCCCATAAATTGAAATTTCTATTGCTTTTATTATTTAGTTAGTTTTAGTATTTCTAAATTTTTGTTCTTTAGTCATTTCCTTATTTCACTTGTTTGTTCACCGCCTCGAGTTCCCTTTGGGAAAGTCGGCGTGGTAAATAAATAAATAAATAAATAAATAAATAAATAAACCCACTTGATGGGACACTGCACAGTAAATCAAAAGGAATTAATCACTGGCTGAGTTCAAAAGTAAAGAGAATTCTTTAAGGCAAAAATACTTCAACACTTCTTCCACTTCTGATTTACTTCTGGGTTCTTTTCAAAACAAGAGGCCACGTTATCTTTTCCAAAGTTGTATTTTATTTCTAAAATAATTTATAAAAAGAAAAATCATGCATATGAAAAAAATCCCCAAAAGTATCAAAATCTTAACAGATCTAAGTAGATCTTATGAGAACTCAATCATAGTTTGATTTCCCTAAAAATAACAAATCGTAAGTCATCCTGAATAACTGGTTACGTTCAAGCATTCTGACTAAGCTAAATTACGCTACTCTACCTAACTGAGTTTAAGTTCCATTGCTTAAAGCAATCCTAAACATAATCATGGCTTCTCTCTTCTCTCGTCTTCTTGCTCGAAGCTTCCAGAGGTCACGTGACATAACTGACCAATGGTAGCTGACTATTCCCTGTGTTGCTAGCTTATTATGACTAATTTAGAACATAAGAACATAAGAAGATCCCTGTTGGATCAGGCCAAAGGCCCATCTAGTCCAGCTTCCTGTATCTCACAGTGGCCCCACCAGATGCGTATCGGAGCGCATGACACTAGATATCTGTCTCCTGATCCCACTCCCCTGCATCTGGTCCTTGAGGTACCCCGGTTTTAAGCCGGGAGATTACACATCCCCATCACGGTTTGTAAATTGTGATGGACTTTTCCTCTAGGAATCTGTCCAATCCCCTTTTGAAGGCATCCAGGTCAGATGCCATCACCACATCCTGTGGCAGGGAGTTCCACAGACTGACAATGCGCTGGGGAAAAAAATATTTTCTTTTGTCTGTTCTTACCCTCCCAGCCCTTAATTTGAGTGTATGTCCCCTAGTTCTGGTATTTTGTGAGAGGGAGAAGAGCCTCCCTCTATCTAGTTTACTCATGCCCTGCATTATTTTGTACGTCTCAATCATATCCCCCCTCAGGCGCCTTTTTTCCAGACTAAAGAGCCCCAAATGTTTTAGCCTTTCCTCATGCTACATACCTTTGATAAAATCTAATACAAGGCCGGAATCTGCACTTAATATTCAGCTTAAGAACTCACACCATATCCCATCATGCTTATTTCCATACAGACACAACAAACAATACGGGTAGTCGATTCTCAATCCCAAAGAAGAGCAAAAGCAAAGCAAAAAGCAAAGTGTTCTGCTTATATACCACCCCATACCACTACAAGTAGTCTCTGGGCGGTTTACAATTTTTTAATTACAGTGTGCAAGCTACACATTGCCCCGCCCCCAGCAAGCTGGGTATTCATTTTACCGACCTCGGAAGGATGGAAGGCTGAGTGAACCTTGAGCCTGCGACCAGGGATTGAACCCAGGTTGTGAGCACAGTTTTACCTGCAGTACGGGCATTTAACCACTGCGCCACGAGGCGCAAATGCAGAAGCGTCCAGAGAGCTACGGACGATGAGCGTTTTTCAGGGCGGGGTGGTTTGTGGGGGTTAAAGAAGCTAGTAATAAAAGTACAGGCGATTCCACCCTCTCCTCTAGGGGGTTTGAAAGGAACCCCTTTTGAAGCCCAAGCCAAAAGTGATGATGCTTCATGAGGTCCTTGCAAGCCATGGGCTCTTGCTGTCAGGGAAGAGAGAAAGCGGAGCAGTCCGGCCAAAGGCAAGCGCTAGTGGCGGGAAGGAGATCCCAGATCCGACCGCCATACGAAGGGCAGGAAAAGCACCAAATACAGTGGGAGACATGCCTTCTCTTTTGCAGCAGGGGGTAAACGCCCAGTCTCCCTGAGCAAGGATGAAGCGTGCTGTATGTCGCGAGAGTCGCTGCTCCCCTTTTAGATCAAGGTGTGAGCCTGTTTCGGGTGTGTAAAGAAGAGGTTGCCATGCCGTGCCATTGCGACTAGGAATCCAAATAAAATGTGTTTTTTTATTCCCTTCAAGAGCGGGTGCCAGTGTGCGTTCTGTCTCCCCCTCACCAGGCTTGGGTTGGCGCGGGAGGCTTCTGAATCCAGCGGGCAATGTTAACGTCTCCGTCCTTTTGTGGAGCCTTTGGAGGACCGTACAGTATCACCCCCACCCCCATATCCGCTGGTTTCTCATCTGCGGATTCAGTTGCCCGTGGTTGGCGATTGGGGGTGGGGGTGGGGTGCCGGGGATAAAAGCTGCGCTATGCCACCCATCCCAGGTTACAAACCATGATAGAGATGTGTAATCGCCAGGCTTAAAACCTGAGTACTTCAAGGGCCAGATGCAGGGGAGTGGGATCAGGAGGCAGAGATCTAGTCTCGTGCGCTCCCAGACGCATCTGGTGGGGCCACTGTGAGATACAGGAAGCTGGACTCGATGGGCCTTTGGCCTGATCCAGCATGGCTCTTCTTATGTTCTTACGGACTGGGTACCACGTTTGCCCCCAGCACCCTACCCCACCCCCGCTGGGCAGCACCACGGGCCAGGAAACGGCAACAGGGTAGCAAACCAGGTGCCACTGCGCTTCCCAGTAGGAGCAGTGGGGTGCCGGGAGGGCAAAAGCTATGCAGTGGGCTCGGCCTTTTACACTTCCTGGACAGCAGTCCTGGCGGCACCTTTGCCCCCAAACCCCTCCTGGGCAACACGAAGGGCTGAGCTTCAGATGGCAAGGAGTAACCGCCAGTCGCTCCCAGGCGAGCTTTGGAGGTTCTTTTCCTCACGGCTCGAGTCCTCGGGGATGACAAGGGACCTGCCAAAGGCACCTCCTTCGGGGAGAACTGCTTGGCCCCATTTCACCGTCGGAATGACAGGAGATCGGTTCCAAGACGCCCCGCGGATACTGAAATCCACAGATAAGAGCAAACACTCTTATTAGAGGGTAGCGGTGGCGACTGAGGTGCTGCGGGGTGACAGATTTCATCCCCCCAACTGTTGGACAGAATGAAGGGCTGAGCCACGTGGTGGCACAGCAGCACAGAGGACCGGGTGGTGCAGAGGCGAGCTACCACACTACACGGTCCACCGTGCTGCCCAGCGGGGGTGGGGGGTGCCGGAGGGCAGAAGCAGTGGCGGGAAATGGTTCAAGAACATTCAAGGTCAGGAAGGGGATATAGAACCACAGCCGAGTGCTTGAAGCGCCGGGCTGGGCAATACAGCTTTCACCCATAGCTCCCCACCACTTAGTCTGGGCAGTGCGCAGGAGAGGCCATAAAGGTGGAGCCGCTTTGCACCGAGGTACAGTACTTTGGGGCGCATCCTGAGAGGGCAAGATTCCTTGCCAATGAGAATCATGTGGGGGTGGGGAGTGGAAGGCAGCAGGAAAAGAGGGAGACCCAACAGGAGATGGACTGACTCCTTAAAGGAAGCCACGGGATTGAGGCTGCAAGAGCTGCGCAGGGTGGCCGAGGACAGGAGGGACATTGGGGAACACACACACCCCACTCATGGGATGCCGGAGGCCACTTGGCAGCAGGTCACAAGAAGGGCCACTGACTGCACTGGCAAGTTATAATGTTAAAGAAACAGGTTTGTGTATACATGCCTCATTAACGTGAGTACTCTAACATTCACAAGAAAAGTTTGCTCTATATGTTAATTGAAAATGATGGGAAAGCTGCCCTGACAATTCCTTGGTGTTTTGAGTGAGAAGCGGTGAACTGATGGAAGGACCTGGAAGTTGAGTCATGGCTACTGGACTTCTTTTTTGAGAGATAGAAACGTTTCGCTGCGAAACGTTTCTATCTCTCAAAAAAGAAGTCCAGTAGCCATGACTCAACTTCCAGATAAACTCACCCGGATGACTGAGAATCTTCACAGACGTGATGGAAGGACATAAAAAAGGAGCCAGCTTTGAGGATTTTCCCCCAATTGTGGGTGTCACTTGGCAAATGGTAGTGAAGACAAGAGGGGGCCCTGAGGAGAAAGTGAGACCATCTCCGCCGCCGCCATCGGTCGGGAGTCCACATTCAAGCTCTCCTTGGCTCTCGGCAAGGCTTGGCTGCCTTTCTCCCGTGGGCAATGTGGGCACCAGAGGATGCAGCCATCAAGGGCGCGATCCCCCAATTATAAGCTGGAGGGTTGGTTATTTATTTATTTATTGGAATAACTGGGTTTGATTTAGTACGGAGTTGGGCCAGGAGCCAGCCAAGGTGGCACATTGGCTGGGGAGAAGACGAGGAGGAGGAGGAGGAGGAGGAGGAGGAGGAGGAGGAGGGCCAGTCATGGACTCAAGGGACAAGTCTTGACAATCAGCAACTGGCTAAGGGACAGGAAACAGAGGGAAGCCCTAAATGGACACTTCTCCAAGTGGAGGGAGGTGAAGAATGGGGTCCCCCAAGGTTCAGTACTGGGACCCCTGCTTTTAAACCTCTTCATAAATGATCTAGAAGTAGGAGTAAATAGTGAGGTATCCAAATTTGCTGATGGCACTAAATTATACACGGTCTTAAAAACTGAGAGAGATTGTTTGTGAGGAGCTCTAGAGGGATCTCTTGACCCTGGGGGAGTGGGCAAACCAGTGGCAAATGAACTTCAACATTAGCAAGTGCGGAGTGATGCACGTTGGGGCAAAAAAGCCCAATTACATTTATAAACTGATGGGGGCTGAACTCTCTGCAATAAACCAGGAAAGGGACCTTGGGGTCCTGGTGGGCAGCTCAATGAAGGTGCCGACCCAGTGTGCCGCAGCTGTGAAAAAAGCAAACTCAATGCTAGGAATCATTAGGAAGGGTATAGAAAATAAGTCAGCAAGTGTCATTTTGCCTCTTTATAAATCAATGGTGAGACCCCATCTAGAGTACTCTGTACAGTTCCTGTCACCATACCTCCAGAAGGATATTATGGAAATGGAAAAAGGGCAGAGGAGGGCAACCAGAATGATGAGACTGGAACACCTTCCTTACCATCTGAGGCTGCAACGGCTGGGCCTCTTCAATCTTGAACGATCACGCCTAAGAGGTGACCTGATTGAAGTTTATAAAATCATACAAGGTGTGGACAAAGTAGATAAGGAAGAACTGTTTTCCCTATCACTCAACACTACAACTAGAGGGGACTCCATTAAACTTTTGAGTGCTAGATCTCAAACAAATAAGAGAAAGCACTTTTTCACCCAGAGGATCACTGGTCTGTGGGACTCCCTGCCAGAAGAAATGGAGACAGCTGTCAGCCTTGACAGCTTTAAGAAAAGATTGGACAAGTTCATGGGGGGCAAGGGTATCAATGGCTATCATTATGGATATTCCTCTACTCCTTGTACACACATGATTGCACCCCACTGTATAACACCAACACAATCATCAAATTTGGTGGGGCTCATTAGTAAGAACGATGAGTCTGCTTATAGGAAAGAAGTACAAGGTTTGACTCAGTGGTGTAAAGAAAATAATCTTATACTTAACACCAAAAAAAAAAAAAACCTAAAGAACTTATAATTGATTTTAGGAGGAAGAGAGATGTACATCTACCATTGTACATAAATGGTGAGGAGGTGGAGAGGGTTGGTAGCTTTAAATATCTGGGCACTTACATCTCAGAGGACCTCTCATGGACTGCAAACACCAATATGGTTGTGAAGAAGGCACAGAAGAGGCTGTATTTCCTGAAAATGCTCAGGAAGATGAAATTATCTCAGCATCTATTTCTGTCCTACTATCACAACACCATTGAGAGTGTCCTAACTTATGGCATGCTCTGTAGTAGACAAAAAAGCTCTACAGAGAATAATTAAAATTGCCCAGAATGTTACCGGGCTCCAGCTACCAACCCTGGATGACATCTTTACATCTCGCTGTTTGAGGAAGTCACACAACATGCTGAGAGACTCTATTCATCCTGCTCACAATTTCTTCGAACTGTTGCCTTCTGGCAGAAGATACAGAACAATTAAAACTCGGACCACACGTCTTCTGAACAGTTTTTATCCCAGAGCTATAATTGCACTTAATAATGAACTCAAGGACCACCAGCAGTGAGCACTTGGACAGGATTACCTAGCCTGTTGTGTAGATGCTTGTGGGGTTTTTTTTGGGGGGGGGGGTTGGGGGGGCGATGTTCGGGGATTTTTATGTTTGTGTGTCGAAGGGTTTTTTTAATGTGTATGAGAGTGTTTGGGGATGTGTGTGTGTGTGTGTGTGTGTGTGTGTGTGTGTGTGTGTGTGTGTGTGTGTGTGTTGAATCTGGTCCCTGGGTGTCTGAATTTCGTTGTATGTGTATACTGTGTATATACACACAATGACAATAAATTATTATTATTATTATTATTATTATTATTATTATTATTATTATTATTATTATTATTATTATTATTATTATTATTATTGCCTGAGGACAACCACTGGGTTGGAGAAATAGGCAGGGTATCTCTCAATAACATTTGAAGGGAGTCTTAAGCAGGTGAAGACATCTGCTTGGGAATGTATGTGCGTGTGTGTGTTGTGTCATTACAGTCGTGACCCCATGTCTATGGACTTTTCTTGCCAGAAATTTTGGAGGGATTTGCCAGTTCCTACTCCAGGCGCCTACAGCACCTGGTATTCCCTGGAGGTCTCCCATCCAAGGACTAACCAGGGCGGACCCTGCTTAGGTCTGATGTGTTTAGGACATCTAGGCAGCTCTGCTTGGGAATACCCTGAAGCAAACGGTGAGCCATTGTGTGAGGCAGATTGCTGGACTGGATGGGCTGTGGCCTGTTCCAGCAAGGCTGTTCTCATGTTCTTTATATGAGGCCACGGCGGAGAGGGGGGGGGTGGAGCTTCAGTCTCGCTCGCTTCCGGGACCTTTCGGAGGCTCCCCCTCCTTCCTTTCCTCTTGCTGGGATTTGCTGCTCTTCCTCCTTTTGCAGAGCGGGGTCTCCTCGGGAGCAAAGCTGGACTCGGCAGGAAGAGCTGGGCTTGCAGGGTGAGTGACTCGCCCCCCCTTCCCCCTCCCTCCCTCCCCGTTCCTTCTCGCCTCTGGGCTGATGGGGAGGAACGGCCTGCGTTACAAACTTCCCTGGAACGACCCCCCCTCCCTTGCTCCTGTTGTGGCTTGGGACCCCCGATGCGCCCCCCACCCCCATCCCCGCCACTTGCATTTCCTCCACAATGTGGGGCTGATCAAAGGGGACCCTTTTATTAGAAGGTCAAAGAAAGCTCCATTTGCTTCTCAGGCTTCCTTCTGGGAAGACCCGTTTGTTTATTTCCACTGATAAATTACATTGCTCCAGTAGCATAAAACATGGTCGGGATGTTTTATTTATTTATTTGTTTGTTTGTTTGTTTAATTTATATCCACACCATCTGACCAATGGTCACTCTTGATGGTTTACAAAAATTTAAATACAAGAAATACAGTATCATAGAATCATAGAGTTGGAAGAGACCTCAAGGGCCATCTAATGAAGTCCAACCCCCTGCCATGCAGGAACCCCCATCAGAGGACTACCGACAGATGGGCCATCCAGTCTCTGCTTAAAAACCTCCAAAGAAGGAGACTCCACCACCCTCCTTGGTGGCAGCATATTCCATTGCCGAACAGCTCTAACTGTCATGAAATTCTTACTAATGTTTAAATTGAATCTCTTTTCCTGCAGTTTGAAACCATATACCCGTGTCCTAGTCTCTGAAGCCATGGAAAACAAACCAGTCCCTTCTTCAATGTGACATCCTTTCCAATATTTACACATAGCTATCATATCCCCTCTTAGTCTTCTTTTTGTAAGGCTAAACATTCCCAGCTCCCTAAGCCGCTCCTCGTAAGACATTTCCTCCAGACCCTCAATCATCCTGGTCACCCTCCTCTGGACCTGTTCAAGATTGTCAACATCCGTTTTAAATTGAGGTGCACAGAACTGGACACAGGACTCCAGATGAGGTCTGACCAGAGCAGAATAGAGTGGAACTATCACTTCCCTTGATCTAGGCAGGATGCTTCTGTTGATGCAACCAAGAATCGCATTGGCTTTCTTGGCCACCACATCACACTGCTGACTCATGTTCAATTTGTGGTCCACCCAGACATCCAGATCCCTTTCACAGGTACTATTTTCCACCCAGGTGTCTCCTATCCTATATCTGTGCAAGTCATTCTTTTTACCTAGATGCAACACCCTACATTTCCCTCTGTTGAACCCCATTCCGTTAGCTTTGGCCCAGGACTCTAATCTGTCAAGGTACTTTTTGGATTTTCATCCTATCCTGCAGGGCAATGATGGCAAACCTATGGCATGGGTGCCAAAGGTGGCACTCAGAGCCCGTTCTGTGGGCACCCGACATCGCCCCTTCATAGTCACCTGTATTCAGGTTAAATCACTGTATTGGTACTTTGCAAAAAAAATTAATGGGTTTTGAATTGCAGTTTCGGCACTCGAACTCTAAAAGGTTCGCCATCACTGCTCTAGGGAATTAGCAACCCCACCCAATTTGGTATCATCTGCAAATCTGATTAGCCTACTCTTGATTCCTTCCTCTAAACTAAGTCATTAATAAATATATTAAATAGCACTGGACCCAGAACAGAAACCTGGGGCACTCCACTCTTCCAAGCTGAAGAGAAGCCATTAATGATCATTCTTTGGGTGCGATCAGTCAACCAATTACAAATCCACCTAATAGTGGCACTATCTATCCCACATTCTACTAACTTCTTTGCAAGTATACCATGGGGAACCTTATCAAAGGCCTTACTGAAATCTAGATAAGCAATCTCCACAGCCTTCCTCTCATCCACCAGGCCTGTAATTCTATCAAAGAAGGAGATCAAATTGGTCTGGCATGACTTCTTTTTAAGAAATCCGTGTTGAGTTCTCGTAATGACAGCATTGCCAGTTAAATAATTACTGACTGCTTAATGATTTGTTCTAGGATCTTGCCAAGAATTGAAGTCAAGCTGACTGGGCGGTAATTATTTTTGAAGATAGGCACAATATTTGCCCATCTCCAATCTATGGGGACTTCCCCTAATTTCCAGGACTTCTAAAATATTATTGCCAATGGTTCTGAAATTACTTCTGCCAGTTCTTTTAATATCCTTGGGTGTAATTCATCTGGCCCAGGAGACTTAAATTCATTTAATGTTTCCAGGTGTTCTTGTACTACCTGTCTACCTATTCTATGTTGCAATTCCCATCCCAATACCTCATCTACTCTTTGTGCCAAGGGAACTGTTAGTAACAGTAAATAATACTGTACAATTAAACAATACAAACCAGATAAAAATCAAGTAATCAATGATAATTAAATCAAACCCCTCTCTCATCCTCTTCTTGGGAACTGTGTTCTTATTGTTTTGACACTTCCTGCCATCACCATAGTAGTCGTAATATAAAGAGATGTGTTTACCCTGTGCTCTGCACCAGATCTGGTTGCAGTAAAATCAGTGTGAAGGTGGGGAAAAGTTAAATATAATTTCAACAGGGCTCTCTTTCCCATCCTTGTGACTTGGATTCCAAGATTTGCCCTCCCCAATATTTATTGGCTTTTGTATTTTTATGTCAAATTTTGCACATGTGATCATGAAACTGGCCCTTGGCTCTTTGACTGTGACATGTGTTAAGAAGGCATGTATAATTGACTGAGAGTTTTGCCAAAGGCTGATCTATTTGGAAACCTTCTTGTAGATTGGAGGTGCTGTAAAGAGATCAATACAAGTCAAGAACGATTGCAATGAAGGAGGAAACCTCTTCAGACCGAGAACCAGAGGAGGAAGGAATCATCAGTTCCTTCAAAGCCACCCACGTCCTCCAGCCTGTATCTCTGGTGGAAGGGTCAGGATGGAGGAGCTGGAAGGAGGGTCCAGGAGAAAGGTGCGACTGGGAAGCCCTGTGGCAGGATTACCTGAGGACCCTACAACCCACTGGCCCAGGAGGGGAGCCCTCGGTGATGGAGGAGACCTCGGTGGCCCCCTGGGAGGACACCAGGGCCTTCCTGGCCTCCTTTGAGCAAGTGGCCCAAGCCTGCCGGTGGCCCAGAGGAGAGTGGGCGGCCCGGCTCGTGCCAGCCCTGAGCGGAGCAGCGGAAGAGGCCTTTCAGGGGTTGGATGCGACCCATCGGGGGGATTATGGGAAAGTGAAGGCCGCCATCTTGCGAGCGGAGGCCCTGCGGATGGAGAAGCAGCGCCAGCACTTCCGGCACTTCTCCTGCCCGGAGGAGGTGGGAGACCCCCGGAGGCTTCACGGCCAACTCCAGGAGCTTTGCCACCGGTGGCTGCGGCCGGAGAGACACAGCAAGGAGCAGATCCTGGAGCTGCTGATCCTGGAGCAATTCCTGGCCAGCCTTCCCTCGGAGCTCCAGGGCTGGATCCGGGCAGGAGGGCCGGGCACGTGTTCCCAGGCGGTGGCCCTGGCCGAGGACTTCCTCAGGAGCCAGCAAATGCTTCAGAAAGAGACGGGGCAGGTAAGGTTGTGTGATTTAGTTCATGCACTTCTTTCAGGGGATGCCATTCATTGGAAGCAGACATGTCATTTTAAGCAAGTTCAGTATCACCTGCTTACCAAAACTCCCAACATTGGACTCTTATGATGCGTCTCTCAGACCGGTTGTCTTTGTTTAATTTATCTGTTTTTCCTTTGGAAGAGATATCCATCCAGTAAGCCAGGTGAGCACCTGATGCACCTAATTCCGTCTCAAGTACCAGGTGCCACTTTATTATTTTGTTAAATTCCAAACCAAGGTGATCTAATCCATTGTAGCGCATAAACCTAGCTTCCTGGTTGAAGTGAGAAAAACACTAAGGAAGCGTCAAAGGATCAGCACAGCAGTTACACTGCAGTCCTGCAGTCATGACTCTGCTCATGACCTGAGTTTGATCCTGACGAGTTCAGGCAGCTGGCTCCCGGTTGATTGAGCCTTCCATCCTTCCTAGCTCTCCCAAATGAGTACTCAGCAGAATTAAATTAATTAAATCACCCAGAAACTACTTTGAGCACCATATTATTTATTGATTGATTGGATTTCTATATTGCCTCATTGGGGCAAATCACTCTTCTGGGCAGTTTGCAACAATCGATAAAACATGCATTAATAAGCAACAAGTACAAAAGAATTTCAGTGTCAATAAAGTAGGAGAAAATGGTGTCAATGTCACTTCTCTGTATGATGGCAGGACAGGGAGTATAAAAACCAGCAGGGACCATGTGGAAAGCCTCCCTGAGAGGCAGTGTTTTAAGTTGCCTTCTGAACATTTGAAGGGAGGGTACCAGGTGTAGCTCCACTGTGCGCTGGTCCCATGACCCTGGAGCCACCACCAAGAAGGCCTGGCATCTCTTGATGAATTTTATTCTTTCTCCTCTTCTTTCCACTGAATCTCCACCTGTGTTTTAGGGTCCAGCCACAGATGAGTTTCTGGGTGCATTGGAAGCAGCAGAAGAGCCATTAGAAGGCGATCAGAATTGTGATACAGAGATGGGTAAGGAGTAGAGAGGTAAACTTTCTGGAAATCTTGCACTCAGAAAAAAAACCCAGTGTTTTCTGTTGTTGGTTTTTTTGGGGGGGGGGCGGAACAGAATTTTTCAGAAAATTTGAAAACAAAATGCTACATAACCATTTTCCTCCCCCCTTTTACAGCTTGAAAGTACGGTGGTACCCCAACGTAAGAGCAATTCAACTTAAAAGCAGAAAACTGTTGGAATTTTAACTGCCGCCTGACAAATTTTAGATATGGTCTGCTTGACTTACAAATATTTTTTTTCATTTTTTTATTTTTTAACTTATTTTTTCAATTTTTTAGATAGGTACCCTGACTTAAGTGTAGTTCGACTTAAGAGCATGCATTTAGAATGGATTAAATTAGTAAGTCGAGGTACCACTGTAATTCTGTTACTTTAGGGACATGAAATATGAATATGGACAATTTGACAGCATAAAATTATCACAACGTACTATAATTATCATTAGAACAGAAGAACAGCCTTGCTGGAACAGGCCATAGCCCATCCATTCCAGCATTCTGTCTCACACAGCAGCTCACCATTTGCTTCAGGGTATTCCCAAGCAGATGTCTTCTCCTTACGATTTGCTTAAGGTTCCCTGCAAACGGCATTGAGAGATATCCTGCCTCTCTCTCCAACCCGGAGGTTGTCCTTAGGCATCCATAAGGATAGCTGTTGATACCCTTGTTCTCCATGAACTTGTTCAATCTTTTCTTAAAGCTGTCCAAGTTGACAGCTGTCACCATTTCTTCTGGCAGTGAGTTCCACAGATCAGTGATCCTCTGGGTGAAAATGTGGTTTCTCTTATTTATTTGAGATCAAGCACTCAAAAGTTTCATGGAGTCCCCTCTAGTTGTAGTGTTGAGTGATAGGGAAAACAGTTCTTCCTTATCTACTTTGTCCACACCTTGTATGATTTTATAAACTTCAATCAGGTCCCCTCTTAGGCGCCGTCGTTCAAGAGTGAAGAGGCCCAGGCTTTGCAGCCTCAGATGGTAAGGAAGGTGTTCCAGTCCCCTAATCATTCTGGTTGCCCTCCTCTGCACTTTTTTCCATTCCCATAATATCCTTCTGGAGGTATGGTGACCAGAACGGTACACAATACTCCAGATGGGGCCACACATAGTGTATCCAAGCAATTATTACAAACAAAGTTTACTTTTTATAAACTATTGTAGCTAAATGGTTTAATATTCTGGAATCAGATGAATGCAAATCTTTACCTTTTTAAATTAAGTTATTTAATTTAATTTAATTAAGTATATACTTTCAAGGTTTGTTGTTGTTGTTGCTCTGTAATTTCTTCCAGTGCTTTGAGGTCTAGTGAACAGAACAGAACAGAACCAAACATACCCTCCCACATGCAAATACAAAAGTGAAACCTTTTTCTTTTTCTTTTGACAATAGCAGCACCTCCTAAAGGAAGAAATGCATCTTGTTCTTGCATTGGACTGTTCAGTTTGTATTCTAGGACTTGCATGTCCTCAGTGCACAGAAATTAAAATAATCTGATACTATGCATCTTTTTTAGAAATGATTTGGAAAAATATTTGAACAGCACGTCTTAAAATATTTTTATTCATTATGTTAAAGCAAAACATTCCACCGTCATTTTTTCTTTTTCTTTTTTCTTTTTCTTTCTTCAAATTTTCCAATTTGGGGGGTGGGGAACCAAAAAGGCTTCAGGGAAAAAACATATATGAAAAAGCCTGTTTTTTTCTGACTTTTTATGGGTTTTTTTACAGGCCTTCACATCTCTAGTAAGGACCATCTCTCTCTCTCTCTCTCTCTCTCTCTCTCTCTCTCTCTCTCTCTCTCTCTCTCTTTCTCTCTGCATATGCAGTGGTACCTCGGTTTATGCCAGGCATGTCCAAACTTCAGCCCTCCTGATGTTTTCGACCACAGCTCCCAGAATTCCAAGCCTGTATTTTCAATGGCAAAGGACTGTGGGAGTTGTGGTCCAAAACATCTGGAGGGCCGAAGTTTGGACATGCCTGGTTTACGCGTACCTTGGTTTGCATATATTTTGGAAAATAAGCCAAAATTTTAACAATTTTAATTAATTTTTTGATTTGCTTTGCAAATGAGTGCCTCATTTTACAATCAAAGTCTGGCTCACCTCCTCCTCCTCCTCCTCCTGACTGGAGGTGGCCTCTGGCCTCCGTCATTGCCTGAAACGGGCCTCTGGGGCATCCATGCTGGGCCCAGTACTGACTGTAAATGACTTCCAACTGACTGAAAAAAGAGATTTCTCCATAGGAAATAATGGAAACTGGATCCCCAGAATAAATCAGGTAAATTTCCATTATTGCCTATGGGGAAATTTGCTTTGATATACAAGTATTTTAGTCTATGAGCACGATTCTGCAAAGCAGATGCTGTAAACATTCTGGGCCCTTAGAAATATTTATCTTTGGTCAAAAACCTATGGCTTAGTGTAGGAAATTGTACTAGAACAGGCTATTTGAGTGAAAGGGGATTTGCTGTGTCAACTCATCACTACATTCCATCAATTCCATTTGACTCAATGCAAGTGATGGTGAATTTGACCCACCAAATTCTTCTTGAATCATGGGCAAGCATTTGTACGCTTTACTATGCTAAGCAACAGGATTTGAGGGGGGCTATAGATACCTCTGTATTAGTGATGGGTGTTTCATTTTGGAAGGGGACTACTTTGGAATCCAGTCCCACCCTCTGGAACAGAATGAACTACTGTCTTACCTTGCTGTAGTTCACGCTGGGCGAAATTCCAACCAGGAAGCAGCCTCTGATGTGTCATCTTTCCCTCTCCCTGATGCTGGCCAATCAGTAGCTGTGCAAGGACATGCATCCTCTCCACCTCCCTTTCTGACTGGCCAGCGCCAGGGAGAATGAAAGATGACACATCAGAGGCTGCTTCCTACTTGGAATTTCACCCAGTGTGAACTACAGCAAGGTAAGACAGTGGTTGATTTTGTTCCAGAGGGTGGAACTGGGTTCTGAGCGTCACCTGTGCTGGCATGTTTCGTTTTGGAACCAGTCCCCTTCTGAAATGAAACACCCATCTCTACTCTGTATGCTCATCTGTATTTTTTATCAGCTGAGCTAGTAGAATGGAAGTCAGGATCATAAGCCTTGATGCAAGAGAAATTAGATCATTTTCCTTCACTGATTAGTTTTAAAATAACCAAATGGTTATTTTAAAAACTTGGGGCCATTTTGTCTGCCATTTTTACAATTTTAATTATAAGATTTTTTTTAAAAATTGGATTTTAATTGTATTAACTGTATTTTAATTGGATTTTATTTATAGCTGTATCTTTTTAGCATTGTATTTTATGACTATTTTGTAAACCACTCGGGTAGTGCAGTTTGCACTAAGGAACGATGTAGAAGTATAAATAAAAAAAAAAGATTTTCCTCCTATTTTTAATTTGTTTGATATTTCATTATTATGATGCTGCATTTTTTCCTCTATGTGTTGCCTTGGACGTGGGTGGGAAGGGTGATTAAAATAAGCCACGAATGTGCTCACCTAGACGATTATGAGCGGTGGGTCACTTTCCCTTCTGAATTCTAAAATCCTGCTTCCGTCCTTCGCAGGCGGTGGAATCAAATGCCCAAGTCAGACCTCTTCACTGCTTCCTCTTGAAGGACAGGGAAGGGACCAAACCAGGGCGGACGAGGTATGTGCCCATTCCAGTGAATATCCGCTCGTGACATGAAATGTTGAGTTTGTAGGAGAGTCAAGTTCACATTTATATTCTAAAGAAGAGCCAGACCCAGATCCATGGAGTGCACGTTAAATGGGAGAAACAGTTATTCTTATAATTTATATTTTTATATCTGTGGGGAAGTAGAGGTGTGGTCACCTTCCTGATCTCTATTTAACTGTTGGATACCTCCAAAATGAGCGGCAGCGGGGAAGAAGGTGTGGCCGTGAAGGTCCAGTCAGTGCTCTGGTGCTTGTCAACCTTAACAAACATTTTCCCGTAATTTGCTCATAATCCAAGGTATTACTGTACTTTTTCTGTGGCTCAGGACCTTCTATCCTCTGCAGCAGAATCTGATGTGTATGTTTCTCTGGGTGTCTTTTTTTCTTCCTGTTCGCAGGGACAAAGAAAACTCCAGGAGGCCGGCCCGTCTCTTCAGGTTGTCCAACAGAGCCCGACTGAGCCAGGCCGGGAGAACCTGGTGTGGCCGGTCTTGAAGGAAGAGGAGGAGGAGGAGAATGAAGATTCATTAGGTAAAGAGGGGGCTGGTAAATCCGGTCAGCCTTTTGTTTTCGGAGCCCTGAAGATTTTTTTTGGGGGGGGGACCCGGTGTCCCCTTTCAAATTCTCTCAGAACAACTAGGAACTGATGGGTTTTATTTAGTTTCCAGTTGCTTTGACAGATACAAAAAAGTGGCAAAATGTATGCAAAATAGGCAGTTAGGGGCAGTAGATGATTGGGAAAGTGCAGGCAACCACCATCTTGGCCATGATTTTTTCCACTTTGTTCCTGTTTCCCCTTATCTCTGGCCCTTTGTACACAACCCCTAAACTCCGCCGCAAATGGCTCCCAGCTCCGGAGCTTAAAATTGTTTCCCCACCAGCTCCGGAGTTTACAGATAATTAAGTGCGACCACGCCCACCTAAGCGCGTCCCAGCGCACTTTTCAGGTACCTGCTCTCCGGAGGTGAAAATTCCTGATGCGGATATAACCTAGTGACTGCCCGGCTCTCCTTGCTTCTGTTTGTTCTTTTTTTGCCCCCCGCCCCTTTAAGAGATCTGAATGCAGTGCCTGGACGGCAGAACAAAGGTGAGCGGCATTCTTTTCTTCCTTTTTTTCTCCCTCCCCTCACGCAGCCAGCAGCCAGGAGTGCGGAAGGGGTGGGAACGCAGGAACAGCGACAAACCCCTAAGATCTCTGGTCCGAATTTAAGTGGCCAGCGGATCTTAGGGGCCGTGTGAAAAGGCCCTCTGTTCCTTCACTCTTCACCCCAGCCTCCTCTCCCTGCCAGGAAGGATAAGTATGGCCATCTTGGCGTGTTTCTCTCAACCAAAGTATGTTTCGTAGACGGCACACAGACAAGTCTGGGTGCGGATTGGTACAGGGTCTACCAGGGTCCCAAGACCCCTTTTGCATTTCATGAAACAATACCGATGAGCTAAAATCCCAGATCCACCGAGATCACCTTTCTGCTGCCGGCCATAGCTGGCCAAAGAGTCTCCAAGCAAGGCCATCCCCTGTTGTCTTTCCCCTATTTAATCTCCGTCTGCATGAATTGTTCCGCTCTCTGCATGAATTGTTGAAAAGCAGCGCCGGCTTCTCTCAAGGAAAGCCAGGCTGGCGCCATCTTCGTTGTCCTTCCACCTTGAGGTAAAAACCGTCCAGTTCAGGCAGGCTTTCCCTCAGAGACTGAGGGCTTGGTCCCCACAGACAAAAACAAACAAACAAACCCTGGGATAGAACCTGCGTTAAAAACCATGCCGAGTGTCACGTTCACACCGTGAATTCCAAAATGCGTATGAATTTCCCTCTGAGCCATATTATTTCCGTAGGAAGCGAATTAAAATAAACAGTCACCAGAGGGCTGTTTATATCAGCACATATTTTCTTAATCAGCTTGAGCCTATTGAGAACGTTACAGGCGATTTTAAAAAAGGAGTATTTCAACTCCCCAGTAGGAATGCAGGAAATGATTCAGAAACCACACGACATGAGCCAGCTTATATTAGATGCTACATATCATGGGATTTTGTTTTTAGAAATGTGGACAGTCTCTGGCTGTCTTGTTTTTGAATAAATAATAGGATGTGGTAGATAATAGCTGTTGTGAGTTGTTCAGGCTTTCTCCATGTTCTGGAAGTTTTATTCTCCTTTTTACTGTATCACGCCTATGGTAAATGGTTTATTGCAGAGGAGGTCAACAGAGGGCCTTTTTACACGACCCCTAAGATCCGCTGGTCCCTTAAATTCGGACCAGAGATCTTGAGGGTTTGTCGCTCTCCCTGCGTTCCCACCCCCTCCGCACTTCCTTGTTCTGTCTGCATGAGGGGAGGGAGAAAAAAAGGGAGAAAAGAATGCACTCTTACCTCCGGAGTGCCGGTGGAAGTTGCTCCGACCCCCCCGTCACTTCCTGGTTCCTCTTAAAAGGGTGGGAAGCAAAAACAACAACAACAAAAAGAAGTGAGGAGAGCCCGGCACTCTCCGCATCAAAAATTTTCACTCTCCCAGAGCAGGTACTTGAAAGGTGCACTGGGTCGCGCTTAGGTGGGCGGGGTCGCACTTAATTTTCTGTTAGCTCCGGAGCTGATGGGGAAACATTTTAAAGCTCCGGAGCTGGGAGCCATTTGCAGCGGAGCTTAGGGGTCGTGTATAAACGCCCAGAGAGTCAGAGTGATGCAGGAAGCAGGATTAAACCCCACTGAGTCCCCCCTGGGATGATATCGGAGGGTAAGTGCTGTGTAGTTGGCCAGCCCTCTTTCACACACCAGAAGGGTTGTAGTGAGAATTGGGCAGCTGAGTATCTTGACAGATGCGTCTCCCTACACTGAACCAGAAAGTGGGAATGAAAAAAAGTTACCTGCTAGAGGTGGAAATGCTCTCCCTGGACTGAAACATACTCCTTCGTTGACCGGTCATATCTTGAGAAGATAAATTATCCATTCATCGCAACAAGATAAGCTACTCTTGACAGGGCAGGTTTCTAATTTGAGGATGCTATGTGTGGGTTGTGTTCTTTACTCAGGAATCCCATTAGACTCCTGGCATGACGTCCATGAAACAATATATAAATGTGTTTTGTGAGGCAAATCTCTCATTCATTGCACCAGCTGTCTCTTCAGCCGCTAGAGGAGTATCAGAGGAACCCACTGGTTTGCTGAACGTCCTGTGTTTCTCAGGTCCCTTGTTGTTCCAGGGGCAGGACTTCCTGACAGCCTCTTTTCTTCTCTTTCTCTGCAGGTATTGGGATGGGGAGTCAGATCAAAATGGAGACCTCACAGGGGGGAGGAAATCAGGCAGAAGACCCACCCAGGGCAACCCCACGGATAAACCGAAAGAATAGGCGGAAGATGCTCAAGGAAGGAATTCAGTCCAGAGAGAAGCTGGGAGATCAGCCACTGGAGACGGAGGAGGCACCTCCAACAGGGCTCACCGGAGGTCTTTCAGCTTCTGTTCATCAGTCTTCCAATGTCCGGACAAGCGACAAAAGGCCTTTGGTCTCCAGGTACGGCAGAAAGTATCATTACCTCCACAAACACGATATAGCAGAGTCCACAGAGGATCACGTTGAAAGCCAGACGTCTGAGGAAAACCTCCAACAGCGTTCACCCTGTAATAAACAAGACAGGAAGCTCACAGGAAAGAGAAAATTGGAATCCTCTGAAAACAGTTTGGACGGAAAGCAGAGGAACCATTTGGAAGAGAAATCCCATAACTCGTCTAAGCATGGGAACAGATTGAGTGGTGCGAAATCCCTCAAGAGAAACCAAGGGATTCAAAGCGAACAGAGAATCCATGGATGTTCTCACTGCAAGAAACGTTTCCCTGAGAGAGAACAGTTAATCAGCCACGAACAAGAGTGTTCTGGCAAGAAAAAGCAGAAATATCTCAAATCTGGGAGAACCATGAATTTTGAACAGAAACTCGTGAGAGACCAGGGACTCTATCTTGGGGGGAAACATTACAAATGTTCTTGGTGTGGGAAATACTTCAGCAAGCTGAAGAGACATCTAAGGACTCATACAGGGGAAAGACTGTACAAATGTCTTGAATGTGGGAAAAGCTTTGCACGAAGAGAGCATATGAACAACCATCAGAGGATTCATACCGGAGAGAAACCCTACAAATGTTCTGAATGTGGGAAATGCTTTACTGTGCGTAGGGCTCTGAAGATACATCATAGGACTCATACCGGAGAGAAACCCTACAAATGTCCTGAGTGTGGGAAAACATTCAGGCATCTATGGAGCATGAGGTGTCATCAGAGAATCCATGTCCAAGCGGGACCAACATTGGATATCCATTTCAGAAATACTTGACTAGCGGGAATTGTTTCAACCAAATGACAGAAAGTGTGAGGAAAGATTCAGCCAGATATGTCTGTGAAGATTCTCAGTCATCCAGGTTCGTTTAACTGGGAGTTGAGTCATGGCTACTGGACTTCTTTTTGGAGAGATAGAAACGTTTCGCTGTTCATCCAAACAGCTTCATCGGTCTGAATGAAGCTGTTTGGATGAACAGCGAAAGTTTCTATCTCTCCAAAAAGAAGTCCAGTAGCCATGACTCAACTCCCATTCAGCCAGATAGTGTATTTAGGTGATCATTATAGAAAATATAGGAACTGGAACCCTTCTTAACATGTAAGAAAGCTAACCTTAGACCGGTGGACTCATCAGACAATTTTGGGAAGTATTTACATCAATGAAATTGGGGGGGGGGGGTACATGCTATCTTGTGGCTTAAAGGGAGGGTAACTCAGGGGCAAAGCACAGGAAGGCTACAATGGGCCCTTGGCCTGATCCAGGCAGGACTCTTCTGAGGTTCTTATGAACTTGAGTTCTAGATCAAATTAAGCCTGAACTCTCTCTAGAAACAACAATGGGGAAACAGAGGCTGTGGTACTTTGGGCACATCAGGAGAAAACAAGACTTCCTGGAAAAGACAGGAATGCTGGGAAAAACCTGAAGGCAGCAGGAAAAGAGGCACACTACGTGGGAGGTGGATTGACTTTATAAAAGAAACCCCTGTTTATGAGAGCTGAGCAGGGTCGTATATGCTATGATAATTTGGAGACCATTTACTCATAGGGTCGCCGTATGTTGAAGGTGACGATGACACACGCCACCACCAAGGCATGCTAAGGCAGAGCTCCGAGAGGCCAATAGCTGCTTATCATCAGCAATTCCCCAGTAGAAATCCCTGATTGTGTTCTTTGTTGCACAACTGGTTCCTAACTAGGTGATAAGACTCATTAGCATACGGCTGTCTGCTGCAGCTAGTTATGTCATTCATTTGTAATCTGGCAGAAGTGCTTAGTCTTGGGGGAGAATCCCACAGATTAAGTCAGAGTAAGCTAAATGTAAAGGTTCCCCCCGCACATGCATGCGAGTCGTGTCCGACTCTTGGGGCGGTGCTCATCTCCGTATTGAAGCCGAAGAGCCAGTGTTGTGCAAGTTTGTGGCCATGTGGCCGGCATGGCTGCAAGGAAACACTGTTTTACCTTCCCGCTTTTTATGGCAGTACCTATTTATCTACTTGCATTTACATGCTTTTGAACTGCTAGGTTGGCAGGAGCTGGGGTTATCAGCGAGAGCTCACTCCGCTGCGTGGCACCTGGTATTCGAACTGCCAAGCTGCCGACTTTGCAGCCGACAGTTTTCGGAAGCCTTAGTCCTCTGAGCCACAGTACATCTTAAACACACATGAGAAGACACAACTAGGAAAAGGGCTTAGAAACAGACAGATGTAATTGGAATTCAAAGTAAAGCAAAAGCGAAGCAAAGTGTTCTGCTTATATACCGCCCCATACCACTTCAAGTAGTCTCTGGGCAGTTTAAAGTTTTTAATTACAGTATGCAGGCTACATATTGGCCCTCTCAGCAAGCTGGGTACTCCTTTTACCGACCTCGGAAGGATGGAAGGCTGAGTGAACCTTGAGCCTGCTACCTGGGATTGAACCCCAGGTCGTGAGCACAGTTTTAGCTGCAGCTCAGGCATTTAACCACTGTGCCATGGGGCTCTTTCTAAGGGTATTTATACACGACCCCTAAGCTCCGCCGCAAATGGCTGCAAGGTCCGGACCTTAAATGTGTTTACCCACCAGCTCCGGACTTTGCAGACAATTAAGTGCGACCCCGCCCACTTAGCGTGACCAAACAGCAGTTTTCTTGTACCTGGTCTTTGATGGTGACAAATATTTGATCCGGTGTAAGGATAGTGAGTGCGGGGCTCTCCTGGCTTCTGTTTGTTCTTTTTTTGCGCCCCGCCCCTTTAAGAGATCGGAATGCTGTCCGGAAGAAAACTGAGGTAAACCGGCATTCTTTTCTTTCTTTTTTCTCTGTCCCTCAGGCAGCCAGCAACCAGGAAGTGCCTAGGGGGGTGGGGACAGAGGAAGACAGAGGAAGAGCGACCAACCCCTAAGATCTCTGGTCCGAATTTAAGTGGCCAGCGGATCTTAGGGGTCGTGTAAAAAGGCCCTAAGTAAGAAGAAGGAATACATGTGAATGGAATGAGTCGATGGAAGCATCAGCTTAGATAAGGGAATCTCCCCTCTTTCCACCTGCCTCTTGTCTGTCACAATGTCCGGCCTCTCACCCTTGATCACTGCCATTAATGAGTGTTATTATTTTAATTAGAGAATCGTAGAATAGTGAAGTTGGAAGGGGGCTATAAGGCCATCAAGTCCAACCCATGCAGAAATAAAAATCAAAGGATATCTGCCAGGTTTTTGTCCAAATCGACAATCTTTCCATCTGCCTCTTGTCAGTATCCAGCCTCCTACCTGTTGATGTCATTGGTTCCATAGCTGAACTGCTCTTTGGTATAATACTGTTTTAGTTACCCATCAAATATCAGGAGCAGAATTTGTCCAACAGAACAATTTGAGGCAGTGCCTGTGAAGGATTGCTCAAAAAAATGGAATTGTCTTTTTGCAAGTCACGTTGCATGCTGGGAATGACAAGGCAGAATGGGCACACACCTGGGCAATCATATTTTGGCAGTCAGTCAAATCGGGTGATTTTCTACGCATGCTCAGTCTTCAGTCTGCTGAGTAACTGTTGCATCCTGCACAGGTATATAAGCAAGCAAGTTACTCACTATGATGTCGGGTGTTGATGAAAGAGAGTAGCCCGTTACTCTGCCAGTTGGAATCGTGATTTCCCGGAAGAGATTGGATTACTGGACTGGTTTTCTTGCTAACGAGGTATATGCCTGCCGATTCTGTTGTGTTTGTTGGACTTGTACATATTTTTGTAAATACAGTTTATGGCCGTGTCTGTGTTTTTATTTTAGCACTGCTATCTGACTGTTAAAGCCCACAGAGCACACACACACACAATCCTTCTGCTAAACCAGTGGTTCCCAACCTGGGGGTTGGGACCCCTGGGGGGGTGTCAAATGACCATTTCACAGGGGGTCAACATGAGCCTGTGAAGAAAAAGACACAAATGGTTTTGGTCTGGAGGAGGAGGGGGATAGGAAGGGGGTGGGAAGAGTGAGTTACAGCTTGATAGGTTGGAGGGGATGTCAGTCAACGGCACCGGAGGCTACGATTGGCTGAGGGTGCCTGTATAGAGGGACGTTCCCTATGGCACCTGGGGCAGTGGCCTGCCAAAGGTGTGGCCTTGTGGCCTCTTCCAAGCAGGGCAAGGGGGTCACCACCACATGAGGAACTGTATTAAAGGGCCGTGGCATTAGGAAGGTTGAGAACCGCTGCGCTAAACAATTATAGCTCTGTGGCAGTGCCATCTCATTTCATTGGAGAGAGATTTTATTTCTTTCCTAGTTTAGTAGTGAGCAATTGATGTTATTACTATTACTGCACAAAGGCCTGACACACACGGCTCCATTTGCTTCTATCCTTATGGTTCTGTGGTGATTGGAAGTGCCTCCACATCTCTGTAGAATTATAGATCCTTTGAATACTTCAGCTGGAAGGGGCTTATAAGGCCATCCGGTCCAACCTCCTGCTCTTGCGCAATTAGGAAAATGACACAACTCTTAGGCACAAACTTTCATAAGTTAAGAAAGCTCTGTAGACGTCACCCATGACAGTTCATGCTGATTTGGGTGACTTGGCATGCAACCTAACTACTAAATGAAGCCACGGGATTGAGGCTGCAAGAGCTACAGAAGATGGCTGAGGACAGGAGGGACATTTGGGAACACACACACACACCACTCATAGGATGCTGGAGGCCACTTGGCAGCAGGTCACAACAAGGGCCATTGAGTGCACTAAGCGCCTGCCTTTCAGCCAGCAAGTTATAACGTTAAAAGGAACAGGTTTGTATATGCATCAGTCAGAAACATTCCTAAGAAAGGTTTGCTCTAGATGGCAATTGGAAATGTTGGGAAAACATCCCTGACAATTGTTTGGGGTTTGGGGTGAGAAGCGGTGAACTGCTGGAAAGGGGAAAAAGGAGCCAGCTTCTAGGTAGATTTTCTCCCAGTGGTGAGTGTCACTTGGCGGATGGCAGGGAGCGCGCAAGAGGGTCCTTAGCGTGTTCAGGGCTGGCACATCCATTAAGGCGAACTAGGCAGTTGCCTAGGGTGCCAAAATTGAGAGGGGGTGCTGGCCAGCCTGCTGCCCCCCCGCCACTGTCCGTCCCCCATCGCCGCCCTGGCCGTCACCATCCCCCGCCATCCGCCGCCCCCGCCATCCGCCGCCCCCTCCGCTGCCGCCACCCTGCCACCCGCCCCACTCCCCCGCCCCTTGCCTAGGGCACAAAAAAAAAACCTAGCGCCGGCCCTGGGCGTGTTAGTCTGTGGAACTCCCTGCCACAGGATGTCGTGATGGCATCTGGCCTAGATGCCTTTGAAAGGGGATTGGACAGATTCCTGGAGGAAAAGTCCATCCCAGGTTACAAACCATGATGGAAATGTGTAACCTCCAGGCTTAAAACCGGGGTACTTCAAGGGCCAGAGGCAGGGGAGTGGTATCAGGAGACAGAGATCTAGTTTCATGGGCTCCCAGAGACATTGTGAGATACAGGAAGCTGGACTAGATGGGCTTTTGGCCTGATCCAGCAGGGCTCGTCTTATGTTCTTATGGGGTTAGGCCAGGTGCCAGCCAAGGGGGCTTCAGCCAAAGGGGCAACCCACAGGGAGACGAGGAGGAGGAGGAGGACGAAGGCCAGGGTGAAGGCGGGGATCGATCCTGCGAGGGGGGGTCGTTTCCGGGACCCTTTGGAGGCTCCTCCTCCTTCCTTTCCTCCTCCTGCCTGGCGGCGGCTTGCAATTGTTATTATTCCCAAAACGGAGCGTGGAGGGAGCGGCGTCTCATTTTCTTGGGAAGAAAGCTGGACTCAGGCAAAGCTGGGCTTGCAGGGTGAGTGACTCGCCCCCTCCCTCCCCGTTCCTTCTCGCCTCTGGGCTGATGGGGAGGAACGGCCTGCGTTACAAACTTCCCTGGAACGACCCCCCTCCCTTGTTCCTATTGGGACTTGCGAATCCCCGACACACTTCCACCCCCATCCCCGCCACTTGCATTTCCTCCGCAATGTGGGGCTGATCAGAGGGGAGCCTTTTATTAGAAGGTCAGAGAAGTCTCCTTTTGCTTCTCAGGCTTCCTTCTGGGAAGAGACCAATTATTTGTTTGCTTGCTTACAAATCACGCCTCACCTCTGATTGCACTGTTAAATTACATTGCTCCAACTGCAATGTAATTTAAATAAATGTTTTGATTTGATTTGATTTCCATACCACATCATCTGAGTAATTGTCACTATGGGCGGTTTACAAAAATTTTAACTTAAGCAACACAAAAAATAATAAAATTAAACAATATAAACCAGATACAAATCGAGCAATCAAAGATAATTAAATCAACAAACCTTTTCTCATCCTCTTCTTTGGACACGTGTTCTGATGGCTTTGACTCTTCCTGCCACCATCATAGTAGTAGTCCTAATTGAAAGAGATGTGTTTACATTGTATTTAAGTAATTTTATTGGGGGGTTTTTTGGGGGGGCGAAGGGGGGAGGGTGTGGGGGAGGGGGAGGGAATACACTATAAAAATTACATTAAGTATATCAAGCCAAAAATAATGGTTTAACATATTAACACATCACCAAATAATATCACAATACTAATACGTTTGTTACTTCTTGCAAGCAACAAACGCAAGGAGATGTGTTTATATTGTGCTCTGCACTAGAGCTGCTTCCAGTAAAATCAGTGTGCATATGGAGAAAAGTTATATTTAATTTTCACACAACTCTTTCTCTCTCTCGTGTGTTCCAAGATTTGCCCTCCCCAATATTGATTGGATTTTGTATTTTGATATCAAATTTTGCACATGTGATCATGAAACTGGCCCTTGGCTCTTTGACTGTGATGTGTGTTAAGAACGGATGTATAATTGACTGAGATATGTCTGTGAAGATTCTTAGTCATCCAGGTGAGTTTATCTGGAAGTTGAGTCATGGCTACTGGACTTCTTTTTTGAGAGACAGAAACGTTTCACTGTTCATCCAAACAGCTTCATCGGTCTGATGAAGCTGTTTGGATGAACAGTGAAACATTTCTATCTCTCAAAAAAGAAGTCCAGTAGCCATGACTCAACTTCCAGATAATTGACTGAGTGTTTTGCCAAAAGTTGATCTCTTTGGGAACCTTCTTCTTGTAGATTGGAGATGCTGTAAATAGATCAATACAATCTAAGAACAATTGCAGTGAAGGAGGAAACCTCTTCAGACCAAGAACCAGAGGAGGAAGGAATCCTCAGTTCCTTCAAAGCCACCCACATCCTCTAGCCTAAATCTATGGTGGAAGGGTCAGGATGGAGGAGCTGGAAGGAGGGCCCAGGAGAAAGGGGCGACTGGGAAGCCCAGTGGCAGGATTACCTGAGGACCCTACAGCCCCCTGGCTCAGGAGGGGAGCACTTGGTGATGGAGGAGACCTCGGTGGCCCCCTGGGAGGACACCAGGGCCTTCCTGGCCTCCTTTGAGCAAGTGGCCCAAGCCTGTCGGTGGCCCAGAGGAGAGTGGGCGGCCCGGCTCGTGCCAGCCCTGAGCGGAGCAGCGGAAGAGGCCTTTCAGAGCTTAGATGCGACCCATCAGGGGGATTATGGGAAAGTGAAGGCCGCCATCTTGCGAGCAGAGGCCCTGCGGATGGAGAAGCAGCGCCAGCACTTCCGGCACTTCTCCTGCCCGGAGGAGGTGGGAGACCCCCAGAGGCTTCACGGCCAACTCCAGGAGCTTTGCCACCGGTGGCTGCGGCCGGAGAGACACAGCAAGGAGCAGATCCTGGAGCTGCTGATCCTGGAGCAATTCCTGGCCAGCCTTCCCTCGGAGCTCCAGGGCTGGATCCGGGCAGGAGGGCCGGGCACGTGTTCCCAGGCGGTGGCCCTGGCTGAGGACTTCCTCAGGAGCCAGCAAATGGTGCAGAAAGAGAAGGGGCAGGTAAGGTTGTGTGATTTAATTTATGCACTACTTTCAGGGGATGCCACTCATTTGAAGCAGACATGTCATTTCAAGCAAGTTCAATATGACCTGCTTACCAACCCTCCAACTCTGGACTCTTATGATGCGTGTGTCAAACTGGTTGTTTCATCTTTGTTTCATTTGTTTTTCCTTTGGAATAGAGAGCCAGTTGAGCACCTGATGCTCCTAATTCCGTCTCAGTACCAGGCACCACTTTACTATTTTATTAAATTCCAAGTGACAAGCACACTAAGCCCATGTCAAAGCATTTGCAGAGTGGTTAAACTGCATTACTGCAGTCATGACTCTGCTCATGACCTGAATTTGATCCTTACAGGTTCAGGCAGCGGGTTCCAGGTTGATTCAGCCTTCCATCCTTCCTAGGTCTCCCAACTGAGAACTCAGCGGAATTTAATTAATTTAATTAATTTAATCACCCAGAGAGTGCTTTGAACACCGTATTATTTATTGATTTACAGTGGATCCTCATATAACAAGCGGTTATAACAATCTCTTAACAGAATCACCTATAGGGTGAATGCATACCACAGAAAAACGGTTGCGATTAGGGATTAATCCGTTTTCACTGCATTTCTATGGGAAATTTGTACAAAGGAAAATTTGCTTAACAAAGTTTCATTTGGAACAAATAAATTCCTTTATACAAGGTACCACTGTATTGGATTTCTATACCGCCTCATTGGGGCAAATTACTCTTCTGGGCAGTTTGCACCAATAGATAAAACATGTATTAATAAGCAATAAGTACACAAAATTTCAGTGTGAATAGGAGAAAATGGCGCCAAAGACAATTCTCTGTATGATGGCAGGGCAGGGAATATAAAATCCAGCAGGGACCATATAGAAAGCCTCCCTGAGTGGCACTGTTTTAAGTTGCCTTCTGAACATTCGCAGGGAGGGTACCAGGTGCAAGGTCCGCCGTGTTCTGGTCCCATGACACTGGAGCCACCACCAAGAAGGCCTGGCATCTCATGGTAGATTTTATTCCTTCTCTTGTTTCCACTAAATCTTCACCTGTGTTTTAGGATCCAGCCACAAATGAGTTTCTGGGTGCTTTGGATGCAGTAGAAGAGCTGTTAGAAGGTGATCAAAGCAGTGATAAAGAGATGGGTAAGGACCATATATATCTATATACATAATCTATATCTTTTAAAGGCAACTATTTATTAAATTTTATAAAACAATACAAAATACAAATATAAAACATGTATTAATAAGACTGAAGTAAAACTAAGCAACAGTGCTCCATTCTACCAACAGGACCTCTTAAACAATGTTGACCCTTATTATCTTCCCTTCCAGAACTGAAATGATTTATTTATTTATTTATTTATTGTTATATTTATATCCCGCTTATCTTCAAAAAGAACTCTAAGCGGCGAACAAATGGGCGAGCAAGCGCCAGAACAAACAATAATAAGATGTAATACAATAATAATCAGATATAGACTACAACGATAAAAAAACACATATAACACGTTGCACTTACCCTTATTTCTTACAAGCACATATTCAATAAATCTTTAATCTTTCTTAATCTTTAAATTACACGTCAATTTGTCATTTAAGGCAATATTCCAAACTTCATTATACCATTCATTCATACACAGTTCATATTTCCCCTTCCAAGATTCCAACAAATCTTAGAAAAATTACCATTTTTACCTCACGACCCTATTCAGGCCATTGTCCAGTTTACGAGCCTATTCGGGCAAGGGTGATGTGAAATCAAGGTGCACTATAAAATGGAGGACTCACCACTAACATTCCTCATACTGTTGAAGCTGTTTGGATGAGCATCAAAATGTTTCAGTTTCTCAGGAAAGAAGTGCAGTTGACGTGACTCAAGTTCCAAATAAGCTCACCTGGATGACTGAGAATCTTCACAGACAATTGTATTAACTGTGTTTTAATTGAATTTTATTTATAACTGTATCTTTTTAGTATTGTATTTTCTGACTATTTTGTAAACCGGCCCGTGTAGTGCAGTTTGCACTAAGGAGGTGGTATAGAAATATAAAAAAAGATTGTTTGATATTTCATTATTATGATGCTGATTTTTTTTCATCTATGTGTTGCTCTGGATGTGTGTGGGAAGGGTGACGAAATAAGCCATGAATGTGCTCATTTGGAGGATTAAGAGCGGTGGATTACTTTCCCTTCTGAATTCTAAAATCCTGCTTCCGTCCTTCACAGGCGATGGAATCAAATGCCCAAGTCAGACCTCTTCACTGCTTCCTCTTGAAGGACAGGGAAGGGACCAAACCAGGGGAGACGAGGTATGTGCCCATTCCAGTGATTCCCCTTTTGACTTGAAATGTTGAGTTTGTAGGAGAGTCAAGCTCACATTTATATTCTAATGAAGAGCCAGGGCCAGATCCATGGCATGCACATCAACAGGGAGAAATAGTTTTTCTTATAATTTATATTTTAATATCTTTGGAGTAGGTGAGGTGTGCTCACCTTCCTGATGTCTATTTTTCTGTTGGATACCACCCAAACGAGTGGCAAGGCCACTAGATGGAGGAGTAAGGAAATACACGAATATAATAAATAAATATTCCAGTCAGATATGCTGTATATTAATATGGACAGTCAGACAGAGAGATAGATGGAAGGTTAATTAAAGAAACAAACAAATAAGTACCTGTATTTCAAAGGGAGACATGCACCCTTGGATCTCAGGAGCACATATTAGCTGATTCTGGGACTGTAGGCCATAATCTACCTCCATTTGTCTCACTGAGCATTTTTCTCCGTTTATTCTTAAATTACAGTAGTACCTTGTTGATGAGCGTAATCCATTCCAGAAGCCTATTCGTAAACCAAAATATTTGTAGATAAAATAAAAAAAATCCCATCAGAAATAATTAAAACTTACTTAATTCATTCAGTGGCCACATGCACTGCATAGCCATGGATGCTGTCTTCACCCCCTTGTCATGGCAAGGTGCCTGCCATGGCAGAGAAGGTCTGCCCGGGCGCAGTGGCAGTGGGGAAGAAGGTGTGACCGCGAAGGTCCACTCAGTGCTCTGGTGCTCGTTTTAAAAGATGTACTTGTAAACCGGAACAAAAATGTTGTAGAATTTTTGCTCGTCTTGCAAGATGTTCATAAACTGAGGTATTACTGTACTTGTTCTGTGGCTCAGGACCTGTGGGTGACATCACCTCCTTTCCCCTGCAGCAAAATTTCATGGGTGTTTGTGTCTGGGTGTCTTATTTTTACCTGTTCGCAGGGACGAAGACAACTCCAGGAGGCCGGCTCGTCTCTGCAGGTTGTCCGACATAGCCTGACTGAGCCAGGCCGGGAGACCATGGTGTGGCAGGTCTTGAAGGAGGAGGAGGAGGAGAAGAATGAAGATCCATTAGGTAAAGAGGAGACTTTCTGCTCCTTCCAGTAGATCCAGTCAGTGTCAGCTAGTTCCTTTGCCTTTTGTTTTCAGAGGCAAGACTTTTTTTTTGGGGGGGGGGGGAGACCTGGTGTCCCCTTTCAATTTTTCCCAGAACAATCAGGATGCGGATGGGTTTTTACTTCGTTTGCAGATACTGTATTGACAAAATGTGAGACCAAAAAGTGGGGAAATGTATGCAAAATAGGCATTTAGGGGCAGTAGCTGAATGGGATAGTCCAGACAACTGCCATCTTGGCCTTGGTTTTAGTTTTTGTTCTGTTTTTCACTTTGCTCCAGTTTCCCCTTATCTCTGTTCCTTCACTCTTCACCCCAGCCTCCTGTCCCTGCCAGGAATAAGTGTGACCCCCTTGGCAGTTTTCTCTCAACCAAAGGATGTTTTGTAGATGACACGGAGAGAGGTTCAGATTCTGTGTACAAATTGGTGCAGAGTCTACCAGAGTCCCAAGACCCCTTTTGCAGTTCATGAAACAATGAGATCAGATCCAAGATCCACCTGGATCACCTAATATTAGGTGCTACATTTTGTGGGATTTTTTTTTGAGAAATGTTAAGAGTCTCTGTCTTGTTTTTAAATAAATAAACAGATCTGGAAGATGGTTTATTGCAAAGGTGATCAAGTAAGAGTCAGGGTGATGCAAGAAGCAAGATTAAACCCCACTGGTTCGCTGGACGTCTTGTGTTTCTCATGCCGCTCGTTGTTCCAGGGGTGGGACTTCCTGACAGCCTCTTTTTCTTTTCTCTGCAGGTATTGGGATGGGGAGTCAAATCAAAATGGCAACATCTCACAGAAAAGGAAATCAGGCAGGAGACCTACCCAGGGCAACCCCACGGATAAGCCGAAAGAATGGTCGGAAGACGCTCCAGGAAGGAAGTTGGTCCAGAGAGAAGCTGGGAGATCAGCCTCTAGAGACGAAGGAGGCACCTCCAACAGGGCTCACCGGAGGTCTTTCAGCTTCTGTTCATCAGTCTTCCAATGTCCAGACAAGCGACAAAAGGCCTTTGGTCTCCAGGTACGGCAGAAAGTACCATTACCTGCACAAACACGATATAGCAGATTCCACAGAGGATCACGTTGAAAGCCAGACATCTGAGGAAAACCTCCAACAGCGTTCACCCTGTGATAAACAAGACAGGAAGCTCATGGGAAAGAGTAAATTGGAATCCTCTGAAAACAGTTTGGAAGGAAAGCAGAGGAACCATTTGGAAGAGAAATCCCATAACTCGCCAGAGCATGGGAACAGATTGAGTGGTGCCAAATCCCTCAAGAGAAACCAAGGGATTCAAAGTGAACGGAGGGTCCACAGATGTTCTCATTGCAGGAAACATTTCACTGAGAGAGAACAGTTGATCAGCCACGAACAAGAGTGTTCTGCCAAGAAAATGCAGGAATATCTTAAATCTGGGAGAACCTTGACTTTTGAACAGAAAGGCATGAGAGACCAGGGACTCTGTCTTGACAGGAAACCTAACAAATGTTCTTTTTGTGGGAAATACTTCAGCAGCAGAGACACGCTGAAAAGACATCAGACGACTCATACGGGGGAAAGACTATACAAATGTCTTGAATGTGGGAAAAGCTTTGCACGGAGAGAGTATGTGAAGATCCATCAGAGGACTCATACTGGAGAGAGACCCTACAAATGTCCTGAGTGTGGGAAAACATTCAGTCATCTATGGAGCCTGAAGTGTCATCAGAGAATCCATGTCCAAGAGGGACCAACATTGGATCTCCATGTGGGAAATACTTGGCTAGATGAAAGTGTTTCAACCAGTATGGCAGAAATTGTACTAACTGTGTGAAAAAAGATTCAGTCAGTCAGTGTATTTAGATGATCATCGCAGACACTATAGGAAATGTAACCCTTCCTAAAATGTAAAAGCGCTAACTTTAGACAGGTGGACTCATCAGCTATCAGAGAAATTTGGGACGCATTTACGTCAGTGAAATTGGTAGTGTCTAATTTATTAGATATGTCTATGCAGATTGGTGGTTTGTGAGAAAGTTTGGGGGAGGAGCCTGAGGGGATTTAAGGCTCTGCCCAGCACTGAATTAGATAGATAGGGACAGATAGGGACTGGCCCTGTCTGAGAGAAGGTCATGTAGGGACCTTCACTTACTGAGGAAAGGATAAATGGGGTCTGACTGAGAGACAGTTAAAGACTAGAGAGAGAAGAGATAGGGTTTTTAGAACCTGTTGGGGAAAAACTAAGTGATGAGTGTCTGAAAACTTAAGAACCATGTGTGCAAGTGATCAGCGTAGTATTTAACCCAACTTTTGTGTGTTTGAGCTATATTCTTCCTTTTGTTTGTGCCTAAACACGTTACCCTTTATGAGTTTGATTCTACTTTGTAATAAATAAACTTCTTTTATGTTTCTTAAATTTAAATCATTCTGAAGGCATTAATTTACTAGAGAAACTACCTGTAGTTGGTGGCAGTGAAAGAGAAGCAGTGCTTGTCAATAGCCTGTTCTAGGTCAAATTAAGCCTGAAGTCTCTCCAGAAGCAACAATGGTGAAACGGAGGCTGTGGTACTTGGGCTACATCAGGAATCAGTTAGGACATTCAGTTGGATTCTGGCTGAAATAGTTAGTCTCGGGGGAGAATCCCACAGAGTAAGCCAAAGTACTGTAGTACGTCTTAAACACGATGAAAAAATGCAGCTAGGAAAGGAGCTTAGAAGCAGAGAGATGTAATTGGACTTCAAAGAAGGAATACATGTGAATGGACTGAGTAGAAGGAAGCATCGCCGTAGATAAGGGAATCTCCCCTCTTTCCATCTGCCTCTTGTCTGACACAGTGTCCGGTCTCCCACCCTTGATCACTGCCATTAATGCCCTTATTTTAATTAGAGCAGTGGTTCCCAACCTGGGGGTCGGGACCCCATGGGGGTGTGTCGAACAACCATTTCATAGGGGGTCACCATGAGCCAGTGAAGAAAAAGGCACAAAGGGCTTGGGTCTGGAGGGGGGAAGAGGAAGGGGGGAGACTGAGTTACAGCTTGATAGGTTGGAAGGGATGCCAGTCAATGGGACAGGAGGCTGTGATTGGCTGAGGGTGCCTGTAGAGGGAAGTTCCCTATGGCACCTGGGGTAGTGGCCTGCCAAAGGGGGCTTGTGGCCTCTTCCAAGCAGGGCAAGGGGACACCACAACATGAGGGACTGTATTACAGGGTCGCGACATCATGAAGGTTGAGAACCACTGAATTAGAGAATCATGGAATAGTGAAGTTGGAAGGGACCTATAAGGCCATCAAGTCCAACCCCCTGCTCGATTCAGGAATAAAAATGGACCATCTTTCCATCTGCCTCATTGAGGTCATTGGTTCCATAGCCAAACTACTCTTTGGCGTTGTTATGTAGTGGAAGTACAGACAGTATTGCCGGGGAGGTAGGGGTTAATTGTGGCAGACCAGCTGCAGATAATTAACAGCTACCTTCTGGCAGCGTCTGTATAAATACGCATGTGTGTTCTTCTTAGCTTGCTTTTTGTCTTGTCTATCCTCGTTGTTGTGCAATAAAGCTATGTTGATGGAGCTCCCGGTGTCGTGAACCCACTATTTAACACTGGCGACTAAGGTGAAGCGACAGCCGTGAGTTATTGCGAGGGAGAAGGATTATGTCGGCTGAAGAGGCGGCCCCCCACCCAGGTAGCAACGTGACTGTAAGAATGACTGGAAGGGGGCATTTTGAGCCATTTGATGAGGCAGCAGAAGACTTTGAGTCTTATATTACACGTTTTGAATTTTATCTAGCAGCTCAAGAAATTACAGATGTAGCCTTGCAAAGGGCAACATTTTTTAGCCTGTGTGGGAGGGCCACCTTTGAAGTTGCTAGAGCCTTAATTGCACCGGCGCAGCTGCAAACAACGTCCTTTGATGTTATTAAAGAGAAGTTGAGGAATCATTTCTCACCGCAGCCTTCAGAGATAGCCTGCCGGCATGCATTTTATAAACGGGATCAGGCAGAAGGAGAGAAAATCGCGGAGTTTATTGCAGCGTTGAGACAGGCGGCGATGCATTGCAATTCCATAGATTTAGAGACTGCATTGAGGGATAGGTTGGTCTGTGGACTGAGAGACGAGAAACTGCAAAGGCGTTTGTTTGCCAAGAAAGAGCTGACTTTCAGAGTGGCATTTGAGGAGGCGTTAGCAGCGGAAGCATCTGAGCAATCAACGCGTGAGGTTCGTATGGCTCGCAAACCTCCCCTGCCACAGAGGTCAGAGACCATCCATCAAGGGAGGATGGGGGAGGAGGAAGAGGAAGTCCACCGGACCGAGAGTGTAAAGGCAACAAGGAATGAAGTCCCCCATGGGTGTGCAGCTTGTGGGAGGAATCATGATAAAAGACATTGTGGTTTTCGGGAAGCATATTGTAAAGTGTGCGGAAAAAAGGGACATATTTCTTGGGTTTGCAGAGCTAGAAGAATTAAAGAACCCTGGACGCAGCACACATTTTGGGAACAGCAGAAAAAAGGACTGCAAGTGGAGGAATGTCACTCAGTCATAAACTATGCAGATCCGGTTCCTGTTCAGAGTGTTCAAATGAGGACTCGCAAGAAGATCAAAGTGACTGTGTATATACAGGAGGTTCCCTGTGAAATGGAGGTGGACTCAGGTTCAGCTCTATCAATAATCTCAGAGGACACTTTTCAGCAGATTTGTGCAGAAAAGGGGAGACTGCAGTTAGAACCATTATCAGTTCAACTGATGGATTTTCAAGGACGGCGTGTTCCAGTAATGGGAATGGGGACATTCCGAGTGCAGTATCAACAATTCAGGGGGCTCCTGCGGCTGGTTGTGGTGAAAGGACATCGGGTGAACTTATTGGGGTTGGACTGGTTTGAACCACTGGGCATTACTGTAGTGGGGGTCCACCAAATGGAGGGGGTGTATGTTGAGGCAATCTATCAGGAGTACCCGAGGGTGTTTAATGAGTCATTGGGATTATATAAGGGACCACCTATATCATTTAATCTTGACCCAATGGTTGCACCTATACGCTTGAAGCCCTGGAGGGTACCTTTTGCATTGAAACCCCGAATAGATGAGGAATTAGATCGGTTGATCGCCCAAGGAATATTAGAACCCGTACCGAATGCCCGGTGGGAAACCCCAATTGTAGCCCCCTTGAAGGCAAATGGAGCAGTACGAATCTGTGCGGATTATAAATGTACTATTAATAAGGCCCTGCAACAGCATTCATATCCAGTGCCGGCAGTAAGCCACCTATTGGCATCACTGGCGGGGGGAAAGGTTTTTGCAAAACTGGATTTAGCTCAGGCGTATCAACAATTGCCAGTAGATGATGCCACAGCAGAAGCTCAAACTATAGTGACTCATCGTGGTGCATTTAAGGTTAAGCGTTTGCAGTTCGGGGTCAGCGTGGCCCCAGGAATTTTTCAGACTTTAATAGAGGGCCTGTTGAAGGGTATTCCTGGGGTCCTTCCCTATTTTGATGATATACTTGTGGCTGGGAGTTCCATGGAAGAACTGTTAAAGCGTCTCCACGAAGTGTTGGGCCGGCTGCAAGATGCAGGGTTGAAGGCTAAAAAAGAAAAGTGTCAGTTTGGGGTGTCACAGGTGGAATTCTTGGGATATTTGATAGATGCTGCCGGGATTCATCCCACTAATGCTAAAGTAAAAGTGATACAGGATGCCCCAGCACCACGGTCAAAGAGGGAACTTCAATCAATCTTGGGGCTTTTAAACTTCTATCATGTGTTCTTACCTCATAAAGCCTCCGTGGCTGAGCCTCTACACAGGTTATTGAATAAGAGGACCCCTTGGGTGTGGGGTCAGAAGCAGAGTGAGGCATTTAATGCGGTTAAGAATTTGTTATCATCGGATAGTGTACTCACTCATTTTGATGAAAGGAAACCAATAGTGCTAGCATGTGATGCATCCCCATATGGAGTGGGTGCAGTGTTGAGTCATCGCATGCCAGATGGAAAAGAGGCTCCAATTGCATATTTTTCAAGGACCTTATCCGCAACTGAAAGAAATTATGCCCAAATTGATAAGGAAGCCCTGGCCCTCGTAGCAGGGGTAAAGAAATTCCATGATTATGTTTATGGTCGTCCGTTTGAAATCGCTACAGATCATAAACCATTACTAGGAATTTTTGCCCCAGGCCGTCAGACCCCCCAAGTGTTGTCTCCCCGAATGCTGCGTTGGTCAGTATTTTTGGCAGCATATGATTATATGTTATGCTATCGACCAGGGAAGGAAATGGGACATGCTGATGCCCTTAGTCGATTACCACTGAACAATTCAGATGAGGATCCTGCCCCTGCATATGGCATCATGTTAATAGAGGACTTACCCAATCCACCGCTGCATGCATCAGATGTAGCAAGAGAGACAGCAAGGGACCCTATATTGTCCCGAGTTTTAAATTGGGTATGGAAGGGGTGGCCTTCATGGAAGCTGGAGAGTGAATTTAGGCCTTTTTGTTCATGCCAGCATGAATTGTCGGTACATAAAGGATGTTTGTTGTGGGGAAATAGGGTTATTATCCCATCTAAATTGCAGGGGAGGGTCTTAGAGGCATTACATATAGGGCACCCTGGAATTGTACGTATGAAGGCATTGGCCCGTAGCTATGTGTGGTGGCCAGGGATGGATAAGGCTATTGAGGAACGGGTCCAAGTGTGCCATCCATGTCAGGAGTCTCGCCCAGCCATGCCACAAGCGCCCATCCAGAAATGGGAAACAACCAGAGCACCATGGTCGAGACTGCATATTGATTTTGCTGGCCCCTTCCAAGGTCAAGTGTTCCTTGTTGTAGTAGATTCATTTTCTAAATGGTTAGAAGTAGTCACTGTTTCATCAATGACATCGGCGGTGGTGGTTCGGGTACTGCGGCGGCTGTTTGCCACGCACGGGTTGCCTGACACTATAGTGTCAGATAATGCCACACCCTTTACCTCAGCTGAGTTTCAACGTTTCATGGCAGCAAATGTGATCCGCCATATTACAGCAGCGCCTTTCCATCCGTCGACTAATGGGCAGGCGGAAAGGATGGTGAGAACAACTAAGGAGTCCTTGCAGAGAATAGTGCATGGAGATTGGCAATCGCGGCTAGCTAATTTCCTATTACAGCAGCATATTACTCCACATACAGGCACGGGCAGGAGTCCCGCTGAGCTGTTAATGAACAGGAGGTTGACGTCCTTATTAGATAGATTACACCCAGATTTGACATTAGATCGGCCCCCGCAGCGGGAAGCCCCAGAGACACCGAGGTCCTTTCAAGTGGGGGATTGGGTTTATGCCCGGAATTACGGTAGATGACCAGAATGGGTTCCAGCTACTGTAGTAGAAATAAGGGGACCAGTATCATACGGGGTGTCTATTGAAGGAGGGAAGGTGCTATGCCGACATGTGGATCAACTACGGCGTAGGTGGGCAGATCCGGTCAGGGCTCCAGAGGCTGATGCAGTCAACACGGAAACATCAAGTGTGCCTGGCGAGCAGGGAGAGGGTATCCCCCTAATCGAGAGGGAAACAGCTGAACCAGAAAGGGTGGAGCAGGAGATTATTCCAGAGGGAGAGTTGAGTTTGGAAGAAGAGACAGTGAATAGTCCGATAGAGAGGGATAATCAGGAACAAGGGGAAACTGAAGTAGCTACAGAATTACGACGCTCACAGCGGGTGAGGAGCCGACCGAAATATTTACAGGATTTTATTTGTGAATAAAATTTTAGTTAGGGGGAAGGGGTGTTATGTAGTGGAAGTACAGACAGTATTGCCGGGGAGGTAGGGGTTAATTGTGGCAGACCAGCTGCAGATAATTAACAGCTACCTTCTGGCAGCGTCTGTATAAATACGCATGTGTGTTCTTCTTAGCTTGCTTTTTGTCTTGTCTATCCTCGTTGTTGTGCAATAAAGCTATGTTGATGGAGCTCCCGGTGTCGTGAACCCACTATTTAACAGGCGTAATACTGTTTTAGCAACCTGTGCCATTTACCCTCTTCATAGTCAGATGGGTTTGTGCAGGAGGACGTCAAGGGTGTATGCTATGGACCAATGAGGCAGTACAGTATTCTCTAATTGGCAGAGAAACACCTCAAACTTACAGTGTAAAAGGGTTTTCTACAACAACAAATAAAGAGTCATCAAGTCAGACAACCTCATTGGATAACATTTGTTTACTATTTGGATCCTACATCTAATTGGCTGAAAATGTGAGGGAAGCAAACGGATTGGTTCTCCCAGAGAGGTGGGGGGCATTTCCGCCTTCCTTGCTCTCCCTTCCAGGCCATACAGTGGCTCCCCTGCTGTGCTTTAGTTTCTGAGGATCTCTCTAAGGCCTTTGGCCCTGGGGCTCCTTTCCTCATAAGAGGGGCCTCTGGCGAAAGAGGAGGAAGAAGGAAATGTGGGTGCTTGGCCAACTCTAAAGCCAGAAAGGGATACAAAAAGTAATATAACAGAAAGAAGGCGATTGGGGCTTTTCTATGATCCTGCCAGGAAGAAGTTACTTCTGGTCATATCCAGCTATCACGGGTTTTTTTAAAGAAGAACATTACAAGGTCATTTTCCTATAAATCAATGCTTATTCCACAAACAATTTATTGCAAAAGCTTTCCAAAGTTAATTTTAACATGCCTTTTCCCCATCACTGTGGTATTGAACAATATCTTATGTCCTTCAGAGAAGAGATTGTGAATTGCAGAATTTTAAATACTCCTCATCACTCTTGGATTTACACAATTTGTTTATGACACTCTTCCATTTTCTTGTAGTCTGGAAGGGGAGTGATTGGAAGGGGGCCTCTCTTCATCTAAATCCGGCCCTGCCTGCAAAGGAGAATTGTGCTGGGGAAAAGGGAAGGCTGCAGGAAAAGAGGGAGACCCAACAGGAGATGGCATGACTCCTCAAAGGAAGCCACAGGATTGAGGCTGCAAGAGCTGCACAGGGTGGCCGAGGACAGGAAGGACATTTGGAAACACACACACCCCACTCATAGGGCCAGATGCCACTTGTCAGCAAGTCACAACAAGGGCTATTGAGTGCAATAAGCGCCCGCATTTCAGCCACCAAGTAATAACATTAAAAGGGACAGGTCTGTATATGCATGAGTCATAAACATTCGTAAGAAAAGTTTGTTCTAGAATATATGTTAATTGAAAACTTTTGGGAAAACAGTCCTGATAATTGCTTGGCGATTTGGGTGAGAAGCGTGAACTGCTGGAAAGACATTTTAAAAAGGAGCCAGCTTCTAGCTAGCTTGCTTTTCTCCCAGTGGTGGGTGTCACTTGGCGGATGGCAGGGAGCACAGGAGGAGAGTGGGCGTCCATCTCAACCACCGCCATCGATCAGGGGGTCCACATTCAAGCTCTCCTGGGCTCTCAGCAAGGTTTGCCGTGCTTTCTTCCGGGGGCACCAGAGAGGGTGCAGCCAACCAATGTACCTGACGGCTGGTTATTTTACTTGTTTCTTGCACGAACTGTGTTTAATTTAGCAGGATTTGGGCCAGGGGTTAGCAGAGGGGCAACCCACGTGGAGACAAGGAGGAGGAGGAGGAGGAAGGCCAGGGCGAAGGCGGGGATCGATCCTGCGAGAGGCGGATAGGGGGTGGAGCCTCAGCGTCGCTTGCTTCCTTAGGAGGCTCCCCCTCCTTCCTTTCCTCCTGCTGGGATTCGCTGTTCTTGCTCTTCCCGGGGCGGCGCCTCCTTTTGCAGAGCGGGGTCTCATCGGGAGCAAAGCTGGACTCGGCAGGAAGAGCTGGGCTTGCAGGGTGAGTGACTCGCCCTCCTCCCTCCCTCCCTCCCCGTTCCTTCTCGCCTCTGGGCTGATGGGGAGGAACGGCCTGCGTTACAAACGTCCGTGGAACAACCCCCGTCCCTTGCTCCTGTTGCGACTTGGGACCCCCGATGCGGCCCCCCACCCCCATCCCTGCCACTTGCCTTTCGTCCGCAATATGGGGCTGATCAGAGGGAACCCTTTTTTTAGAAGGTCAGAGAAGGCTCCTTGTGCTTCGCAGGCTTCCTTCTGGGAAGAAACCAATTATTTATTTGTTTGTTTGTTTACAAATCACGCCTCATCTCCGATTGCACTGGCTGTACATTGCTCCAGTTGCAGAAAATATGCTCGGGATGTTTATTGTATTGATTTGATCTGATTTCATTTATATACCACACCATCTGACTAATAGTCACTATGGGCGATTTACAAAAAAAAAAATTAAAAATATAAACCAGATACAAATCAAGCAATCAACGATAATTAAATCAACAATCCCCTCTCTCATCCTCTCTTGGAACATGTTTTCTGATGGCTTTGATTCTTCCTGTCATTACTGTAGTAGTAGTCCTAATTGAAAGAGATGTGTTTTGCCTTGTAAAATCAGTGTGTAGGGGGAGAAAAGTTAAATATAATTTTAAAATGGCCCTATTTCCGTTCCTTGTGGGTTCCAAGAACTGCTCTCCTCAATATTTATTGGCTTTTGAATTTTTATATCAAATGTTGACTATGACGTGTTAAAAAGGCATGTATAATTGACTGAGAGTTTTGCCACAGGTTAATCTCTTTGGAAACATTTTTCTTATAGATTGGAGGTACTGTAAATAGAGCAATAGGAGTCAAGAAAGGTAGCAATGAAAGAGGAAACCTCTTCAGAACAAGAACCAGAGGAGGGAGGAATCCTCAGTTCCTTCAAAGCCACCCACGTCCTCCAGGCTGTATCTCTGGTGGAAGGGTCAGGATGGAGGAGCTGGAAGGAGGGCCCAGGAGAAAGGGGCGACTGGGAAGCCCAGTGGCAGGATTACCTGAGGACCCTACAGCCCCCTGGCCCAGGAGGGGAGCCCTCGGTGACGGAGGAGACCTCGGTGGCCCCCTGGGAGGACACCAGGGCCTTCCTGGCCTCCTTTGAGCAAGTGGCCCAAGCTTGCCGGTGGCCCAGAGGAGAGTGGGCGGCCCGGCTCGTGCCAGCCCTGAGCGGAGCAGCGGAAGAGGCCTTTCAGGGGTTAGACGCTACCCATCAGGGGGATTATGGGAAAGTGAAGGCCGCCATCTTGCAAGTGGAGGCCCTGCGGATGGAGAAGCAGCGCCAGCACTTCCGGCACTTCTCCTGCCCGGAGGAGGTGGGAGACCCCCGGAGGCTTCATGGCCAACTCCAGGAGCTTTGCCACCGGTGGCTGCGGCCGGAGAGACACAGCAAGGAGCAGATCCTGGAGCTGCTGATCCTGGAGCAATTCCTGGCCAGCCTTCCCTCGGAGCTCCAAGGCTGGATCCGGGCAGGAGGGCCGGGCACGTGTTCCCAGGCGGTGGCCCTGGCCGAGGACTTCCTCCGGAGCCAGCAAATGGTTCAGAAAGAGACGGGGCAGGTAAGGTTGTGTGATTTAATTCATGCATTTTTTCATAGGATGCCATTCATTTGATGCGAGACTGGTCCACATGTGTCCCTCCATAATCCGCCTACACATTGTCTCAAGGTGGGGGGAGGAAAAAAACACCTGGCTCAGAAAGCCCTCTAGAACTAGTGGTGGTGCAGGTCTTGCATTGATTTAGGGGGCACAAGAGGGCTTTCTGAAATCCCGTTCCCCCCACCCCCACCCCAAGGAGGATGGGGGTGTCAAATTTGTTTGCTTTAAGACAACGGTTCACAAAAGGTAGGCTATCTGTAGGTTGCCAGCTCTATACCGGGCTGTTAACAAACGAAATTCAGATAATCTTTTCCTAAAGCCCCCCCAACAGGTTATATACATGCACGAACACAGTTTATAAGACAACACCGTAATGAAAAATGGTAAAGGATCAGTCAGAGGCCTAGCTTACAGTTGCTAATTGACTAGGATCATCCTCATCGTGATCTGGAAGGGACCCTCTGGGTTATTGAGTCCACCTTCTGTCTGGGAGGGACACTAGATGGAGCCGTAAGGAAATACAGTCCAGGAATATAATAGATAAATATTGCAGTCAGATCTGCAGTATATTAATGGGACAGACAAACAGATGGATGGATGACATATTTAGTAAACAGACAATCTACCTCCATTTGTCACACTGAGCATTTTCTCTGTTTGTTCTTGAATTATAGTAGTACCTTGTTGATGAGCATAATCCATTCCAGAAGCACGATCGTAAACCAAAATATTCATAGATAAAATTTAAAAATTCCCTCAGAAATAGTTAAAACTTACTTAATTCATCACGTAGCCACGGATGCTGCCTTCACCCCCTTGCCACAGCAAGGTCCCTGCCATGGCACAGAAGGTCTGCCCGGGTGCAGCAGCAGCAGGGAAGAAGGTGTGGCTGTGAAGGTACACTCAGTGCTCTGGTGCTCGTTTTACAAGACGAGCTTGTAAAGCGGAACAAATTTGTTTTGTAATTTGCTCATAAACCAAGGTATTACTGTATTGTACTTGTTCTGTGGCTCCGGACCTGTGGGTGACATCACCTTCTATCCTCTGCAGCAGAATCTGATGTGTATGTGTCTCTGGATGTCTTTTTTTCCTGTTCGCAGGGACAAAGAAAACTCCAGGAGGCCGGCCCATCTCTGCAGGTTGTCCAACAGAGCCCGACTGAGCCAGGCCAGGAGACCATGGTGTGGCAGGTCTTGAAGGAAGAGGAGGAGGAGAAGAATGAAGATCCCTTAGGTAAAGAGGAGTCTCCCTGCTCTGAACCAGAAAGAGGGAATGGAAAAACAGTGAAACATAGACCTTCGTTGACCGGTCCTGTCTTCTGTCTGTTTTTTTTTGTGTTTTTTTTATTATAGTTAAGGGGTAAATAGGGAGGGATAAATTGGGATGCAGAAAAAAGAAGAGGGGGATGCAGGTTGGGCAGAACACTTGACAATCTAAGAGTCATATTACAGTTATAAACAATTCAACTCAGGCTTATATAATCATACAAATAACCAAGCAGTTTTAGCTTTTGTCATATTGTTCCACTAAACTTTGCCCTTTTTTGTAACCACATCCAAAACTCCTCCCCACGTTCTTGGTGTTTCACCTTCCGGTGTACCTCTAGCCATTCTGAGAATTTGTCCGTTTCTGCCGTCTCAAGGTTTTGGGTTATCAGCTCCTGTTCCTTTGGTATTCCTGACTCTTTCCAGTGCTTTGCGAACACAATTCTCGCTGCTGTTATGATATAAATTACTAAATATACACTGTGCTGATCCATTGCATCTGGCATGTTTAACAAGAAAAGTTCAGGTTTTTAGGTCTGTTGCTCTGTCTGGACTGAAATATACTCCTTCATTGACCGGTCTTGTCTTGAGAAGATAATAATACCCAATCATCGCAATAAGATAAACTACTCTTGACAGGGCAGGTTTCTACTTTGAGGATGTTATGTGTGGTTTTTCTTCTGTACTCAAGAGTCCCATTAGACTCCTGGCATTACATCCGTGAAACAAAGTATAAATGTGTTTCCAGAAGCAAATCTCCCATTCATTGCACCAGCTGCCTCTTCAGCCGCTAGTGAAGTATCAGAGGAACCCACTGGTTCGCTGAACGTCCTGTGTTTCTCAGGGCTCTCGTAGTTCCAGGGGTGGGACTTCCTGACAGCCTCTTTTCTTCTCTCTGCAGATATTGGGATGGGGAGTCAGATCAAAATGGAGACATCACAGGGGATAGGAAATCAGGTGGAAGACCCACCCAGGGCAACCCCACGGATAAGCCGAAAGAAATGGCAGAAGATGCTCGAGGAAGGAATTCAGTCCAGAGAGAAGCCGGGAGATCAGCCACTGGAGACGGAGGAGGCACCTCCAACAGGGCTCACCGGAGGTCTTTCAGCTTCTGTTCATCAGTCTTCCAGTGTCCGGGCAAGCGACAAAAGCCCTTTGGTCTCCAGGTATGGCAGAAAGTACCATTTCCTCCACAAACTTGATATAGCAGATTCCACAGAGGATCACATTGAAAACCGGGCGTCTGAGGAAAACCTCCAACAGCGCTCACCCTGTGATAAACAAAACAGGAAGCTCACAGGAAAGAGTAAATTGGAATCCTCTGAAAACAGCTTGGAAGGAAAGCAGAGGAACCATTTGGAAGAGAAATCCCATAAATCCCCTGAGCTTGGGAACAGATTGAGTTGTGCCAAATTCCTCAAGAGAAACCAAGGGATTCAAAGCGAACGGAGGCTCCACGGATGTTCTCGCTGTAGGAAACGTTTCACTGAGAGAGAACAGTTGATCAGCCACGAACAAGAATGTTCTGCCAAGAAAAAGCAGGAATATCTCAAATCTGGGAGAAGCCTGACTTTTGAACAGACAGTCATGAGAGACCAGGGACACTGTCTTGGCGGGAAACCCTACGGATGTTCTTCCTGTGGGAAATACTTCAGCAGCAGATGCAAACTGAATAGGCATCAGAGGACCCATACGGGAGAGAAACCCTACAAATGTCCTGAATGTGGGAAGAGATTTGCACAGAGAGAGCATGTGAAGAGGCACCAGAGAATTCATACCGGAGAGACACCCTACAAATGTTCTGAGTGTGGGAAAGCATTCAGGCATAGTTGGAGCCTGAAGTATCATCAGAGAATCCATGTCTAAGAAGAACCAACATTGGATCTTCATGTGGGATATACTTGGCTAGGGGAAAATTGACAGAAATTGTACTTACGGTGTGAGGAAAGATTCACTCAGGCAGTGTATTTATATGATCATTGCAGAGAGTATAGGAAGTGGTACCTATACTAACATAGAGGAGAGCTAATCTTAGGTGGCTTCATCAGATATCAGAGAAATTTGGGAAGTTTCTACGTCAATGAAATTAGGGGGTACATGTTTATCTCTTGGCTTGAAGGGACAGTACCTAAAGGACAAAGCACAGGAAGGCTACAATGTGCCCTTGGCCAGATTCATTAGGGCTCTTCTAGGTTCTTTTCGACTTGAGTTCTAGATCAAATTATGCATGAAGTCTCTCTAGAAACAATGGGAAAACAGAGGTTGTGGTACGTGGGGCACATCAGGAGAAAACAAGACTTTTGGGAAAAGACAGGAATGCTGGGAAAAACCTGAAGGCAGCAGGAAAAGAGGCACACTACATAGGAGGTGGATTGACTTTATAAAAGAAACCCCCGTTTATGAGAGCTGAGCAGGGCTATTAATGCTAGGATAATTTGGAGGCCATTTGCTCATAGGGTCGCCGTATGTTGAAGGTGACGATGACACATGCCACCACCAAGGCATGCTAAGGCACAACTCCGAGAGGCCAATAGCAATTACCCAGTGGAAATCCCTGGTTGTGTTCTGCATATCACAACTGGTTCGTAACCAGGCCATCAGACTTATTAACGTACGGCTGCCTGCTGCCGTTAGTTATGACATTCATTTGTAATCTGGCTGAAAGAGTTAGTCTTGGGGGAGAATCCCACAGATTAAGCCAAAGTAGTTCATATTAAACACAGATGAGAAAACGCAGTTAGGAAAAGGGCCTGGAAACAGACAGATGTAATTGGACTTCAAAGTAAGAAGAAGGAATACATGTGAATGGATGGAGTCGATGGAAGCATCAGCGTAGATAAGAGACTCTCCCCTCTTTCCATTTGCATCTTGTCTGTCACAGCGTCCGGCCTCCCACCCTTGATCACTCATTTATGAGTGTTATTATTTTAATTGGAGAATAATAGAATAGTGAATTTCGAAGGGACCTATTAGACCATCAAGTCCAACCTGCTGCCCCATGAAGGAATAAAAATCAGGATACCTTCCAGGTGGTTATCCAAATCGACAATCTTTCCCTCTGCCTCTTGTCATTGTCCAGCCTCCCACCTCTTGAGGTCATTGGTTCCATAGCAAAACTGGTATTTGGTATAATACCATTTTAATTACCCATCAGATCTTCAGGAGAGGCGAGATCATTTGAGATCCAGCAGCAGAGAAATTTGAGGTGGTGCCATCTCATTTAATTGGAAAGACATTTTATTTTTTTCTTTCCTAATAGTCACCAATTGATACTATTGCTGCACAAAAGCCTGACACAAAGATCTACATTTGCTTCTATCCTTATGGTTCTGTGGTGATTGGCAGTGCCCTCATCTCTGTAGAAATATAGAGCCCTCAAATACTTTGAGTTGGAAGGGGCCTGTAAGGCCATCGGGTCCAAAGCCCTGGTCAGGGCAGGAATCCCAATCAAAGTGGATCTGAGAGACGAGTGCCCAGTTTTCTCTTGAACGACTCCAACATTGGCCTCACTATCTCCTGAGGTAATTTTTCCATTGTTGTAATGCTCTAACGGTTGAGATGTTTTTAACCTGATATTCAGCCTAAATCTGGATTCTTGTAACCTAAACCCACTATTACATTTCCTTGACTCTGGGATGATTGGATACAGACCCTGTCCCACTGGTATATGACAACCTTTCAGGTACTTATTACATGCCTGATCTCACTGTAAGGATCCCTGTCACCATCACCTCCCTCATAAGAGAGATGTTTAGAAGGAAGGAATCTCATCTGGAGCCAGAATGATTCCTCTGTTGTCTTATTTCCGTGGTCCGCGTTCTGAAGCCACTTTCTGAATCCCAAATCAAAGGTGGCCTTACTTGGTGTTTGGTTATCCGCCTCACTCCCAGCCACCTTGGACCGGAGTCAGGAACCCGCGCTCAGCTTTGTGTAAGCCCTTTGGACACCAAATCCTTCGGGTGACACTTCTTGTTGTGTGCGATGTGTCATCAAGCCAGAACCGACTTACAGCGATCCTCACAAGGCTTCTGAGGTGTGTGAGATATTTCAAGAGCAGGTTTAACCCCTTCCCTCCCTCCACCACCACCTTCTTGTGACCGAGTGGAGATGCCGGCCCAGGTCCCCTCCGTGCTTGTCTGTCACTCTTGCCAGTTGCTCTGCGGTGGATTATTTGGCTGTTCTTCTTAGGTGCCTCAAATGCCTGCCTGCTCGTCCTTCCCAAACTGGGGGCAATTAATTAAGATTGTGCCCCCCCCCAAAAAAATGAAGAAAGGGATCAGATGTCCCATTCCTGTTTCTCTAGAACTCAGGTGCTTTTTGTGTGGTTGTTGAGGCAATGTTCTCTCTTGGTGTGAAATTGCTTGAGTACCACAAGACCTCTCATCTGTGGGATGAATGCTGGTTCAATTACCCATCCTTTGAAAATATTAAAAGAGAAATCCTAGAAACTTCTCTTAAATTACCAGAACTGGCCACTAGAGAGGTGGGGACCATGCTGTAGCATTCCTATGACCTGTGTTTTTCAGTATCCACAGGCGGAGGGCTCCTAACCAGTTCCCTGCTGATATGAGGGTTCCCAGTACTTCAGAGGCTTCTTTTTGTGAATAATATTTTATGCACATTTTGTTGTAACTGTGACTATTAAGCCAAGCTAAAAGAGAGAAAAAACAGACTACAGTTTGCCATCATTTGTGTTTGCGATAGCAGTAGAAAATCATTTGTGCTTGTGATAACAGTGGAAAATCTGTAACTCATCTTTCATTTCATTTTTATCTCAGTGCTTTGCTACATGGCTCAGGTTTTCTTACCTGGTTCAAGCGTCTCCCCTGAAAGCTTCACTGGAAAGGCCAGCTAGACTTGACCGAGCCTCTCTGTTGATTCTCTTTCACTGTGTTTTTTATTGCTTAATTTTATTGATTACTTAAAAATGAAGAGGGGGAGACACTTAACAGCTAAAAGAGTGCTGTTGTACAAACACAAAATTATAATATTGCACAAGAAGAAAAAGGGAGAAGCGAGAAAGCAAAACAAAGCAAAAATAAACATGTCTATAACTAGGCATTATTAAAATGCATCTTTTTTTTAAAAAAGATAAACCTCTAACACACTGTAGATTAGAATCAACTTGATGGAATGAAACAATAATGTGGGTGCTTGGCCAATTCTAAAGGGCAAGCAAGAAACAGATACAAAAAGCAATGCTGTACAGTATGGGTAAAGAAAGGGCAATGGGGCCTTTTGTTCTATGATCTGGCCAGGAAGAGGTTACTATCACTAGTTTTTTTTTAAAGAATAACATTACAACTTCATATTCCTATAAATTAGTGCCAGTCTACAAAAGATTTATTGCAAAAGCTTTTCAATTTTAAAATGTATGCATTTTTTTCCAATCACTGTGGTATTTAACAGTTATATGTCCTTTAGAGAAGAGATTGTGAATTCCAGAATTTTAAATACCTTGTCCCCATTCTTTGCTTCACACACTTTTGTTGATGACACTCTTCCATTTTGTTCTACTCTGCAGAGGTGGGGATTGGGATGTTGCCTCTCTTCATTTAAATCCCGGCCCTGCCTGCAAAGGAGAATTGTGCTGGGAAAAGGGGAAAGATGCAGGAAAAGAGGGAGACCCAACAGGAGATGGAGTGACTCCTTAAAGGAAGCCACAGGATTGAGGCTGCAAGAGCTGCACAGGGTGGCCGAGGATAGGAGGCACATTTGGGAACACACACACACCACTCATAGGATGCCGGATGCCACTTGGCAGCAGGTCACAATAAGGGCCATTGACTGCAGGAAGGGCCAGGATTTCAGCCGCCAAGTTAAAACATTAAAAGGAACAGGTTTGTATATGCATCAGTCAGAAACATTTGTAAGAAAGGTTTGCTCTAGATGTTAATTGAAAAACGTTGGGGAAACAACCCTTACAGTTGCTTGGCGTTTTGGGTGAGAAGCAGTGAACTGCTGGAAAGACATAAAAAAGGGAGCCAGCTTCTAGGTAGATTTTTCTCCCAGTGGTGGGTGTCACTTGGCGGATGGCAGGGAGACCACAAGGAGGGGTGTCCCCCCATGAGGAGAGAGTGGGAGACCATCCAGGGTGACTCAGTGGCTACAGCGCTGCAACTGAACCACCTTAAAAAGCGGGAAGTCAAAGAGGTTTCCGTGGCCAGAAATGCCTTCAGCCACACCAGCCACATGGCCACGGACTTGCACAACACTGGCTCTTTGGCTTGAAAACGGAGATGAGCACCACACCCTTTAATTCTCTACTTAAAGCACACCTGGGCGGCGGGGGGGGGGGATGTTACCTTTATTTTACAAGAGGGGGTCCCTGAGGAGAGAGTGGGTCGGGGATCCACATTTAAGCTCTCCTGGGCTCTCGGCAAGGCTTGGCCTCTTTTCTCCTGCGGGCACCAAAGAGGGTGCAGCCATCAAGGGCTCGATCCCTCCCATTTATACGCTGGAGGGCTGGTTATTTATTTATTTCTTGGAAGAACTGGGCTTGATTTAGCAAGGAGTAGGACCAGGAGGCAGCCAAGGGGAAATCAGCCAAAGGGGCAACCCACGTGGAGAGGAGGAGGAGGAGGAGGAGGAGGAGGAGGAGGAAGGCCAGGGCGAAGGCGGGGATCGATCTTGCGAGGGGCGGAGAGGGGGGTGGAGCCACAGCCTCGCTTGCTTCCATTACCCTTCGGAGGCTCCCCCTCCTTCCTTTCCTCCTGCTGGGATTTGCTGCTGTTGCTCTTCCTGGGGCGGCGCCTCCTTTTGCAGAGCGGGGTCTCCTCGGGAGCAAAGCTGGACTCGGCAGGCAGAGCTGGGCTTGCAGGGTGAGTGACTCGCCCCCCCTCCCTCCCTCCCTCCCTCCCCGTTCCTTCTCGCCTCTGGGCTGATGGGGAGGAACGGCCTGCGTTACAAACTTCCCTGGAACGACCCCCCCTCCCTTGCTCCTGTTGCGACCTGGGCTTTGGACCCCTATCCCCGCCATCACATTTCGTCCGTAATGTGGGACTGATCAAAGGGGACCCTTTGTAGATGATCAGAGGATGTTTCTTTAGTTTTTCAAGCTTACCTCTGGGAAGACCTAAATATTTATTAATTTTTCGTTCATTTGTTTACTAGTCACATCTCACCTCTGATTGCACTGTTTAGTTACATTGCTCAAGTTGACGAAAATATGGTTGGAATGTTTTTGATTTATTAATTTAATTTAATTTATATATCATGTCATCTGACCAATAATCACTCTGGGCGGTTTACAGAAATTTAAACATAAGTAATACAATAAATAATACAATTAAAGAATATAAACCAGATACAAATCAAGAAATCAGTGATAATAAACAATCCCCTCTCTCCTCTTCTTCGGACCTCTGTTCTTATGGGTTTGACTCTTCCTGCCATCACAATCTTAGTAGAAGTTTTATAATGGGATGTGTTTACATTGTGCTCTGCCCCAGAGTTGATTCCAGTAAAATCAGTGTGAAGGTGGCTTTTGTATTTTGATATCAAATTTTGCACATGTGATCACGAAACTAGCCCTTGTCTCTTTGACTGTGACATGTGTTAAGAAGGCATGTATAATTGACTGATAGTATTGCCACAGATTAATCTCTTTGGAAACCTTCTTTTTCTAGATTGGAAGTGTTGTGAAAAGAACAATACGAGTCAAGAATGATTGCAATGAAGGAGGAAACCTCTTCTGACCGAGACCCAGAGGGGGAAGGAATCCTCAGTTCCTTCAAAGCCACCCACGTCCTCCAGCCTGAATCTCTGGTGGAAGGGTCAGGAGGGAGGAGCTGGAAGGAGGGCCCAGGAGAAAGGGGTGACTGGGAAGCCCAGTGGCAGGATTACCTGAGGACCCTACAGCCCCCTGGCCCAGGAGGGGAGACCTCGGTGACGGAGGAGACCTCGGTGGCCCCCTGGGAGGACACCAGGGCCTTCCTGGCCTCCTTTGAGCAAGTGGCCCAAGCCTGCCAGTGGCCCAGAGGAGAGTGGGCGGCCCGCCTCGTGCCAGCTCTGAGCGGAGCAGCGGAAGAGGCCTTTCAGAGCTTGGATGCGACCCATCGGGGGGATTATGGGAAAGTGAAGGCCGCCATCTTGCGAGCGGAGGCCCTGCGTCTGGAGAAGCAACGCCAGCACTTCCGGCACTTCTCCTGCCCGGAGGAGGTGGGAGACCCCCGGAGGCTTCACGGCCAACTCCAGGAGCTTTGCCACCGGTGGCTGCGGCCGGAGAGACACAGCAAGGAGCAGATCCTGGAGCTGCTGATCCTGGAGCAATTCCTGGCCAGCCTTCCCTCGGAGCTCCAGGGCTGGATCCGGGCAGGAGGGCCGGGCACGTGTTCCCAGGCGGTGGCCCTGGCCGAGGACTTCCTCCAGAGCCAGCAAATGGTGCAGAAAGAGACGGGGCAGGTAAGGTTGTGTGATTTAACTTATGCACTAATTTCAGGGGTGCCATTCATTTGAAGTAAGACTTGCCAACATGCCTCCCTCCATAATCCGCCTACAGATTCTGTCAAGGGAGGAAAAGGGGGGGGGGGGAATCTGGCTCTGAAAGCCCTCTAGAACTAGTGGTAGTGCAGGTGTTGTGTTGGTTGTGAGGACACAAGAGGGCTTTCTGAAATCCCGTTCCCCCACCCCCACCCCAAGCAGGATGGGGGTGTCAAATTGTTTGCTTTAAGAGAGGATGGTTCACAAAAGATAGACTATCTGTACATTGCCAGCTGTATACCGGGCTGTTAACAAACCAAATTCAGATATTTTTCTAAAGGCCCCCTGACAGGTTTTATCCAGGCACGTAAAGAGTTTATTAGCCAACACCGTAATGCAAAATAGTAAAGGATCAGCCGGAGGCCTAGCTTACATTTGCTAATTGACTAGGATCATCGTTATCTGGAAGGAACCCTCTGGGTTGTTGAGTCCAGCCTCTGTCTGGGAGGGACACTGGGGGAATCGAACCCCCGAGCTTTGGCTCCGTGGCCAGATTCCTAAACCAGTGAGTTTTCCATTGTGGCCTTCTTGAAGCCACACAGATGGGTTTCCCAGGCGCCCCTGCGCCAGAGGTTGGACTTCCCTAGCAATGGGAAAGTTTGTTAGTCTCCACCCCCTGGCACCGCGCATGAGCGGTGGCATTCCCACTCAAATGCCTCTGTTCCTCTTAACCGCCACAGCTAGAGGTTCATTGTCATTAGTCTCCTTCGATTTTCACAGTTTCTGAAGAATTACCTCGGAAAACTTCTATGTCATTCCTTCAGTCCTTTAAGAAGTGCGTGACCTGCAGAAATAAGATCCTGCATTCCGACGGACACTCCCAGTGTCTGTATTATCTCGGGGAGGGCCATCGCCCCGAGGCCTATTCTATCTGTAAACAATTCAGCGCTCAAGCCTTAAAAAAACGGAGAAATCGGCTGAATTCTTATCTGCTTGAAAGATCCTTGCATCTTCAGGCCATGGAACTACAAAAAACAACTTTGGATCTGGCCCGTAAGTCTCCCGCTTTGGGACAAGTTCAAATACCGAAAAAACTACCAATTCTTGAGAAGGTTTTGAAACCTAAAACATCTTCGAAACCAACAAAGTCACCAAAACTGTATTCGTCGCACTCTTCAAAGTCTCCAGATGTGCTTCTCATCGAAACCGAATTCTCGGGTTCGGCGACCGCCATGTCGGACCGGTCTCAGTTTCAACAGCTCTGCCCGGCTGACTCGTCGGATTCGTCTTCTGAGTCGAAGACAGAACTCACACGAGTGGGAACTGCATCTGGACGTCTTTCACCGCCTCTGCAGCAGATGGGGATCCCCTCACGTCGACCTGTTCACCTCTTCTCAGAACAAAAAGTGCCCTCACTATTGCTCGAGGGCGGGAATGGGGACAGGCTCGCTAGGAGATGCCCTTCTCCTACCCTCCTACTGGCTTGGATGCCTTCAAAAGGGGATTGGACAGATTCCTGGAGGAAAAGTCCATCACAGGTTACAAACCATGATGGAGATGTTTAATCTCCAGGCTTAAAACCAGGGTACTTCAAGGGCCAGATGCAGGGGAGTGGTATCAGGAGACAGATATCTAGTCTCATGCGCTTCCAAAAGCATCTGGTGGGGCCACTGTGAGATACAGGAAGCTGGACTAGATGGGCCTTTGGCCTGATCCAGCATGGCTCTTCTTATGTACCCTGGTCGGATTGCCAGTTGTACGCCTTCCCTCCCATTCCCCTCCTTCACAAGGTGCTAACCAAGATCATCCAGGAGAGGCCCAACCTGATCCTGATAGCACCCTGGTGGCCCAGACAGCCCTGGTTCACCTCCCTTCTCAACCTCTCCACCCGTGACTTCCGGCTGCCCCAGTTCCCGGACCTACTTTCCCACAATGCGTCTCAAGTCCTACACCCAGACCTTCCTCGCCTTCAATTGACGGTGTGGAGGATAGGAAACTGATCAATAGGATCATCTCTGCTTGCCACAAACCTTCCACTACCAAACTTTACAGTTAACAAGTGGAAGAGATTCGCCCTTTATGCGGCCGATAAGGGCTTCGACCCCATTAATCCATCACTTACCTTTCTGCTTCAGTACCTCCTTCATCTGAAGAGGTCAGGCCTTACCTTATCATCCTTGCCTGTCCATCTCTCCGCCATCGTCGCTCACCAACCATCAATGTCTGCAGCCTCGTCCTTCCCTCACCCTCGTCTCAAGCTCTTCCTGCGAGGTCTGAAGAATACCTTCCCCGATCGCAGGCCTATCCCTCCTCCATGGTCTCTCTCCCTTGTCCTCTGGGCTCTCCAAAGACCGCCCTTCGAACCCATGGCTACAGTGGACTTGAAATTGGTCACCCTCCATTGAATGGAGTGAACAGTAAACGGAAGAGGAATAAAGTTGAGCATGTGCTCAAAAAAGGGAAATGGGATTTCATGGTTTTACAGGAAACCCATGTAAAAAGTGACCATAGTAAAATTTTAGAAAATCCAAGACTGGGAGTTACCTTCACAGCATCAGCAACAGTAAAAAAGAATGGAATAGTTATGTATGTTAGACCAGAGTTAAGACCCGAATTGATATTTAAAGATGAGGAGGGAAGGTTATTAGGCGTGGAAATATCTGTAAATAATGATAAGATTTTGATAGTAGGGCTTTATGCTCCTAATAATAAAAAAAGTGAGTTTTATCGGAAAGTGGGGAATACATTAAGGGAATATGTGGATCAAAAGATAATTCTTTTGGGCGACCTTAATGGAGTGTTATCGATGGATTTGGATAGGACGGACAAGATAAGAGTAACGAACTCGGGGAAGCTACCCCTTACCTTCTTTGAAATGGTGGAAGATATGAATTTATTTGATGCGTGGAGAGTTAAAAATCCGAATAAAAAAGAAATAATGTACTTTTCAGAGGTACATAAATCAGGTGGTAGAATTGACAGTATTTGGATTTCTCAAGATCTAATTCTTAATTTAGAGAAAGCCGAAATTCACGAAAGAATCCTGTCAGATCATAATCCGGTTGCCATTTACCTACTAATTCAAAAAAGGGTAAAAGGTAGATGGAGATTAAATGATGATATCTGGAAGATGGATGAAACAATAATTGAGATTAAGAACCAGATGAAATAATTTTTTCAAATAAATAATACGGCTACTATTAATAAGAATATAATTTGGGAAACCAGTAAGGCATATATGAGGGGGTTAGGGATACAGGTAATGGCTAAAATAAAGAAAGATAGAGAAAAGAATATAACGGAAATTACAAAAAAGATTAGAGACTTAGAAAAGAAATTAATCCTAAAGCCTGAGGATTCTGATCTACTGAGGGATATAAAGATTTTAAGAAACCACCTGTCAAATCTGATTGAACATGAGGTTGAGAAGAAAATAAAATGGACTAAACAAAGATTTTTCGAATATGCTAATAAACCTGGAAAAATGTTAGCGTGGTTAACCAAGGAAAAACAAAAAGAGAGGATTATAACTGAGATAGAAGATCAAGAAGAGATAATAACAGATCCAGAAAAAATTAAAGAAAAATTTGTGAAATTCTACAGTGAGTTATATAAATCTGAGCAAACAGACATAGAGGAAATAAAAAGATATTTAGAAAGTAAATCACTGCCTAAAATGGAGGAAAAAGATATCGAATATCTAAATATGGATATAAAGGATGAAGAAATCTTAGAAGTAATTAAAAATTTAAAGATGGGGAAAGCTCCGGGCCCGGACGGGATAACGGTTGCTTATTATAAAAAATTACAAAGTGAGATTTTGCCATACTTAAAAGAGATTATAAATAATGTAATGAAAGAAGGTACAATGCCAGAATCATGGAAAGAGGCACTAATCTCGGTTATCCCGAAACAAGGGGCAGACTTAAAACAAGTTAAAAACTACAGACCCATATCTTTATTGAATATAGATTATAAGATCTTCACAGGGGTAATCGCAAATAGATTGAAAAAAGTTCTGACCAGAATCATTGAAAAGGAGCAAGCCGGATTCATCCCAGGTCGATTTATGAAAGAAAATATAAGAACAGTAATAAATATAATAGAATATGCGGAGTTGAATCCAAGTAAGGAATTATCTTTGTTGTTAATTGATGCTGAAAAAGCATTTGATTTAGTTGATTGGAATTTCTTAAATTATGTAATAGAGGAACTAAAAATGGGGGGGGAAATAAAAAATGGGATTAGAGCTATATACTCTACCCAAAAGGCTAAATTGATTGTAAACAAGGAAATTACAAAGGAAATCTCAATTGAGAGGGGCACCAGGCAAGGTTGCCCTCTCTCACCGTTGATATTCGTCCTGCTGCTGGAGATTCTTTTGAGAGCTTTAAGAGAAAATAATAAGATAGAGGGAGTTAAAGTTAATGGAATAAAGTATGTACTTAGAGCATTTGCTGATGACGTAATAATATTTACAGAAAAACCCCTTATGTGCATAAACGAAATTTTTAAAGAATTGAACCAATATGGGAATATTTCCGGTTTCAAACTAAATAAAGCAAAATCAAATTTGATAACTAAAAATATGAATAATAAAAACCAAAAAGAACTGGAAAATAAGATAGGGGTGAAAATAGTATCAAAAGTAAAATATTTAGGAGTGTGGATCTCCAGCAGTAACACAAATTTGTTCAAAGATAATTATATTAAGAATTGGAGGGAACTAAAAAATAAAATGAAGAAATGGGAAAAGTTAAATTTATCAATTTGGGGAAGGGTAGCTTTAATTAAGATGTTAACTTTGCCCAAGATGGTGTTTTTGTTTTCGGTTTTACCCATTATCATAGGAACTAGGTGTTTCAAAGAATGGCACAAGGACTTAGCAGATTTTATTTGGCAGGGCAGAAAGGCCCGAATAAAATTAGAACTAATGATGAGACCTAAAGATATAGGAGGATTTGCCCTCCCAAATTTCCAAAAATATTATGAAGCAGCGGCCTGGACATGGATAAAAGAATGGATAAAATTAGAAAAGAGGGAATTGTTAAATTTGGAGGGGTGGGATAAAATTTACGGATGGCACGCTTATTTATTTTATGAAAAAGCCCAATTACATAAAAACTTTAATAATCATATTATCAGGAAAGCACTTTTGGAGGTCTGGTTAAGAACAAAAAATAAAGTTATAAATAAGACCCCATGGTGGATTTCCCCCCATGAAGCTACCTCAATATTTAATAATAATATCAATAGGGATTTTGTGAGATATGAAGATCTGGTTCAAGCAAGATCGGATAATCCTATTCTTAAGAATTTCCAGGAAATTAGGGAAAAAAATCTTAATTGGCTTGAATATCAACAGATTCATTGTACATTTAAAAAAGATAAAGATAAAGTTGGATTTGTGAAAGAAATATCTATTTTCGAGAAGAAATTTCTAAAGCAAGAGAAAAAAATATAACTATAATGTATAATTTACTGTAAAATAACTCTGTGGATAAACAAATAAAGTTTAAATCAGTCCAAAAATGGGAAAATGATTTTGGTTATCAATTAGATGAAAAAGAATGGATGAGAGCATGGTTATGGACAACTAAATTTACATCTTGTATATTGGTAAGAGAAAATTTATGGAAGATGTTACATCGATGGTACCTTCCGCCACAACGTCTAGCTAAAATAAAAAGATCAAATGATAACTTTTGTTGGAAATGTGCAAGATCTATAGGGACACAATTCCACATGTGGTGGACGTGCCCCGTAATCGAAAGCTATTGGAATATGGTACATAAGGAATTGCAAAAAATAACCAAAACTTCATTCAAGAAAAAACCAGAGTTATTTTTATTGAACATAATAAACACAGAATTCCCGAATGATAGAAAAAACCTTTTGTTGTATGCGATTACGGCTGCTAGGGTACAATTAGCAAAATACTGGAAAACACCACAAGTCCCATCTAGGGATGAATGGCTAATGAAGTTATGTGAATACCTGGAGCTTGCTAAGATGACCTGTAAAATAAAAGAGAAAAATAATGATAAGTTAAGAGAAGAATGGAATTACCTAAATAAATATTTAGCAAATTCAGGGAAGAATAGCATATGGCTGTGTTTGGATTAACTCATAACTAGTTTTGTGTATAGATGAACTGTACTGAAGATTAGAATTGAATAGTAAATATTTGAGTATTAATTTAAGATTTAACGATAATTTACAATAGGAATTTAAAAAGTGTGGATTTCTCCGGTGGAAACTATATTTTATTTCAATGTGTGTACTTATCTGTACTCTTGTCTTTTCTTCTTTTTTTTCTTTTCTTTTCTCTCTCCTCTTCGTTTGTATTGTTAACTCTAGGTGTACTGTTTTAGTGTATATGTTATGTTTTCTGACTACTGACTAATAAAAAATATTAAAAAAAAAAAAAAGAAATTGGTCACCCTCAAGATGGCCTTTTTAGTAGCCATTGTTTCTGCTCGCAGGGCTAGTGAGCTTTGTGCCCTAAGGTGCGACCCACCTTATCTCCAATTCCACCTCGAGAGGGTTGTTGCCTATCCGGATATCGCCTTCCTCCCTAAAGTTGTTTCATCTTTCCACATCTCCCAACCCATTGCCTTCCTCGCCTTCTTTCCCAATCCTACACCGAGGATAGAACAGGACTTGCACCTCCTAGACGTGCGACGGGCCTTGGCCTTTTATGTCTCCAGAACGGAGAGTGTCCGTAACTCACAGAGACTGTTCATCTGTTACGACTCTTCGGCTGAAGGTCGTCCAGTCTCCCGCCACGCTTCTCCCGTTGGGTAGTTTCCACGATTAAACTATGACTATGGAGGAAGATCATGTCCTGGATCCATTGCAGTCTGGTTTTAGGCCACGACACGGGACGGAAACAGCCCTGGTCGCGTTGCATGATGACCTATTGAGGGCGGCCGACAGGAGTTGCTCTACCCTGCTGGTCGTCCTCGATCTATCAGCGGCCTTTGATACCGTCGACCACGGTATTCTTCTGGGCAGGCTGTCCGAGGTGGGGATTGGTGGTCCTGCCTTGTGCTGGATCCGGTCCTTCCTCGACTGCCGCACCCAGAGAGTAGAGGTGGGGGGTGTTTTGTCAGCCCCATGGACACTCTCTTGTGGGGTGCCCCAGGGGTTGGCATTATCTCCTATCCTCTTTAACATCTATATGAGGCCGCTGGCTGAGGTCATACGGAGTTTTGGAGTCTGCTGTCATCAGTACGCTGATGACACGCAGCTCTATCTCTCCTTTTCCACCTCTGCAACGGAGGTTGTGGACGCCCTTAACCGCTGCCTGGACGCAGTCGTGGGATGGACCAGGATTAACAGGCTCAGACTCAACCCTGGGAAGACAGAGGTTCTGTTTCTTGGGGGGGGGTCTCTGGAGGGGTACAGTGGCCCTCTCCCCAGTCTGGAGGGAATAACCCTTCAGCTGGCGGATTGAGTGAGGAGTCTGGGCGTTGTCCTGGACCCAGCTCTGTCCCTGGAAGCCCAGATGGCGGCGGTGTCCAGGGCAGCCTTTTATCAGCTTAGGTTAATCACCCAGATTCGCCCGTACCTTGATGTGGACTCCCTCAGGACGGTAGTGCAGGCATTGGTGATCTCGCGAATCGACTACTGCAACACCCTCTACATGGGGTTGCCTTTGACCCTTATCCGGCGTTTGCAGCGGGTGCAGAATGCGGCGGCCAGGCTGGTGGTAGGTGCGAGCAGGTATGCCCGTATCACCCCCATCCTGGCCCGCTTGCATTGGCTGCCCGTTGCTTCCCGGATAAGGTTCAAGGTCATGGTTTTGGTTTACAAAACCCTCTGTTTCCTGGGACCTATCTATCTGGAGGAGCGGATCTCCCAGAGAACAACCTTGTCCAGACCAACTAGAGCTTCGTCCCCCCTCTCCCTCAGAGTGCCGACACCGAGGGAGGCCCATAGGGCTTCGACCCGGAACCAGGCCTTCTCGGTGGTGGGCCCGGCTTACTAGAACAAGCTGCCGGCTGAGATTAGGCAGGCAGAGTCGTTGTTGGCCTTCAGAAGGGCCTTGAAGACCTGGCTCTTTAGCCAATGTTTTGGGGCCCTCTGAGCACCCTTTTTGTTTTGTTTTCTCCCCCCCCCCCCCCCCCGCTGGCTTCTGTCTTTCTAGTTTCTTGCCGGACATAATTGCCTTGGCCAGTGACACTATGTCATTTTACCCGCTATATATATATATATTCTTTTTTTTCCTTTTTTCCTTTTTTTTAGTATTTACTAGTAGTTTTTAATGGGACTTGGATGTTTGATCTGCATTTGTTAGGTTTTTATGTTTATTTTTGCTGGGGATTGTTTTGTGATTGTATGGTTTAGTCGCCTGGGGCGACATGTTTATACACCGCCCTGAATTCCCTCTGGGAAAATCGGGCGGTTTATAAGTCCAAGAATAAATAAATAAATAAATAAATAAATGGCCCTTGCCTGCAGCAATACGTGCTCGTTCAACCAGAGCAATGTCCTCCTCAGCGGCATTCCTCAGAAGTGTCCCACGTGACGACATCTGCAGTGCCGCTACTTGGTCCAGACCAAAAACCTTCGTGACCCACTACAGGTTGGATGCCCGCATGAGGTCATCCACTCCCTTCGGGGGGGGGGCTGTGCTTTCCTTTGTGACGGCGTAACTACCCTCCTGCCAGTGAGTACTGCTTGCAATCTCCCATCCGTGTGGCTTCACAAAGGCCACGATGGAGAAGAACCAGTTACTTACCTGTAAAGGTGGTTCTTTGAGTGGACCTTTGTGAAGCCACTCAGCACCCGCCCGCCTCCCCTCGGACTGTCACGCCTTGACTGGTATTTACCTGTCGTCCTGGCGGTCAAGAGGAACTGAGGCGTTTGGGCGGGAATGCCACCACTGATGCGCGGGGCCAGGGGGTGGAGACTAACGAACTTTCCTATTGCTAGGGAAGTCCGACCTCTGCCACAGGGGCGCCTGGGAAACCCATCTGTGTGGCTTCACGAAGGTCCACTCGAAGAACCACCTTTACAGGTAAGTAACTGGTTCTTCTCCAGCTCTCCTGTAAAATCCTGTGGAACGTCAAGGACGAATCAGACATATTTAGGAGGCAGAGAGAGAAGCCCAGCATACCAGACATGTCCTTTTCAGTGAGTTCCGTGACACCTGCTTACCAACCTTATGATGCGTTTCTCAGACCGGTTGTTTTGACTTTGTTTCATTTATCTGTTTTTTCCTTTGGAAGAGAGATGCAGCATGTAAGCCAGTGGAGCACCTGATGCTCCTAATTCCGTCTCAAGTACCAGGCGCCACTTTGTTAAATCACCCAGGGAGTGCTTTGAGCACCATATTATGTATTTGTTTATTTGATTTCTATAGTACCTCAGTTGAGCAAATCAGTCTTTTGGGCAGTTTGCAATAACAGATAAAAACATGCATTAATAAGCAATAAGTACACAAGAATTTCAATGTCAATAGAGTAGGAGAAAATGGCCCCAAAGACAATTTTCTGTATGATGGCAGGACAGGAGTATAAAATCCAGGAGGACTTCTGGTTTTTTGTCACTGCGCTGCCTCCTCAAGGCAATGTTTTAAGGTGTCTTCGGAACATTTGATGGGAGGGTACCAGGTGTAGCTCCGCTGTGAGCTGGTCCCATGACCCTGGAGCCACCACTAAGAAGGCCTGGCATCTCTTGATGGATTTTATTCCTTCTCTTTTTTCCACTGAATCTTCACCTGTGTTTTAGGGTCCAGCCATAGATCAGTTTCTGGGTGCATTGGATGCTGTGGAAGAGCCGTTAGAAGGTGATCAAAACAGTGATATAGAGATGGGTAAGGGCCATATATATCTATATACAGTATCTATATCTTTTAAATGCAACTTTTTATTACATTTTATAAAACAATACAAAATACAAATACAAAACATGTATTAAAAAGATTGAACTAAAACTAAACAACAGTGCTCCCCTCTACTAATGGTGCCCCCCTCTTAAACAATATTGACCCTTATTATCCTCCTTTCCAGAACTGAATTGATTGTTGAACTCGAACTTTACCCTCCTTTCTTACAAGCACATATTCAACAAATCTTTAATCTTTTTATTCTTTCTTAATCTTCAAATTATACGTCAATTTGTCATTTAAGGCAATATTCCAAACTTTGTTATACCATTCATCCACACATAGTTCATAATTCCCTTTCCAATTCCTAGCTATGATTCTCTAAACGCTTTCAAGAGATTAGCGATCAACTCTCTAGTTTTAAAGTCACAAGTTGTCTTAACAGATATTGACAATAAAGCAATTTCTGAATTGCGCTCTATATAATGTTCAAGTATATTACCTAATTCTTTAAAACTTGATTTTCTCACCATAAATGAAAATATGCACCAACATCTTTACCACATTTCCAACAAATCTTAGGAAAATTACCATTTTCTCCTCATGTCACTCTGGTCTGAATAGTCTCGTTAGGTCGACAATAGCCTGAATAGGATCATAGGAGGATCATGATCTAAATAGGCTCGTTAGGTGGATAATGTCCTACGCAGGATGCGTGACAGTCCCACCTATGCTACCTTTCCCAACACCGATTAAGTATGAGTCGTTAGCTATGTCCTTGCTGGTGGAGGTGTGAAGTTCTTCTGATTTGTCTGGGGATTAATGAAAGGGCCGCTTGATAAGTAGCAGACAGATTGTGCCTGAGTCCCCCACCTCTGTGGAGAGAGGGGTTTTCAGTGCACACATGAATGGCTTCCCCGACCCCTCTCTCCAATCTTCTCTTCTCATTTTCTAATATGTGTACATCCTCATATTTGAATGAGTGCCCCTTTTTCCTGTGAACCTATTCAGGCTATTGTCGAACAAATCCTAATGAGTCTATTCAGGCCATTGTCCAACTTATGAGCCTATTCAACCCAGGGTGATGTGAAATCAATGTGCATTTTAAAATGGAGGTTTTGCCACAAACCTTCCTCAGACTGATTAACCTGCTTGGATGAGAAGTGAAATGTTTCAGTTTCTCAAAAAAAGAAGTGCAGTTGACATGACTCAACTTCCAAATAAACTCTCAGACAATTGAATTGTATTTATAGCTGTATCTTTTCAGTATAATATTTCTGACTATTTTACAAACCGCACTGGGTAGTACAGTTTGCACTAAGGGGGTTGTATAGAAATATAAATGAAAATGATTGTCCCCCTATTTTTATTTTTATTTTTCATATTTCATTATTATGATGCTGCATTTTCCCCTCTAAGTGTTGCCTTAGACGTGGGTGGGTGAAAAAATAAGGCATGACTGTGTTCATTTGGAGGATTAAGAGCGGTGAGTCACTTTCCCTTCTGAATTCTAAAATCCTGCTTCCATCCTTCTCAGGCAGTGGAATCAAATGCCCAAGTCAGACCTCTTCACTGCTTCCTCTTGAAGGACAGGGAACGGACCAAACCAGGGTGGACGAGGTATGTGCCCATTCCAGAGAATCCGCTCATGACATGAAGCGTTGAGTTTGTAGGAGAGTCAAGCTCACATCTATATTCTAATGAAGAGCCAGGCCCATATCCACGGCGTGCATGTCAAGTGGTAAAAACAGTTATTCTTATAATTTATATTTTTGTATCTGTGGGGAGGATGAGGCGTGGATAATGTTGGATACCACCCAGTTGAGTGGCAAGGCCACTAGATGGAGCCCTAAGGAAATACAGTCCAGGAATATAATAAATAAATATTGCAGTCAGATCTGCAATATATTAATGGGACGGACAAACAGACGGATGGATGCAAGATTAAGTAAACAAAGAAATAATTACCTTCATGTGTCTCGCTGTGCATTTTTCTCCATTTGTTCTTAAATTACAGTAGTACCTTGTTGATGAGCATAATCCATTCCTGAAGCATGATCATAAAGTAAAATATTCGTAGATAAAAATCCCAACAGAAATAGTTAAAACTTACTTAATTTGTTCTTTGGCCACACACCATGAAGCCACGGATGCTGCCTTCACCCCCTTGCCACAGCAAGGTCCCTGCCGTGGCACAGAAGCTGTACCCGGGCGCAGTGGCAGCAGGGAAGAAGGTGTGGCCGCGAAGGTCCACTCACTGCTGTGGTGCTCGTTTTACAAGACGAACTTGTAAACCGGAACAAAATATTTCTGTAATTTGCTCATAAACCAAGGTATTACTGTACTTTTTCTGTGGCTCAGGACCTGTGGGTGACATCACCTTCTATCCTCTGCAGCAGAATGTGATGTGTATGTGTGTCTGGATGTCTTTTTTCTTCCTGTTTGCAGGGACAAAGAAAACTCAAGGAGACCGGCCTATCTCTGCAGGTTGTCCAACAGAACCCGACTGAGCCAGGCCAGGAGACCATGGTGTGGCAGGTCTTGAAGGAGGAGGAGGAGGAGGAGAATGAAGATCCATTAGGTAAAGAGGAGTCTCCTTGCTCTGAACCAGAAAGAGGGAATGGAAAAACAGGGAAACATACACCTTCGTTGACCGGTCCTGTCTTTTTTAATTTTTGTCTCGGATTTTTTAGTATAGTTAAGGGGTAAATAGGGAGGGATAAATTGGGATACAGAAAAAAGAAGAGGGGAATGCACAGGGGCATGGCATGGGGAGGACAAGGGGGTGGGGTGCCCTGGGCAAATCAATTAGGGGGTGTCCAATTACCTACCTCCCCCCGCCACCCCCCTTCCCCACGGGCGAGTTTCAGGGCGACCCGAATCCAGGGGACGCTCACGGGGCACGGGAGGTGGCAGGGCGCCAGAGACAGAGGTTGAGACAACTTCGGTGGCGGCAGCGGTGGCAGGCAGGACAGAGCAGAGTGGAGCGGCGCTGCGCACTCGCGCGCGGTATCCACAGCCGGCCTTTCTCTGGCAGGCTGGTCTTCCCTGGCCGGAGCCACCACACACTTCCCTTCCTCCCTTCTGCGGGAGGAGGAGCAGGGTGGGCGGGAAGTGGGGCATGCTGGTAAAAGGAGGACCCAGCTTGCTGGGGGTGGGGGCAATGTGTAGCCTGCATAATTCCGGAATGGAACTCTGGGCGGCTAACAATAGAACAAAACAACAGAAGGGAAAAACAAAAGTCAAAAGAAAAATCCCAGTAAAACAAAGAGGGACAATACCCTCCAGAAAAGGTGGCATGGGCGGCAAAGAGGAAAAAAAAAAAGAAACTTAAATAAAAAGGTCGCCAAATGCCTCCTTAAAAAGGTGCATTTTCAATGCCTTTTTAAAGGCGGGCAGGGACTGTGCAAGGCACAGCTCACTGGGGAGATAGTTCCACAACGTGGGGCCCACCACAGAGAAGGCGATCCTAGTCAGTTATGCCGGTATCGCTTGAAGAGCGGGGTGGGCAGGAAGTGGGGCATGCTGGTAAAATGAGGACCCAGCTTGCTTGGGGGGGGGGGGACAATGTGTAGCCTGCATAATTCAACTGTAAACCACCCATAGACTTCTTAGAGCAATATGGGATGGTATATATAAGCAGACACTTATTGTTCATGTTTTTGCAATGTTTTTATAATTTTATATTATATTTTTGTATTATTATAATTATTATAATAATATGTTTTATATTATTATTATTTTATATTATTAAAATATATTATATTGTTATACAGTAGGACCCTCTTATCCACTGATTCATTAACCACTGATTCAGTTATCCACGGTTGGCAGAGTTACCGTAAATAAATAAATAATTCAGTATGTCTTAAAACAGCAGCCGTAAAGCAAGCTGTTTTCACAAACAGCAATCAAAATCCATCCTACTGTCAGAAAATAGCAGGGTTTTTTTTGGGGGGGGGGAGGTTGGCTTATCCACAGTTTTCATTATCCATGGGAAGGCGTGGAACCATTTCCCAGTGGATACCAGGGTCCTACTGTATATTATTAGTATATTATATTATATGTTCATATTATTATATTGTTTTAAATTATAATATAGTATATTATATATTATTATATTATATATGCAGTTAAAAACAATTCAACTCAGGCTTATACAATCATACAAATAACCAAGCAGTTTTGGCTTTTGTCATATTATTCCACTTAACTTTGCCCTTTTTGTAACCACATACAAAACTCCTCCCCACATTTTTGGTGTTTCACCTTCCGGTGCACCTCTAGCCATTCTGAGAATTTGTCCATTTCTGCCGTCTGAAGGATTTGGGTTATCAGCTCCTGTTCATTTGGTATTCCTGACTCTTTCCAGTGTTTTGCGAAGAGAATTCTCACTGCTGTTATGATGTGTGTATGTGTGTGTGTGTGTTGTGTCATTACAGTCGTGACCGACTCTTTGTGACCCCATGTCCATGGAGTTTTCTTGGCAGGAACACTGGAGTGGCTTGCCAGTTCCTACTCCAGGCGCCTACAGCACCTGGTATTCCCTGGTGGTTGCCCATCCAAGTACTACTAAATATATACTTTGCTGATCCATTGCATCTGGCATGTTTAAGAAGAAAAGTTCAGGTTTTTAGGTCTGTTGCTCTGTCTGGACTGCAATATCTTGCAGGTGGGGTGTCCTACTGTCAGCGGTTTGGGAAACTCCCTCTCATTTGGGGGGGGGGTGACTCTCCCCGCTCAGAATGAGGTGCGCAGTTTGGGTGTTCCTCTGGATCCGGCGCTATCCATGGAATCTCAGGTAGCGCCGGTGGTCCGCTCTGCCCATCACCATCTGCGGCAGATTGCTCTCCTGCGTCCCTATCTGGACATGGGGGCTCTCACCATGCTGGTCCATGCATTGGTAGTCTCAAGACTGGACTATTGCAACGCTCTCTACGTGGGGCTGCCCTTGAGGCTGATGCGGAGACTTCAGCGGACGCAGAACATGGCGGCCAGATTGCTGACTGGGACTAGAAAATACGATCATATATCCCCAGCGCTGGCCGCCCTTCACTGGCTTCCAATTCGGTTCCACATTGACTTCAAGGTTTTAACTATGATATACAAATCCCTAAACGGTTTAGGACCTCGCTACTTGTCAGAGCGCCTTCTCCCTTTGAAAACCGCCCATAATACCCGAGCCTTCCAGGCTTGGCGTTTGAGGCAACTAACACCACGAGAGGCCCGGAAGGAAAAAACAAGAAATAGGGCCTTTTCTGCCTTTGGCCCTCACCTGTGGAATAACCTTCCACCAGACATCTGCCTGGCCCCCTCTTTTGCTGCTTTTAAAAAACTCTTAAAACTATTTTATTGTGTTACTCTTAAAACTATTTTATTGTGTTACTATTTATGGTTTTATTGTATAAATTGTTTGAATGCATTCATTGTCGTAAACCGCCCAGAGTCACCTTGCTGCCAGATGGGCGGTATAAAAATCCAACAAAATAAATAAATAAATAAATAAATAAGCCACTGGTTCGCTGAACGTCCTCTGTTTCTCAGGTCCCTTGTTGTTCCAGGGGCAGGACTTCCTGACATCCTCTTTTCTTCTCTCTCTCTGCAGATACTGGGATGGGGAGTCAGATCAAAATGGAGACCTCACAGGGGGGAGGAAATCAGGCAGGAGACCTACCCAGGGCAACCCCAGGCATAAACCGAAAGAATGGGTGGAAGACGCTCGAGAAAGCATGTCAGTCCAAAAGGAAGCTGGGAGATCAGCCACTGGAGACGGAGGAGGCACCTCCAACAGGGCTCACCGGAGGTCTTTCAGCTTCTGTTCATCAGTCTTCCAATGTCCGGCCAAGCGACAAAAGGCCTTTGGTCTCCAAGTACGGCAGAAAGTACCATTACCTCCACGAACTCGATATAGGAGAGTCCACAGAGGATTACATTGAAAGCCGGACATCTGAGGAAAACCTCCAACAGCGTTCATCCTGTGATAAAGAAGACAGGAAGCTCACAAGAAAGAGAAAATTGGAATCCTCTGAAAACAATTTGGAAGGAAAGCAGAGGAACCATTTGGAAGAGAAATCCCATAACTTGCCTGAGTGTGGGAACAGACTGAGTTGTGCCAAATCCCTCAAGAGAAACCAAGGGATTCAAAGTGAAAGGAGGCTCCACGGATGTTCTCGCTGTAGGAAACGTTTCACTGAGAGAGAACAGTTGATCAGCCACGAACAAGAGTGTTCTGCCAAGAAGAAGCAGGAATATCTCAAATCTGGGAGAACCCTGACTGTTGAAGAGAAAGTGTTGAGAGACCAGGGACTTTGTCTTGGCGGGAAACTCTATGAATGTTCTTCGTGTGGGAAATACTTCAGCAGCAGATGCAAACTGAATAGGCATCAGAGGACCCATACGGGAGAGAAACCCTACAAATGTCCTGAATGTGGGAAAAGCTTTTCGCGGAGAGAGAATGTGAAGATTCATCAAAGGATTCATACTGGAGAGAAACCCTACAAATGTCCTGACTGTGGGAAATGCTTTACTGAGAAAGGGACTCTGAAGAGCCATCAGAGGACTCATACCGGAGAGAAACCCTACAAATGTCTGGAATGTGGGAAAAGATTTGCCTATAGCCAGCATGTGAAGACCCATCAGAGGACTCACACCAGAGAGAAACCCTACAAATGTTCTGAATGTGGGAAATGCTTTTCTGAGAAAGGGACTCTGAAGAGCCATCAGAGGAGTCATACAGGAGAGAAACCCTACAATTGTCCTGAATGTGGGAAAACATTCAGGAATAGTTCGAACCTGAGGTGTCATCAGAGAATCCATGTCCAAGAGGGACCAACACTGGACATTCCTGTGGGAGATACATGGCTAGGGGAAAATGTTTCAACCAATATGACAGAAATTATACTTACGGTGTGAGGAAAGATTCAGTCAGGCAGTGAATTTATATAATCATTGCAGAGGCTATAGGAAGTGGAACCCTACCTAACATAGAGGAAACCTAACTGTAGCTGGATGCATCAGGTATCAGAGAACTTTGGGAAGCGTTTACATCAATGAAATTAGGGGGGGTACATGTTTATCTCTTGGCTGAAAGGGACGGTACCTCAAGGACAAAGCACAGGAATGCTTCATTGGGTCCTTGGCCTGATCCAACAGGTATCTTCTTAGGTTCTTTTCAACTTGAGTTCTAGATGAAACTACGCCTGAATTCTCTCTAGAAGCAACAGTGGGAAAACAAAGGCTGTGGTACTTGGGGCACCTCAGGAGAAGACAAGACTTCCTGGGAAAGACAGGAATGCTGGGAAAAACCCTGAAGGCAGCAGAAAAAGAGGTGGGTGGACTCCATAAAAGAAGCCCCCCCCCTTGATGAGAGTTGAGCAGGGCTGTTAATGCTAGGATAATTTGGAGGCCATTTGCTCATAGGGTCACTGTAGTTGAAGGTGACGATGACACGCACCACCAAGAAAACATGCTCAGGCACAGTTCTGAGAGGCTAATAGCTGCTTATCATCAGTAATTCTCTGGTTCTGCCTTGCTCAAATGGTTCCTAATCAGGCTATTAGACTCATTAACATATGGCTCGCTACCTGCTGCATCTAGTTAGGACATTCAGTTAGATTCTGGTTGAAATGATTAGTCTCTGGGGAGAATCCCACAGATTAAGCCCGAGTAGAGTACATCTTACACACGGATGAGAAAATGCAACCAGGAAAAGAGCTTAGAAACAGACAGATGTAATTGGACTTCAAAGCGAGAAGAAGGAATACATGTGAATGGGCTGAGTAGATGGAGGCATCAGCGTAGATAAGGGAATCTGACCTCTTGTCTGTCACAGTGTCCGGCCTCCCAGCCTTGATCACTGCCATTAATAAGTATTATTATTATTTTAATTAGAGAAACATTGAATAGTGAAGTTGGAAGGGACCTTTAAGGCCATTGTAAGGGTCCCCGTCGCCAGACATTCTGCCCTTCTGTGTCCAATAAAGAAGTGCTTTTCATGAAACTTGTGTGCTTTTTATTAACCTCTTCCATAACATTGGAGGCACTTTTTTTAACATCAACTTCAACAGTCGCAACATCTTCAACGAACGGGTTGTTCTTAGAGTCTCTCAATGGGGTATACAGCAAAGGGTTTACTACCCCTTCTGCTCCGGAGAGGTTAGCACCCCACCAGACCCCTTCCTCAGGGTTGAGCCCGGGGTCCTTCTGGTGTCTGCACCCCAGCCTCCACTAAGGTTCGGGGTCCACATGGCAGTCATTGTCGTCCCTGGCCTGGAACGCCCTCAGCCAGTGGCAAACCCCTCCCGCAGGAGTACCTCCCGGTCCGATGTTCCTCTGCAAGTTTCTCCTCCACCCACTTCTCGAAAGCAATGTCCCTTCTTATTTGCTTCAGCTTCCTGTTGTATTTTCTTGCCTCCCGTTCTCCCCAATATGAACAACCCTGCTTATGGGCTCTCCTCCTGTATCTCTCCACCTCCGCATGGGGCATCATCATTTTCTCCCATTGTAGGGTGTCTGGGTCTTACATCCAGACCCACTCCCATCCCAGGGGCAAGATGGACGGCTTTCTTTTAACGTCCCCATACCCCACCTCCACAACTGTGGGCGTCTCCTCCTTTCCCGCCCTTTCTGCCCTGCCAATTCTCAACTATTTATTAAAATGGTCTCCTCGTCTCTTCCCGCTCTTTCTCCTCCCTTATCCGGGCATTCCTGGCCTCCTCCAGTCTCCTCTGTTTTTCACGCCATTTGTCCTGTCTGGGTGTAGGCGGCGCCCCCCCCCCCCACTGTTGCGCCCCTGGGTCCTTCCCTGCTCCACACGTCCCCCCTTCTAAGAGGGCTGCCTGCACTTCAGGGTCATCCTCCCAAGGTCCCTGTCAGGATAAATAGTCAGCATTAATATGTGGTTTTCCCTTCGTATAGGTTTCAGTGAAGGGAAAGGGTTTCAACGCCAGGTACCCCCTGGTTAGTCTAGGGTTCATTTCCTCTGTGACGAATTCGGGGCGTTCTCACATGCCGTTCCTTCGCTGCCACCAAAATATGATAATTTGGGGATCTAGGCACACCCCAGGACTATTCAGGAAGGGTTCCTCGATTTACCTAGTGACACAATCTATGCTGGGAAAGGTGAGCAACAGTCCCATTGTGCCCTAGTAAAAAGGGAATTGTCTCCCCTGAATGCCCCTCCATCTGGGAGCTTTTGGATTTCCATGTCCCATATAATCCAATCAAAAGAAATTTCCTTGCTCACAGAATAGCCAGTAGCGCCCAGCCTTGGCCAAGACACTGGGTAATTTAGCAATGACTTCCCTCCTCTCAGGCACACACACAAATTCCAGTTAAAAGGTAAAGAAGAAAACTTTATTTTAAAAAGGAAAAGCAAGAGTAAAAACAAAACAAAAATCTCTTCTTGCCAGCATCATTTGGCAAAAGGTACAGATTCTGGAGCTTAACAAACAAAAGCCGCTAAAACAAACTTACAAAGTAACTTTTAAAACAGAAACCAGTCTCAAGAAGATAACGTGAAATTTTGCATCCCAGAATAAAATAATATCGCTTTCTAATTCTGGCTAATATACTCACACGGGTACGGAAAAGATAACTTGATTTTCTCCTGGCTCCAAAGAGGCCAGGCCGGCCCAGGAGTTACATGGCTGCAAAACTGTTTCCCCAAGAAGCTCTCTATCTGGATAAACCAGCCAATTCTTATAGACCCCGAATCTGCCTTTGTTCTTCAGAAATGCAAAATAGGCTTCAGGCAGTTGGAGATTCTCTCATCGATTAGCATAATTACCTGGAAATACCTTCTACTTCTGATAGAGAACAAAAGGCGACACATGCCTATTGATCTCAAGTGTTCCATCATCTGAATAGGATGTGTTTTCTGACAAGTGGGTCTTTTAACAGACAGGAGTCATCTGTTGACATCTACCTGTAACCCTTTCAAGTCCAGGGGACCATTTGATCTAAAGGGAAATACATTGTAAAAACCCTGTTTATCCGTTGGCTATCCCTTCCTAACATCTTTGATGAAGATAAACTTTGATATTCAAAAGAGGTAATACAGGGTACTACATGATATCTCCCATTTGCTGTTTTACAATCACATCAAACATTTTGCCAATCACATCAAACATTTTGGCTGATGAGAAAACACAACATTTGTGCTCCCTTTTGACTTAACATTCACCTGTGAATTCCCAAGGAACTCAGTGTCTCTTTCCCATCAGACTTCAAAGAAATGAGAGTGTGTGACATGGCATGGCCAGGAATCAACAGACTACAGATGACAGGACAGATCCAAAGATGAATTTTCTAGATTTCATCACACCCTCCCCCTTCGAAAAAAATGTCTGTTCACAGAATTTCTACCATTCTGTGACAGACATCCATAGAAAGCAATCTACATCTAACTAGAAATACCCCTACATAGCAATACATCAAGGAAAGTAACACAGGAACAGCATAGGAAAGGTACAGTCTGCAAAACCGTACACAATTATGCATAACTCTCATCCCGGGTCAATGGCCACCTTGTCCCCTATTTTACATTCACGGGGCTTGGCCTTAGCATTGTCATACAGCTGTTGTTTCCATTGTGCTTCTTTCAAGCTGCCTTGCACAACATCATGGATTTCTGAAACCAGAGTGGGCCACAAAGGTGCCCTATCTTGATCCTGTGGGTAACCCACGTCTTGACAGACAGTACAACCTTGAACATACAGTTTGGCATCGCTAGACACATTTGGCCAGTAAAAGTGTTGGGTCACCCTAGCCAGGGTTTGTTTATGACCTAGATGGCCTAAGAATGCACAATCATGAGCTAGTTTTAGCACTTGCTCCCGGTAAACTGTGGGCACCACTAATTGTCTTCGTGGTTGCATTTGAAAACCGCGCTCCACGGATTCCCTGTACAACAGACCATTGTGAAATACAAATCGGGATAAGCACGTCTGGCTTAAAATCTTATTTCCGGCTTCAGCCTCCTGCCGGCATTCTACTAAACTCCCATCAGCTTGCAGGGCCTTCTGAAATTCTGCAGAGGGAACATTCTCAGAGATCAAATTTACCTGGGGGTAAGACTGTGGGGACACATCCGTGTTTGATACCTCCTCAGCCCTTTCCCCCTCCTCCTCCTCCTGAGATGTGAGGCTTTCCGCACTCAAACTCCCCTCCTCCCTTGTGCTTCCCTCATCAGACGGAGGACTGCTTTGCCTTCCCGCCTGGCTGGTAACTTTCTGCACAGAACAAGCATCCTGAATGTTTTGTCTTCTGGCCTGATCTGATCTATACAATAAATCATTACCCAATAGAACTTGTGGCTCCTCTGAATTGGAGTGAACCAAAACCATTTTCTTCCCACGCCACCCTTCAAATTCCAGATCCAAGGAGGCTAACTGTACACGTAAATTCCTTGAACATTCATTATCATAAGGCTGAATAGCAAAATACTTTCCTTTTACAATACACTCAGGTGGAACCAATGATTGATTTACACTAGTTAATTCAGCACCAGTGTCTCTCAAAGCTGTGGCGTGGATGGCACCTGACGGGGTGTGAATCGTGACAGACTTACAGTTCTCCCGCTGTGACCATTCCACCTCCTCTCGGGAAATAACATCCGAGGGACTCACCAAAGTCCAGTTTTCCTGTTTAGGAAGTCCAGTAGGCTCAGCTCCCACCTGGCATTCCAAAAGTTTTATGTCCCTTACTCGGAAGTAAGCACTTTTCCCAGGAGTATTCGCCACCGCTGCCGCCGCTCCTTGCGCAGACGAATGCTCCCCTTCCATCTCCTTGCATGGAAAGGCCTCTCCTGGCGCAGCACCGTCATCCTCTCCTTGGGTTGCCACTGGTCTCTCCTCCTTCAAAGGGAACGAGGGGGTCCCACCTTCCACTGCTGCTGCCGTCTCCTCGAAAGCAGGAGCGTCACCTTCCTCTGCTGACTGCTCCCTAGCTGGCAAGTTGGGATCCCTGTGAGCTTTGGAGACCCTCCCGGCTGACTTCTGGTTCCAGCCCCTAACACGAATTGTTTTCAGGGCAACCGTGGAAATCTGGGGTGGTTTTTTCGCTTCTCGCTGAGGGCATTCTCTTTTCAAGTGGGTGGGGCTTTCACATAAAAAACACCGGAGTGGGGTGGAAGTTTGAGCGGGTTTAAACTGGGTGGATTTCAAAGCAGGAGTCCCTCCAGACACCTGTCCCTGTGTCTGAGAACGAAACGGAGTTTGAGCCACGACATCGGCTCGCTCTCTAAAAGGAGCTTTGCTCTCCCCACCTCCTTGCGCTGGCCGACCCCAGCTAGGAACATTCCGCCGTGCTCCTGCTCTGCCTCCACGCAAGTTCCAGAGCCGATCTGCCTCTTGTGCCAGTTCCTGCAGGCCGCAGACAGCCTTTTCTTCCAGGGCTAGAGCTAATTCTGACGGCAGTCCGTTTAAAAATTGCTCTTCAATAATTTCAGCCCTCATGCCCCTATGTAAATTCACTTGCCCCACCGCCTCCATCCAGCGGTCAAACATTTGTGTCACCTGGGCCATGAAAGCGGTAAAGGTCTGCCCAGTATTCTCTCGCCAAGCCAGAGCCCTAAATTTCCTCCTGCACCCCACCTTGGTGATGGCAAATCTTGCTTTGACATGAGCCCGAAATTGGTACCAGTCCAAATTTCGCCCCAGCTCACTCAGCAGGTCTGCGAGCGCCCCACTCACTTGAGTTCGCAGAATGGACACCCACAACTCCTCTGGAACCTTTAGATCGATACAGGTGTCTTGAAACATCATCAGGAAGGACCAGGGATCCTCTGGTTCTTTGTAGACTGGAAAAAGCCTTCTGTCAATTTTTGCCAAGTCCCAACGAGGTCTATCTGGCTCACTTTGCTTCTCCAAAATCCGCATCTGCCGTTCCAGCAGGCTAGTGACTTTGTTCAGCAGTCTCGAGTCCTCATTTCCACTGCCTAGGAAATCTCCAGACGCCGCCCCTCGCATTTCTGTACACGAGGCCTCCATGGTGTTCTGCAACTCAACCTCTACCGAGGGTGCTGCTTCTCTCCCGTGAGCCTCCAAGTCTAAGTCCACATGGGAGACAAATGTCTTCGCCCTAACTGACATCCCTAATCCCTATCAAAATAAAAACCTACAGGGTTGCAATATTTCACCCTCTCTTCCTCAAAAGAGAGACTGCCCCAGCTACCGTCTCTAGACTGGAACAAAAGTTGCCGTGCCCCGTGTGCTTTAACCACACACATTCGCACGCATGCTCCCTCAGCACAAACGCAAAAGCTCCACGCGTAAGGCTGAGAAAAGAAAAGAAAGGGAAAATGTCCCTGAGTCTGCACTCAGTTTGGAAAAACCCCAGCACACCGCTGGACAAAATCCTGCTTTCATTGAGGTCCCTTCAATGGAAAGCTTTTAAACAAAAATCCCCCTCCAGCACACCACTGGACAAAAGTTCCGTTTTCCTTGACCTTTCAAGAGAAAACTTTCCCCCAGCGCACTGACTGGGCAAAATTCTGGGTCCCTGAGTTTACTTCTCAGCGCAACCCTCCCTGAGTTTGCACTCAACTTAAAATCCCCAGCACACCGCTGGTCCAGACTCTGTTTCCTTGAGTTCAGCTCTCAACGGAAACTTTCCCCCAGCCCACTGCTGGACAAAATCTGGGTTCCTGAGTTTTAGCTCTCAGCGAACCCTCCCTGAGCTTGCACTCCACTCAGACTCCCCCAGCACAAGGCTGGAAAAAGAAAACCCGTTTCCCTTGAGTTCCCCTCAACGGAAAACGTCCCCCCAGCTCACCTGCTGGACAAAATCCAGGTTCCTGAGTTCACCCTCAACGGAACCTTCCCTGAGCTCACACTCAGCTCAAAATCCCCCAGCGCACCGCTGGAAAAAGAAAACCCGTTTCCCTTGAGTTCCCCTCAACGGAAAACGTCCCCCCAGCTCACCTGCTGGACAAAATCCAGGTTCCTGAGTTCACCCTCAACGGAACCTTCCCTGAGCTTACACTCAGCTCAAAATCCCCCCAGCGCACCGCTGGAAAAAGAAAACCCGTTTCTGTTGAGTTCACCCTCAACTGAAAACGTCCCCCAGCACTTGGCTGGACCCCAAACTGTGCCTGTTTACTACGAGGGAGTCTATTGTCGAACCCCACCGTTCTGCCACCATGTGACGAATTCGGGGCGTTCTCACATGCCGTTCCTTCGCTGCCATCAAAATATGATAATTTGGGGATCTAGGCACACCCCAGGACTATTCAGGAAGGGTTCCTCGATTTACCTAGTGACACAATCTATGCTGGGAAAGGTGAGCAACAGTCCCATTGTGCCCTAGTAAAAAGGGAATTGTCTCCCCTGAATGCCCCTCCATCTGGGAGCTTTTGGATTTCCATGTCCCATATAATCCAATCAAAAGAAATTTCCTTGCTCACAGAATAGCCAGTAGCGCCCAGCCTTGGCCAAGACACTGGGTAATTTAGCAATGACTTCCCTCCTCTCAGGCACACACACAAATTCCAGTTAAAAGGTAAAGAAGAAAACTTTATTTTAAAAAGGAAAAGCAAGAGTAAAAACAAAACAAAAATCTCTTCTTGCCAGCATCATTTGGCAAAAGGTACAGATTCTGGAGCTTAACAAACAAAAGCCGATTTCTAAAACAAACTTACAAAGTAACTTTTAAAACAGAAACCAGTCTCAAGAAGATAACGTGAAATTTTGCATCCCAGAATAAAATAATATCGCTTTCTAATTCTGGCTAATATACTCACACGGGTACGGAAAAGATAACTTGATTTTCTCCTGGCTCCAAAGAGGCCAGGCCGGCCCAGGAGTTACATGGCTGCAAAACTGTTTCCCCAAGAAGCTCTCTATCTGGATAAACCAGCCAATTCTTATAGACCCCGAATTCGTCACATCCTCCATCATTTGCAACCATTTCAACGGAGCATGATCAGTCACTAGATTGAATGGAGCTCCTAACAAGTAATACCAGCATTAGTAAGCCACTTTAAGGCCAGTGCCTCCTTTTCTTTGACTGCTTATTTCCTCTCCATATCTGACAACTTCCTACTAAGAAAGAGGATGGGGTACTCTTGATCATTTTTTTCCCCTTCATGCTAACACAGCCCCCAGGCCCGTCAGAGGCATCAGTGTATAACCAAAAGGGTAAAGAAAAGTTGGGGCTGTATCTGGAATGTCGCATAACGTACCTTTAAGATCTAAAAAAGCTTTATCTTGTTCGGGTCCTCACACTACTCACCTGGGCCCTCTCTTTCTCGTCAAATCAGTCAGTGGGGCCTGCTCGGGTGCCGAAGTTGGGTTATACCCAATGAGGCCCAACAGTTGCTGAACCTCTCTTTTTGTCTTTGGCCTTTCCCATCAGGAATTTTTTGTGACTTTATCCTGCAGCAGTTGTATCTCTTCCTTTCCTACACAGAAACCTAAAAACTTAACCTTGGACAACCCTACCCTGCATTTCCGGGGGTTCACTGTCACTCCGGGATCACATGTTGTGGCCAACTTCTCCCTTTAGTTCTAACCACTACCCCTGGTGGGATATGGATCTCATGTTGTACTAGAAAGGTTTTGACTGGTCTTTCGGAGAAAACTTGGAATTGGCCTTCCAATTTGAGTACTTCAGATCTTTGGGTGGCACCTAACTGATCCCCCATGGTGATCTGACCCTTACCTCCCTGGCTAAGGCAACAAGCTTCCGGGCCTAAATCCCCATCTTCTTGTTCTCCCCAGAACACTTCCCTCTCCACCCATCTTTTAAGGGGGTTTATGTGCAAGACTTTTTTCTTTTATCCGGCGCCTCTATTTCGTAGTCAACATCATTGACTCGTCTCTTCTTATCTGCTTCAGCTTCTTGTATTCTCTTGCCTCCCGTTCTCCCCAATACGAACAACCCTGTTTATGGGCTCTCCTCCTGTAGCTCTCCGCCTCCGCATGGGGCATCATCATTTCCTCCCACTGTAGGGTGTCTGGGTCTTGCATCCAGACCCACTCCCATCCCGGGGGCAAGATGGGCGGCTTCCTTTTAACGTCCCCATACCCCACCTCCACAACTGTGGGCGTCTTCTCGTTTCCCGCCCTTTCTGCCCTGCCAATTCTCAACGATTTATTAAAATGGTCTTCTCGTCTCTTCCCGCTCTTTCTCCTCCCTTATCCGGGCATTCCTGGCCTCCTCCAGTCTCCTCTGTTTTCTCCGCCATTCAACCCATTTGTCCTGTAGGCAGCACTCTCCTCTGTTGTGCCCTGCTCCACAGCCATCAAGTCCAGCCCTCTGCCCGATTCAGGAATTAAAATGGACCATCTTTCCATCTGCCTCATTGAGGTCATTGGTTCCATAGCCAAACTGCTCTTTGGCATAATACTCTTCTGGCAATCTGTGGCATTCCCCCTCTTCATAGTCAGATGGGTTTGTGGAGGAGGACGTCAAGGGTGAATGCTATGGACCAGGGGTCCTCAACCTAAGGCCCCGGGGCCGGATGCGGCCCCCCAAGGTCCTAAATCCGGCCCCTGGGACCAATTGCAAACCCCCCCCCACCTACCCCCTGTTTTGTGAGCAAGCCAGCCTCCGCAGCTGCTTTTGGACTGGGATCCGGCCCCCAGTGGTGTCTGGGTGGTGGTGGACCGGCCCGCTGGTTGAAAACTTTGAGGACCCCTGCTATGGACCAATGAGGCAGCACAGTATTCTCTAATTGGCAGAGAAACACCCCAAACTTACAGTGTAAAAGGGTTTTCTACAACAACAAAGAAAGACATCAAGTCAGACAACCTCATTGGATAACATTTGTTTCCTCTTTGGATCCTACATCTAATTGGCTGAAAATGTGAGGGAAGCAAACTGATTGGTTCTCCTAGAGAAGTGGGGGCATTTCTCTCTTCCAGGCCATGCAATGGCCCCCCTGCTGTGCTTTATGTTCTGACATCCTAAGGCCTAATTTTAACATGCCTTTTTTCCAATCACTGTGGTATTTAACAATAATATCTTATGTCCTTCAGAGAACAGATTGTGAATTTTAAATACCCATCATCACTCTTGGCTTCACACAATTTTGCTTACGACACTCTTCCATTTTGTTCTACTCTGGAGGGAGGGCAGGACTGGGAGGGGGCCTCTCTTTGTCTAAATCCAGTGCTTCCTGCAAAGAAGAATTGTGCTGGGAAAAGGGGAAGGCTGCAGGAAAAGAGGGAGACCCAACAGGAAATGGACTGAGTCCTTAAAGGAAGCCACGGGATTGAGGCTGCAAGAGCTGCACAGGGTGGCCGAGGACAGGAGGGACATTTGGGAACACACACACACCACTCATAGGGTCAGATGCCACTTGGCAGCATGTCAGAAGAAGAGCCACTGAGTGCACGAAGGGCCGGGATTTCAGACACCAAGTTATAACATTAAAAGGAACAGGTTTGTATATGCATCAGTCATAAACATTGGTAACATTGGGAATACAGCCCTGACAATTGCTTGGCGTTTGGGGGGAGAAGTGGTGAACTGCTGGAAAGATTTTAAAAAGGAACCGGCTTCTATGATTCTCCCCACCACCCCCACCCCACAAGTGTCACTTGGCAAATGGCAGGGAGCACACAAGAGGGGGTCCCCCATGAGGAGAGAGTGGGAGACCATGCAGGGTGACTCAGTGGCTACAGCGCTGCAACTGAACCACCTTAAAAAGCGGGAAGGCGAAGAGTTTTCTGTGGCCAGAAATGCCTTCAGCCACGCCAGCCACATGGCCACGGATTTGCACAACACTGGCTCTTTGCCTTGAAAACGGAGATGAGCACCGCCCTCTAGAGTCAGACACGCCTGGAACCCATGGGCAGCGGCAGCGGGGAGGGGAGGAATCGTTACCTTTACTTTACACGAGAGGGCACCATTGAGGAGAGAGTGGGAGACCATCGGCCGGGGATCCACGTTCAAGCTCTCCTTGGCTCTCGGCAAGGCTCGGCCTCCTTTCTCCCGCAGGCACCAGAGAGGGTGGAGCCATCAAGGGCTCGATCCCTCATTTATACGCTGGAGGGTTGGTTATTTATTTATTTATTGGAAGAAGTGGGCCTGATTTAGCACGAGTTGGGCCAGGAGCCAGCCAAGGGGGCGTTGGAGAGACAGCCAAGTGGCAACCGAGGAGGAGGAGGAGGAGGAGGAGGAGGAGGAAGGGCGAAGGCGGGGATCGATCCTGCCAGGGGCGGAGTGGCGGGTGGAGCCTCAGCCTGGCTCTCTTCCGGGCCCCTTCGGAGGCTCCCCCTCCTTCCTTTCCTCCTGCTGGGATTTGCTATTCTTGCTCTTCCCGGGGCGGCGCCTCCTTTTGCAGAGCGGGGTCTCCTCGGGAGCAAAGCTGGACTCGGCAGGAAGAGCTGGGCTTGCAGGGTGAGTGACTCGCCCCCCGTCCCTCCCTCCCTCCCTCCCTCCCTCCCCGTTCCTTCTCGCCTCTGGGCTGATGGGGAGGAACGGCCTGCGTTACAAACGTCCGTGGAACGACCCGCCCCCCTCTGATGCTCCTATTGGGACTTGGGACCCTCATCCCCGCCACTTGCATTTCGTCCTCGGTGTGGGGCTGATCAAAGGGGACCCTTTGTAGACAGGCTTACTTCTAGGAAGACCCATTTATTTATTTATTTATTTATTTATTTATTTATTTATTTATTTATTCGTTTATTAGTCATGCTTCACCTCCAGTTGTACTGTTAACTTACATTGCTGTAGTTGAGGAAAATGGGGTTGGGATGTTTGTTTGTTTGTTTATTTATTTATTTATTTATTTATATTTGGTTTGGTTTGGTTTGGTTTATACATCCCGTCACTCTGGGCAGTTTAGAGAACTTTAAACATAAACGATACAATAAATAATACAATTAAAGAATATAAACCAACTACAAATCAAGTATTCAACTGTAATAAAACCAAACAATCCCCTCTCTCATCCTTTTCTTGGGACCTGCATTCTTATGGCTTTGACGATTCCTGCCATCACCATCTTAGTCGAAGTTTTATAAAGGGATGTGTTTACATTGTGCTCTGCCCCAGAGTTGATTCTGGTAAAATCAGTGTGAAGGTGGCTTTTGTATTTTGATATCAAAGTTTTCACATGTGATCACGAAATTGGCCCTTGGCTCTTTGACTGTGACATGTGTTAAGAACGCATGTATAATTGACTGAGAGTTTTGCCAAAAGTTGTTCTGTTAACCTTCTTGTAGATTGGAGGTGCTGTAAATAGAACAATACGAGTCAAGAACGATTGCAATGAAGGAGGAAACCTCTCCAGACCGAGACCCAGAGGGGGAAGGAATCCTCAGTTCCTTCCAAGCCACCCACGTCCTCCAGGCTGTATCTCTGGTGGAAGGGTCAGGATGGAGGAGCTGGAAAGAGGGCCCAGGAGAAAGGGGTGACTGGGAAGCCCAGTGGCAGGATTACCTGAGGACCCTACAGCCCTCTGGCCCAAGAGGGGAGACCTCGGTGACGGAGGAGACCTCGGTGGCCCCCTGGGAGGACACCAGGGCCTTCCTGGCCTCCTTTGAGCAAGTGGCCCAAGCCTGCCAGTGGCCCAGAGGAGAGTGGGTGGCCCGGCTTGTGCCAGCCCTGAGCGGAGCAGCGGAAGAGGCCTTTCAGGGGTTGGATGCGACCCATCGGGGGGATTATGGGAAAGTGAAGGCCGCCATCTTGCGAGCAGAGGCCCTGCGGATGGAGAAGCAGCGCCAGCACTTTCGGCACTTCTCCTTCCCGGAGGAGGTGAGAGACCCCCGGATGCTTCACGGCCAACTCCAGGAGCTTTGCCACCGGTGGCTGCGGCCAGAGAGACACAGCAAGGAGCAGATCCTGGAGCTGCTGATCCTGGAGCAATTCCTGGCCAGCCTTCCCTCGGAGCTCCAAGGCTGGATCCGGGCGGGAGGGCCGGGCACGTGTTCCCAGGCGGTGGCCCTGGCTGAGGACTTCCTCAGGAGCCAACAAATGGTTGAGAAAGAGAAGTGGCAGGTAAGATTTTGTGATTTAATTTATGTATGCAAGTAGATAAATAGGTACCGCCGTTAAAAAGCGGGAAGGTAAAACAGTGTTTCCGTGCAGCCATGCCAGCCACGTGGTCACGGTCTTGCACAACACTGGCTCTTCGGCTTGAATATGGAGATGAGCACCACCCCCTAGAGTTGCACACAACTAGTAGATGAAAGTTTTATTTTTAGAATACAGTAACCCCCCGCCATTTCGCGGTTCATGTACTACGGTACCGCTGTATTGCGACTGCAGTACATGTCAGGGCTCCAGCTGACTAGCCTGGGGTGGGGGAGAAAGACCTTTGTTGCCCCACCCCAGCGCCAGTCAGCTGGATCTGGGGTATGGGGAAGGGAAAAGGGTTTTAAAAGCCTGGCTCCAGCTCAGTAGTGGATCTGATCCACCACCACCGCTTGCCCTGGCTGCTCCAAGACTTCTTTGAGTAGCCCGGGTGAGCGGCGGCAGAGGATCAGGTCCCCCAGTGGCGCTCACCCGGGACGCTGCAGGAAGTCTTGGAGCAGTCCGAGCGAGTGGCGGTGGGGGATCTGATGGCCCCCCCCAACCTGTGTCCGCCTATCGCGGATTTTCAGTCATCCTGAGTCAGGTCGGTCCCTAACCCCCGCAATAAGTGGGGAGTTATTGTAAAACCTTTTTTTTCTCATTTAAGTAATTTTATTGGGTTTTTGGGGGGAAAGAAGAGGGGAATGAGGGGAAGGAAGGGGAAATACATTATAAAAATTCCATTGAGTATATCAGGCCTAAAATAACAGTTTAATATATTAACAAATCACCAAATAGTATCACAATACTAATAAGTTTGTTACTTCTTGCCATCTTTTTTTGGAAATCTCTTCGCAGTCTCCCTTTAAAAAACCAGAGAGCTTGTCGATTTTAATACATTCTCTTATCTTTTTGTGGAGGTTTCTCTCTGTTGGCCCTTCTGGTTGTTTCCAAAATTTCGCATACAATATCCTTGCTGCAACTATTACATGATGAAGTACATATTTCTGATGATATGAGATATTAATATCTACTATATTTAACAGAAAAAAATCTGGTCTAAGCTCTAACTTAATCTTCAAATATCTTTCTAAAAATGATTTTACCATTATCCAGTATGCCTTTGCCTCTTTATATGTCCACCACATATGATAGAAGGTACCACTGTCATGTTTACATTTCCAACATTTAGGTGAGTAGTTATACATCTTGGATAAACGGTGGGGGGAGAAATGCCATCTGTAAAACATCTTATAACAGTTTTCCTTAAAGGCTATAGATTTAAAAAGTTTAACCGTATTCCATAAGGAGTCCCATTTGTTTAGATGAATAGGATACCCAAAATTTTCTGCCCATCTTATCATAGTATCCTTTACCAATGTATCAGTCATTTTTTCATTTAGCAAAATGCTATAGAATTTACTAAGAAGCTTTAAATCGCCAGAAGATAGTATTTTGTCGAGTGGAGTGTCATTAGTCATAAATCCCCCCTCTTGGGTGAGATTTTTTTAAGTGTGAGTGTATTTGTTGATACTTCCACCAATCTAACTTGTGACCTTCAGATAATAATGACTGGTTTGGTGGTTCTATACCAGTGATGGTGAACCTATGGCACGGGTGGAGCCCTTTCTGTGGGCACCCGACATCGCCCCTTCATAGCCATCTGTATACAGGTTAAATTACTGTATTGGCACTTTGCAAAATATATATATATATTGGGTTCTGAATTGCAGTTTGGGCACTCGGTCTCTAAAAGGTTCGCCGTCACTGTTCTATACCATAAGATATACTGTACTTAGATAGATAGTTATGAAATTCTTGCAAGGTGAACTATCTCCAGTTTAATGGGTTAATCATTCATATTTGGACAACTGTTCTATTGTACTTCATTGGAGGGAGACAAATCATCATTATCTTAATAACAATAATTTAAATAGTTTTATTTACCCAAAACAATAACATTCTATAGCATTATATATGCTTGTAGTTGCTTAAACATCCTTGTTTGTTAACTGATGTGATTAAAATATCTTTTAAAAAACTTAGACTGACCGTCATTTACTACTTCAGCCAGGTCCAAATGAAAATCTTACAATATACCGTCTTCTGCAGCTCACGAATCTTCATCTTCATTTTCCCGTTTGTTCCAAAGTGTTCCATTTGTCATCTTCATGCCCTGCCCTTCTCATCACTGATGTTGTTTCATTTGGGCCACAAGGCCTTGCATTTCTTTGTTGCAGTGATTGCACTTTTCCTACCTTACCCATAGGTAGAGGAACTTCATTAAATTATTCCCAAACTGGGCCTCTGGGATTATAGGTTTTTGTAATCAAGGGAGAGGTGTCTTCTGGACATTCGATGGGAGGGTACCAGGCATAGCTCTGCCGTGAGTTGGTCCCATAACCCTGGAGCCACTACCAAGAAGGCCAGGCATCTCTTGATGGATTTTATTCCTTCTCCTCTTGTTTCCACTGAATCTTCCCCTGTGTTTTAGGGCTCAAGCACAGATGAGTTTCTGGGTGCTTTGGATGGTGCGGAAGAGCCATTAGAAGGTGATCAAAACAGTCATATAGAGATGGGTAAGAATCATATATATCTATATACAGTATCTATATCTTTTAAAGGCAACTTTTTATTAAATTTTATAAAACAATACAAAATACAAATACAACACATGTATTAAAAAGATTGAAGTAACAGTAAGCAGTGCTCCCCTCTACCAACGGTGCTCCCCACTTAAACAATATTGATGAGAACTGAATTGATTGTTGCACTCGAACTTTACCCTTATTTCTTACAAGCATATATTCAATAAATCTTTCTTCTTAAATTTTTTTCTTAATCTTTAAATTACACGTCAATGTGTCATCTAAGGCAATATTCCAAACTTCGTTATACCATTCATCCACACATAGTACTACATAATTCCCTTTCCAGTTCCTAGCTATGATTCTCTAGACGCTTTCAGGAGATTAGCGATCAATTCTCTAGTTTTAAAGTCACAAGCTGTCTTAACAAATATTGACAATAAAGCAATTTCTGAATTGCGTTTCATATATCTTTTAAGTATATGACTTAATTCTTTAAAAATTGATTTGAATTTTTTTTGTACCTTTTCACATTCCTACCATAACTGAAAATATGCACCAACATCTTTACCACATTTCCAAAAAATCTTAGAAAAATTACCATATTTACCTCATGTCACCCTAGTCTGAATAGGCTTGTTAGGTTGACAATAGCCTGAATACTTTGATAGGTGGATCATGATCTAAATAGGCTCATTAGCTGGACAATGGCCTGGGCAGGGTGCCTTTCCAAACACCCATTAAGTATGAGTGGTTAGCTATGGCCCCGCTGGTGGAGGTATGAAGTGCTTCTGATTTGTCTGGGGATTGATGAAATGGCCGCTTGATAAGTAGCAGACAGATTGTGCCTGAGTCCCCCACCTCTGTGGAGAGAGCGGTTTTCAATACACACATGAATGGTTTCCCTGACCCCTCTCTCCAATCTTATCTTCTCTGTCTAATAGGTGAGCATCCTCATCTTTGAATGAGTGCCCTTTGAACCGATTCAGGCTATTGCCAACCTAATCTTAATGAGTCTATTCAGGCCATTGTCCAACCTATGAACTTAATTCGAACCTTGGTGATGTTAAATCAAGGTGAACTATAAAATGGAGGTTTCGCCACAAACCTTTCTCATACTGATGAAGCTGCTTGGATGAGCAGTGAAATATTTCAGTTTCTCAAGACAAGAAGTGCAGTTGACTTCAAAATAAACTCACCTGGATGACTCAGAATCTTCACAGACAATTATATTAACTGTATTTTAATTGAATTTTATTTATAGCTGAATCTTTTTAGTATAATATTTACAGTCATACCTCGTACAACGGAGGGCTTGTATAACGAAAAATCCGTACAACAACAAAAAATCTGCCCCCCTCCTTCCCCCTTCCCTGTTTTCTCTGCCTCTTCCTCCGCCGCCCTGGCCGCTCCGCACGGTTCCACCCCTCCCATTTTGTAAAAAGACTTTCCGGTCGGTGTTTGGGGGGGTAGAGAAGGGGGAGAAGGAGGGGGGCCAAATCGCCGCCACCACCACCACCACTCACCGGGTGTCTCAGACCCGCCCTGCCGAGGAGGAGGAGGAGGAGGGGGGCGCCCCTGGCCCCCGCTCGGCCCCCGCGTCTTTTCCTCCTCCCGGGGCCGGGGCGCCTCCTCCGGAGGTGTGTGTGTGTGTGTGTGTGTGTGTGTGTGTGTGTGTGTGTGTGTGTGTGTGTGTGTGTGAGTGAGTGAGTGAGAGAGAGAGAGAGGCGGGAACGGGCCGGTGGCTGGCGGGGGCTTTGGGAGCGCCGCCGCCGCCGCCGCCACGGTGTGTGTGTGTGTGAGAGAGAGAGAGAGAGAGGCGGGAACGGGCCGGTGGCTGGCGGGGGCTTTGGGAGCGCCGCCGCCGCCGCCGCCACGGTGTGTGTGTGTGTGAGAGAGAGAGAGAGAGAGGCGGGAACGGGCCGGTGGCTGGCGGGGGCTTTGGGAGCGCCGCCGCCGCCACGGTGTGTGTGTGTGTGTGTGTGTGTGTGTGTGTGTGTGTGTGTGTGTGTGTGTGTGTGTGAGAGAGAGAGAGAGAGAGAGAGAGAGAGAGAGAGGCGGGAACGGGCCGGTGGCTGGCGGGGGCTTTGGGAGCGCCGCCACCGCCGCCACGGTGTGTGTGTGTGTGAGTGTGTGTGTGTGTGTGAGAGAGAGAGAGAGAGAGAGGCGGGAACGGGCCGGTGGCTGGCGGGGGCTTTGGGAGCGCCGCCGCCACCCGTGTGTGTGTGTGTGTTTGTGTGTGTGTGTGTGTGCGCGTGTGTGTGTGCGTGCGTGTGTGTGTGCGTGCGCGCCGAGCCAGCGAGTGTGTGGGGGGGAAATCCGCCACCCTCCCCCCCTCGGAACAAAGTTCGCCGCTGGTGCGCCCTCCTGCCTGCTGGCCGCCTCGGGGACTCCGGCAACAGGTGAGGGGGGGGGATTCCCGGCGCGGTCCCCCAAGCCCCCCGCCCCAGGCCAAGTGGCGCACCCCACTCCCTCTCCCCACCCCTGCGGCCACCTCCATCCGACCACCTGCGGCCGGCCGGGAAAGAGGGAAGGAAGGAGGGGAGAGGAGGGACAGCAGACACGGAGGAGGGGTGAGCCGCCCGCCCGCCCCCCATTGCCCAAAAAAACCGCCCCCCGTCGCCCAAAAAACCGCCCCCTGTCACCCAAAAAAAACCCCATAGGAATGCATTGAAACGGATTAAATCCAGTTTCAATGCATTCCTATGGGAAATGACAATTTGTACAACGGAAAACTTGTATAACGTAATTTATTTTGGAACGAATTAATTACGTTATACAAGGTACCACTGTATGACTATTTTGTAAACTGCACCGGGTAGTACAGTTTGCACTAAGGGGGTTGTATAGAAATATAAATGAAAATGATTGTCCTGTTTTTATTTTTCATGTTTCATTATTTTGATGCTGCATTTTTTAACGTATGTGTTGCCTTGGATGTGGATGGGAAGGGTGATTAAAATAAGCCATGAATGTGCTCAGTTGGAGGATTAAGAGCGCTGGGTCACTTTCCCTTCTGAATTCTAAAATCCTGCTTCCATCCTTCACAGGCGGTGGAATCAAATGCCCAAGTCGGACCTCTTCACTGCTTCCTCCTGAAGGACAGGGAATGGACCAAACCGGGGCGGACGAGGTATGTGCCCATTCCATCTAATCCGCTTGCGACATGAAGCGTTGAGTTTGTAGGAGAGCCAAGGTCACATTTATATTCAAATGAAGAGCCAGACCCAGATCCATGGCATACATGTCAAGTGGGAGAAACAGTTCTTCTTATAATTTATATTTTTGTATCTGTGGGGAGGGTGAGGTGTGGTCACCTTCCTGATCTCTATCTAACTGTTGGATACCTCCAAAACGAGCGGCAGCGGGGAAGAAGGTGTGGCCGTGAAGGTCCAGTCAGTGCTCTGGTGCTCATTTTACAAGATGAGCTTGTCAAGGTATTACTCTACTTGTTCTGTGGCTCAGGACCTGTGGGTGACATCTCCTTCTATCCTTGTGAGGGTTCGATCCTTTCCAGGGTTGGTTCCGATCCATATATGAACTCAAGAGTCGTTTTTATTATAAACTTCAAACGGGTTTTTATTTAAATTGACATGAGAAGAACATGAACAAACATTGTCTCCGGTTCTCTGTGATAACTTTAACAACTTTGGCAATTGGCATATCAATATTCTCTAATAAAGGCTCTTCAAACGTGAAAGCTAACTGACTGTTTTCTTTAAAGGCGTTGCTTAGAAACGGGGACGATACTGAGTGCCTCTCCCCATACATTGACTGCAGCAGCACCCGTGTCTTGCCCACTGGGCTGCAGGATTCTCGTGCCTGCCCCTTCTTCATTCTGGATTGGGTTTCTCAAATTGTCCCGGCCACTTCACTGGTCTTACATGTACTGACCATTCAAACTCATCCGTCTCCCGAATTCTAGGTATTGGGATAGTGTCTTCCCACCTGGGTCTCCATCTGTCACTCTGCGTCCCAACCTCCTTTACCGGTCCTTCCCAACTGTCACTGGCTCCCTCACATGCCTGCTTCACCTCTCCTGGGTTCCTCGTGCTCAACCCACCCGTCATCACCCTCATCAGCTGCCCACAAGCCTTCTTGAATCACCCCCTGTTCTTGCTCTAGGGATCCAGCAGTCTCATCAGCAATATCTCCCACTTTTAAATCCCCTGCTTTTCTAACCAATTCTACATTAACATCTTTATTGCATTCTTCTTTCTCGCTTGGTTTTATTCCAGACGGCTCACTTTTCACATCTCCTTCACAATCCTCCGCAGCAGAATCTGATGTGTATGTGTGTCTGGATGTCTTTTTTCTTCCTGTTCGCAGGGACAAAGAAAACTCCAGGAGACTGGCCCGTCTCTCCAGGTTGTCCAACAGAGCCCGACTGAGCCAGGCCGGGAGAACCTGGTGTGGCAGGTCTTGAAGGAAGAGGAGAAGGAGAAGAATGAAGATCCATTAGGTAAAGAGGAGTCTCCCTGCTCTGAACCAGAAAGAGAGAATGGAAAAAGAGTGAAACATACACCTACGCTGACCGGTCCTGTCTTTTTTCTGTTTTTTCCTTTTGTGTTTCTTTTTACTATAGGTAAGGGGTAAATAGCGAGGGATAAATTGGGATACAGAAAAAAAGAAGAGGGGCATGCAGGTTGGGCAGAACACTTAACAATCTAAGAGTCATATTACAGTTGTAAACAATTCAATTCAGGCTTATATAATCATGTAAATAACCAAGCACTTTGGGCTTTTGTCATATTGTTTCACTAAACTTTGCCTTTTTGTAACCACATACAAAACTCCTCCCCACATTCTTGGTGTTTCACCTTTCGGTGTACCTCTAGCCATTCTGATAATTTGTTCATTTCTGCCGTCTCAAGGATTTGGGATATCAGCTCCTGTTCTTTTGTTATTCCTGACTCTTTCCAGTGCTTTGCAAAACCAATTCTTGCTGCTGTTATGATATGAATTATTAAATATACACTTTGCTGATCCATTGCATCTGGCATGTTTAACAAGAAAAGTTCAGGTTTTTAGGTCTGTTCCTCTCTCTGGACTGAAATATTCTCCTTCCTTGACCGGTCTTATCTTGAGAAGATAATACCATCCAATCATCGCAATAAGATAAGCTACTCTTGACAGGGAAGGTTTCTAATTTGAGGATGCTATGTGTGGTTTATGTTCTGTACTCAAGAGTCCCGTTAGACTCCTGGCATGACATCAATGAAACAATGGATAAATGTGTTTTGTGAGGCAAATCTTTCATTCGTTGCACCAGCCGCTAGAGGAGTGTCAGAGTAACCCACTGGTTCACATGTTTCTTACGTCTCTCGTTGTTCCAGGGGTGGGACTTCCTGACAGCCTCTTTTCTTCGTTCTCTCTCTGCAGATACTGGGATGGTGAGTCAGATCAAAATGGAGACCTCACAGGGGGGAGGAAATCAGGCAGGAGACCTACCCAGGACAACCCCACAGATAAGCCGAAAGAATGGGCGGAAGACGCTCCAGGAAGGAAGTCGGTCCAGAGAGAAGCTGGGAGATCAGCCTCTGGAGACGGATGAGGCACCTCCAACAGGGCTCCCCGGAGGTCTTTCAGCTTCTATTCATCAGTCTTCCAGTGTCCAGACAAGCGATAAAAGGCCTTTGGTCTCCAGGTATGGCAGAAAGTACCATTACCTCCACGAACTCAATATATCAGATTCCACAGAGGATCACGTTAAAAGCCGGACGTCTGAGGAAAATCTCCAACAGCGTTCATCCTGTGATAAAGAAGACAGGAATCTCACGGGAAAGAGAAAATTGGAATCCTCTGAAAACAGTTTGGAAGGAAACTCAAGCAATCATTTGGAAGAGAAATCCCATAACTCGCCTGAGCGTGGGAACAGATTGAGTGGTGCCAAATCCCTCAAGAGAAACCAAGGGATTCAAAGTGAACGGAGGTTCCACACATGCTCTCGCAGCAAGAAACGTTTCACTGAAAGAGAACAGTTGATCAGCCACAAACAAAAGTGTTCTTCCAAGACAAAGCAGGAATATCTGAAATCTGGGAGAACCTTGACTTTTGAACAGAAACTCATGAGAGACCAGGGACTCTATTTTAGGGGGAAACTTTATGAATGTTCCTGTTGTGGGAAATACTTCAACAGGAGAGACAATCTGAAGATGCATCAGAGGATTCATACAGGGGAAAGACTATACAAATGTCCTGAATGTGGGAAAAGCTTTTTGCGGAGAGACCATGTGAAGATCCATCAGAGGACTCATACTGGAGAGAAGCCGTACAAATGTCCTGAATGTGGGAAAAGCTTTTCTGTGAAAGGGACTCTGCAAAAACACCAACAGATTCACACTGGAGAGAAACCCTTCAAATGTCTTGAATGTGGGAAATGCTTTACTGAGAAAGGGACTCTGAAGAGCCATCAGAGGATTCATACCGGAGAGAAACCCTACAAATGTCATGAATGTGGAAAAACCTTTTCGCGTAGCCAGCATTTGAAGATCCATCAGAGGACTCATACCGGAGAGAAACCCTACAAATGTTCTGAATGTGGGAAAACATTCGGGCGTAGTGGGAGCCTGAGGTGTCATCATAGAATCCATGTCCAAAAGGAACCAACACTGGATCTTCATGTGGGAGATACTTGGCTAGGGGAAAATGTTTCAACCAGTATGACAGAAATTGTACTAACGGTGTGAGGGAAGATTCAGTCAGGCAGTGAATTTATATGATCATTGCAGAGAGTATAGGAAGTGGAACCCTTCCTAACTTGGAGGAGACCTAACCGTAGGTGGTTGCAACAGGTATCAGAGAACTTTGGGAAGCATTTACGTCAATGAAATTAGGGGGGCACATGTTTATTTCTTGGCTTAAAGGGACTGTAACCCAAGGACAAAGCACAGTTATGCTACAATGGGCCCTTGGCCTGATCTAACAGTTATCTTCTTAGGTTCTTTTCAACTTGAGTTCTAGATCAACTACGCCTGAACTCTCCCTAGAAGCAACAGTGGGAAAACAGAGGCTGTGGTACCTCAGGAGAAGACAAGACTTCCTGGGAAAGACAGGAATGCTGGGAAAAACCTGAAGGCAGCAGGAAAAGAGGCACAATAAATAGGAGGTGGATGGACTCCATAAAAGAAGCCACCGTTGATGAGAGTTGAGCAGGGCTGTTAATGTTAGGTTAACAGTTCTGAGAGGCTAATAGCTGCTTATCATCAGTAATTCTCTGGTTGTGTTCTGCCTTGCACAAATGTTTGCTAATCAGGCTATTAGCCTCATTAACATATGGCTCCCTGCCTGCTGCATCTAGAATCATAGAATCATAGAGTTGGAAGAGACCTCATGGGCCATCTAGTACAACCCCCTGCCATGCAGGAACCCCTTCACAATATTTCCGACATATGGCCATCCAGCCTCTGCTTAAAAACCACCAAAGAAAGAGACTCCACCACCCTCCTTTGTGGCTGCATATTCCACTGCCAAACAGCTCTAACTGTCATGAAGTTCTTCCGAATGTTCAAATGGAATCTCTTTTCCTGTAGTTTGAAACCATTGCCCCAAGTCCTAGTCTCTGAAGCCATATAAAACAAACCTGTTCCCTCTTCAATATGACATCTTTTCAAATATTTAAACATAGCTATCATATCCCCTCTCAGTCTTCTTTTTGAAAGGCTAAACATTCCCAGTTCCCTAAGCCGTTCCTCATAAGACATTTCCTCCAGACCCTCAACCATCCTGGTCGCCCTCCTCTGCACCCGCTCGAGGTTGTCAACATCCTTTTTAAACTGAGGTGCACAGAACTGGACACAGTACTCCAGGTGGGGTCTGATCAGAGCAGAATAGAGTGGCACTATCACTTCCCTTGATCTAGACACTATGGTTCTGTTGATGCAACCAAGAATCGCATTGGCTTTCCTGGCCGCCGCATCACACTGCTGGCTCATGTTCAATTTGTAGTCCACCAATACCCCCAAATCCCTTTCACAGATACTATTCTCTAGCCAAGTGTTCCCCATCCTATATCTGTGCAATTCATTCTTTTTACCTAGATGTAGCACCCTACATTTCCCTCTGTTGAAATCCATTCCGTTAGCTTTGGCCCAGCATTCTAATCTGTCAAGGTCCTTTTGGATTTTCATCCGATCCTCTAGGGAATTAGCAACCCCTCCCAATTTGGTATCATCTGCAAATTTAATTAGCATACTCTCTATTCCTTCCTCCAAGTCATTAATAAAGGTATTGAACAGCACTGGACCCAGAACAGAACCCTGGGGCACCCCACTGGTCACGTCTCTCCAAGATGATGAGAGGCCATTTATGATCACCCTTTGTGTGCGATCAGTCAACCAATTACAAATCCACCTAACAGTAGCACTATATATCCCACTTCCTACTAACGTCTTAGCAAGAATACCATGGGGAACCTTATCGAAGGCCTTGCTAAAGTCCTGATAAGCAATATCCACAGCATTCCCCTCATCCACCAGGCCTGTAATTCTATCAAAGAAAGAGATCAAATTAGTCTGGCATGACTTGTTTTTAAGAAACCTGTGTTGACTTCTTGTAATGACAGCATTGTTTCTTAGATAATTGCAGACTGGTTGCTTAATAATCTGCTCTAGGATCTTTCCGGGAATTGAAGTCAAGCTGACTGGGCAGTAATTATTTGGGTCCTCTTTTTCCCCCTTTTGAAGATGGGGACAACATTAGCCCTCCTCCAATCGATGGGGACTTCTCCTGTCTTCCAGGACTTCTCAAAGATTATCGCCAATGGTTCTGAAATTACTTCTGCCAGTTCTTTTAATATCCTTGGGTGTAATTCCTCTGGCCCAGGAGACTTAAATTCATTTAATGTTTCCAGATGTTCCTGTACTACCTCCCTACCTATTCTATGTTGCAATTCCCATCCTACCTCATCTACTCTTTGTCCCAGCAGATCTCTTTCTTCCTTTTGGGAGAAAACAGAGGCAAAAAAGGTGTTGAGTAGTTCTGCCTTTTCCTTGTCTCCTGTTAGTAACTGGTTATCATTGCCACGCAGAGAGCCTATCATTTCCTTATTTTTCCTTTTGCTGCGGACATAACTAAAGAAACCCTTTTTACTATCTTTAATCTTCCTGGCAAGTCTAAGTTCGTTTTGCGCTTTAGCTTTTTTTACCATCCCCCTGCATATATTAGCTGTTTGTTTATATTCCTCTTTGGTGCATTTCCCATTTTTCCATTCCTTGTACTTGTTTTTCTTTATAGTTAGCTGAGTTGAAAGTTCTTTAGTAAACCACTGTGGTTTCTTTAGACCTCCCATTTTTTCTTCTTGTTGGAACAGTTTTAAATTGTGCCTTTAATATCTCGCTTTTCAGGAACTCCCATCCATCTTGGACTCCCTTCTTTTTCAGTGTTTCAGTCCATGGAATCACAGCCAATAATTCCCTAAGTTTACAAAAATTGGCTTTCTTAAAGTCCAGGATTCTTGTCTGACTATGCTTAGCTTCACCTTCCAACTGTATAACAAATTCCAAGAGGGCATGGTCACTTTTACCTAATGATCCCACCACTTCGACCCCATTTACAAGGTCCTCCTTATTGGTTAAGACCAGATCTAAAATGGTTTTGCCTCTGGTTGCCTCCTCTACCTTCTGGACCATGAAATTGTCTGCAAGGGCAGTAAGGAATTTGTTAGACCTTGCATTCCTAGCTGAGTAGGACTGCCAGCATATATCAGGATAGTTAAAATCCCCCATTACTACTAAATCTCTCCCTTTTGACTGTGTGGCCATCTGCTCACAGAAGGCATCATCCCACTCCTCCGGCTGACTTGGGGGTCGATAATATACTCCCACAGTGACATCCCTCCTAGTTTTTTCACCCCTGATTTTAACCCAAATACTCTCAACATGCTTCCCCTGCTGTTTATCTTGTATTACTTCAGCAGTGTAAATGTCCTTAATATATAAAGCTACACCTCCTCCTTTCTTACTCGGCCTGTTCCTTTGAAACAAGTTATACCCACCAATGACTACATTCCAATCATACGTCTCATCCCACCATGTTTCAGTGATGCCAATTATGGCCGTTACTTCACGAACCTCTCGCTTCGCGGCAACCCCTTCTTTCGGTGCGAACCGATCATCTCAGTCCGCACGCCCCTCTTTTGCTGCGATGCCACCCCAACCACTCCCCCTTAACCGTGCTCCAACCGGGGCGAGTGGTGCCCGTGTCAGAGGGCGGGAATCTTTTCGATTCGCATCTCGCTTCGCTCCGAACGTGACGTGTGGCCCCGTTTTTCGGCGTCTGTTTAATATTTTTAAAAAAATTATTCAAGCATACATATCGATTCATCGATATTTCGTTTCATCGCATTGCGCTGTTACTTCCGGCCTCATTACCTGACACCTATTTGTGACTATTCCCATAATTTAACCTGTAGCTCGGTTTCTCCGTCTCCCCTATTGTTGTTTTGACGTGATTCCGCCAGGTGTCACTGGTTTCCCCAACCCCCCCTCCAACTTTTGGACAATTGCTGCTTGATCTAAGGGTGGCGTTTTGATTCCTCCTTGCACAACGATACGGCTTCCTTTTTGAACCTTCACCTGGCAACTTGTTGGTTCTTTTGCCCTTTCTTCCTGTGAACATATCCAGGAGGCTCTTATAGTACTGCTTCTGCCGTGCATTTGAATCAGCCATGTTCTTTTGTGTTCACCCAGTGCCCCCGAGCATGTGCAGAGTGCGCATTGTTTGAGAAATCTGAGCATGTATGCAGTTCCACGCACTGCATTGTAAAACCCATAACGTGGTGTGTTACTCTCCCGCATGTCCTTTGTAGTACTCCTCAGCTTTAAATTCTGGCGGAATATATATCCGCCCCCGCCAAAAAAAACCTCTGAAATATATGCATGCCGCTCTTTTCATAACAGCATCTGACAGATGGGTACCAATGTCTCGATGCGTTCTTATATGTCTTGCAACTTTTCTTAGAAGTTATACATTGTTTTTAAAGGGTGGTAATTTTAAATAAATGGTCCCCGAAATGATTTCCAGTCCTAATCCATTGTGACATTGCCCAAAATTTCTTAGACTGTATCTCAGATTAAGGTTGCCACCAATATCGATATGGGATTATGCCCAGCCTTTTGCTAATGCATTTGCATTAGTAGAAAAACAGTTCTTTCCCGCTATACAATGAGCGGTAACAGAACACAGACATGATTATTATACAGATTTATCACGTACGTTGCGTGCCAATGACTTTTAGTTTTGTTTCCCTTGCTGTTACAAACTCCAGACGCAGATAGCAAACTCATTTGTACATTCTTTCAGAAAAACAGTTTTGAATTTTTGAGGTAGTGATTTATTAATCTGTGCTGTGACCATCCTCAATCTTCAGCATTTTGAAACTCTAATAATTGCCTATACATTTTTTCTTTTATACACATTTCTCATACTGACAGTTGAGTATCGTTGCCTCGATGCACGTCATTTCCTCTAGGGTTTATCCTAAGGGCGCCTTCGGGTCTGGCTCCGCAGAAGGCACCATGTGTTCACCTCAGGCTGCTGTGCTGTTTACTTACAACCCCTGCCTTTAAATCGATAGCGATTTACAGTTCTGTATAACACATACATTTCCCCCCCCCCAGTGCTGCATCAAGCACGATTAGAAGGGAAACTCCGTTGACTAAAAATACGGCGCAGCATCGATAACGGCCCCCGTCGCAAGCAGTGGTATGTTCCTATCTTGTTTCTGAGGATTCAGGAAGGGTCAGTCCTCTCGTATGAACTTCTGACCCCATGGGGCCAGCACGATGTAAACACCAGGTTCTGCCTTCCAGCAGCCAGGTGCGTGGCTAGCTGGAGCCGATCCATTAGTAGCTCCGCCCCATTCCCTCCGAAAACAATGGCACCAGCTTTTCAGCACGCTGGGAAATGTTACCAGTGACTCCCATAGGCATCTCTTCAAGATAAGCCTCAAGGCCTCTGTTTTCTTCTGCAGAAAGAAATTTTGGAACCATGTTTTTAATTTTATTTTCGAATAATACATGTTACCTAACTTTGCATTGCATACCTTGCTTTCATTGCTTGCTACCTATCATATGCACAGATACACCACATTTAATAAAAGTGTTATTTGCAGAAATACAGCAAAGCATGTATGTATGTAACATTACAGACTTCCAGGCACCGGTGTCCTAAGCAAAACGGTGACCCCCCCCCTCCTATTGGTTGAAATAAGTTCCAGTTCTCTGAGAAATGTTCGGGGTCCAGTCTCAAAACCTCATAAATACCTCCACGACCCCAGGGAGAGTCGTGGAGAAGTTGGTGTATGGTGGTTAGGAGAAGAGTGTTATTGTGATTGGTAGTGTACTGTTATATTGGTTTGGGCTAAGATTTAAAATAAGAGGCAATAATGGAAGGAGGGAGGGGTAGGTACTGGACAGAGGCTGAAGTGGCTGCAATGCTAGACATATTTATAGAGAACAGGATGGGTCCTGTTCTCTTTCACTTGCAGCCGAGAAGAAATGAGCATGCCTTCCGGCTGGCATCGCACCAACTGGCCAGGCTAAACTACGCTCGTACACCAACGCAAATAAGGTCCAAATTCAAGACCTTAAGGCAGAATTTCAATAGGTGCCTTTTCTACTTTGGAGAGGGTGCTGAAGAGAGGAACCAATCAGCGTACTGGGGACAGCTTCTTTCTCTTTGGGTACAAGCGGACCGGCCACACCCAGCTAATCTTTTTCCGGCAGGTGAGAATGTTTATATTTTGCACTATTAATTAACTCCCGAGCAGTATCATAATGTTTATAAACCATTAGTAAATACTTTAATGTGCGTTATTTATCATTTAAGTAGTGCCTTTGCATGTCATGCCATGCCTTTCAATATTTTAAAACAAAATTAGCAATGTATTCAACGACCAACAACTGTGTTTGTTCACATATTTTTGACGTGGCCCTTAAGTAATTTCCATTGGCCTTATTGTGTACTGTAAAACAAAAATAAATGGCACTGCAGTGCCAGTATTCTTTCAGTATAATACCCTAGGTGTTACAAATTGCATGTATTTTTTGCTTCTGTGCTGCTACATATCAGATGCTTTAACAAATAATGCCTCTTTTGTTACCCACCAGGAGCGGGACCGGCACGACGTCTAGGCCAAAGAAGGGAAGCACTGGGGCGGCAGGGAGGCCATGGAAGGAGGGTACATCTACAGGAAGATGCTGAGGTTCCTGAAAGGCTCCCAGACCAGTTTGTGGAACAAGATGATGACGACCAGGGACTGCAGGGAAACATCCCTCAGGAGGAACCCAATGCCCCAGATGTGGGAGCACCGCCTGAACCAGAACATGCTGCCCGTGGTGAACAGCAAGGTTTGTAAGTTATGTGTTGAAGTCCACAGTTTGTACTCTTTAAATTTTAAATCAATTTAAACACTGTTTTTCCCGACGTTTCTCATTTCATTAGAAGATGTTCCAGAGCAGCCGCTGGACATCATGCAGGAGGCAGTCCGTAGGGCAGAAATGGAGAACTGGGGTGCTATACTGCAGGATGTTGTACAGAGAGGTACAGTTCCAGTACTAGCTCGTGGTACCACAGTGATTAAAACATTTAGGATCACTTACAAATAAATTGCTTCCCTAATAGTATTTAATTTGAAAAGAAACCTCCCCCCAAAACAAAATAACCTCTTCCCTTTGATACTGGCATGTTGCTTTTTCTTTATTATGCTGAAAAACAGAGAGTAAGTAATTTGTGGCATCACTAAAATAAATCCACTTTTGAGTTGCTTGGAGTGCTATACCCAAAAAAAGGGGGGCCTGTAATGGACAACACCTGAGATAACTCTGAGCACTATTCTCATACTGTCTTCCTGCTTCATTTGCAGTTGCAGCGCTGGAGGAGCACATATTGGGAGGTGGGAGAGGCCATGCAGCACAAAGAAGAAGGAGGCGGAGAATATAAAAAGCCATTCTATTTGTCACAATTGCATACTGGCAACTTTTGTAATATATTTACATTGATAAAAGTGTTTTTCATTTTAAGGAGTAAAACCACACGTGTCAAATGCTTCTATACGAATTATATTTATTATTCTACGTTCCCAAAAAACATTTTTCTTTATGTATTCAAATGTCACTTTTAGTAAAATCATAAAACCTTCAGAAATTAAAAGAATATTAGTGTTGAACCTCTATAAAGGACACAAATAAGTAATAGTTTGAAAATTGTCAAACTGTTACTTTACCAACAGGGAAGGTGTAATGTCATTTTCTTTAAAATTTGCTACCTAAGGGGAAAATATTTTCTTCTTCTTCCAAGTTCGTTTAAGTGGTGTAATTGGGCATGAGTCAAGATGATTATTACTTCTCTCATCCTTAACAATTAGATAGGGAGAACTGCAAGATTGGCTGTTCCCCATTTGGTCATTTTCGGAAAGATTACTGGTCTTGACAGGAGATGGCAATTTGGGTTTCTTAGTAACCTTTTTCAAAGATGGTGTACTTTGTGGTGCGGCTAACAGGGTTCTTCTTAATGGAGTAGGGGTGCTGTTAATAAGGAGGGATACAGAGCAGTCATCATCTGTGTCTGAGCTAACAGTTTTGTCGGGAGGTGGGGTTTGATGCTTCTCTACTTCTGAATCACTGGCATCTACTGCAACAGTTGCTGGACTTTTAGTGCGCTGTGCAGCCCCCAAATTACCACCATTTATGGTTTTCCCTTTACAGGTTTTGGAGCATTTGTACACCGGATAGTCACATCCTGTATCAGTAAGATACTCTGTCAGTCTAAGCAGGGATGTGGATGCAACCCTTAGGTTGTTTATAACCTCTTTCTGAAACATGATGTCTTCTTGGTCTCTGGCACTCATTTTTGCCTCCTTACGTTCATCAGAATCCTTCACCCAATCCACAAATCCTGTCAGAGTACTATCAAGCCTGGCAGCTGCTGTAGCTCTCTCCTTCCTTTTCCGTAGCATTGCAAGCCTTGTAGCTGGATCTAGTGTTGCTTCGTAGTTAGAGGTCTCTACAGCATCTTGATTTGAAAACAAAGGGAATAAGGCACATTAATGAAAAGCAAAAGTCTTAAGGAAGTTATCTTTGTGCACACAGTCCATCCTGCTTCGACATATACGAGGGAACCATAAGACGGGCGAGAACGCAGAACAGTGGGGTAAAAGGGGGGGCAGGGAGCAGTGGAGGCTCTGGGATGTCGCAATACTTCACATCCACCCACACTGCTAGAGTTTGTCTTTATTCTATCACCCCTTCACAGGGCATAAAAATCCTTGATGTTACTTTGGAGTCCGAGAGGGGGGCTAATATGCACCATTACTCCTCTTCAGCTGAAATTTGGAGTACTTTCTCGTAACTGTTGACTGCTGATGCAGCATTAGCAGGGAAATGTGTAAATCCAAATTGTGAAAAACCTTTTCCTATGGGATTCGAAGACCCATTTTTAATACTTGAGTGATTGGGGATAGGGGCTCTAATGACCATAAGTTTATCATAAATTTTTTTAAAGAAAAGGATTGTAATGGAAACGTCCAATAGCAGTTAAGACAGACAGTTTTTTGGTGCACTGAAATAATAAGATAAGGTCTTAAAACAGTAACTAAAAGGTCATGTTTAGTACACACCGCGAAGCAGTAAGTCTTCATGCATCGTATACATAATACGGGAAAATAGGCACTTACGACGTTTCCCACGGTTTTCCCCAGTAGTGGAACTTGTGCTCTGCGATGAAGAGCAACCTGACGTCGATGGTTCAGCACCATCGTTTGACTGCGTATCTAGATTAGGAACCAGTTAAAAGAAGTAAATTGCTTTTGTAGCATTGGAAAAAGAACAAGGTCTATAACTACTGATTATGACTAGGCACCACTTTTCTTATCTTCAGGAAGGGTACTGTTTTAAAGAAATATCTGTTTCTTACTTAATGAATTCAGAGTCACATTTCTATCGGGTCTCATATTAACCACATTACTTACCAATGCCAGAGGCGTCTGATTGCCCGTAGTTTGCACAATCCGTGTCCTCAAAAAGGGTCAAAGTAACGAGATTCTCATTTTCTCCCTCCATCGCCTCCATGTCTAGGCAATACAAAGTATTTATACGGATTAATACACAAACTTAATTGTCGTCACAAAAATGGGGAAGTTAAAACGGAAAAAACATGTGAGGTTGTCTCTTCGCGTTCCTTTGAAAATAGCAGTGGGCGGCACATGATTGGTGAGGTGCATTCCTTTTCCCTCCCCCTCTGGTGTCAGTACTCTCACCGCCCAATGGTTTTCCTGTAGTAGTCTCTACTCGTCAGCAGAGTGGTCTTTTTAAAAGACTGACTTTTGATTACCCAGGTTACATTTCGCAGTAAAAGATTTTCATTAAAAAAAAAGATGTCCGGCACCATTTTCTACATTATGAATATGGAAGGGATCTAATATCTTGTCACTAACTACTTATTAATACTTTCTTTGGTATCAGCAGGTATTTTTGGACAATTAAAAATTACTATACTATTCCGTGTGCATACACTATTCACCCATAAGTTTTTAAACTGCAATTTTTATTTGTCTACCACTGACGGCCGAAATACGATGTATCGATCCATCGGTGTGGCATATCCATAATTTAAAGGAAGTATTTTCAAAGCACTCAATATTGTCGTCATTTATTTAATCTGAAATATATGAGTTTATCTTCTTGAAAAATAATAACGTGCGGCGCATCGGCACATCAATGTCCGCCCAGTAGAAATGTGCCAATTCATAAGTATCCGCCTAAGTACCGGAAATGGAGGTTTCCAGTTTGTACTAAACAGGCGACTGGCCGCAGTTCTATGAGAACAACGGTGAATCGATCGCCTCCGCCGTAAAAGTAGCGGCGGGAAAGTAATTCCGAACAGCAGTTAGAACAATAGGCTTTTTAAATGTAATTTAGCAGAATCCGGAATGTGAATATAAGAATAATAAAAAATGATAAGTATAATAATTAGGTAAGGATTATACTTACTTGATGTTCCCGTAGACTCGCTCTCTGTAGTACGCAGTGGGTGAATGGATGTGTCTGTCCGGAATATGTTTGCCATTTCATCGAACCAAATAAATTTTGAACGCCCAGAGCCAGAAGTCTTGTTATGTAGCACTGCCTGTTTGTAAAGTTTCCTAAGCGATTTCGTCTTAGTTCTGCATTCGGAAGCAGAACGATGGAAACCGAGCTTCTGAAGCTCGGAAGAGATTACCTCAAATATTTCTATATTTCTCTTTAGCAAAGACAATGCATATTTTATCTCTGCCTCACCCCAAACCTTAATTAGAGCAGCTGTCTCCGTGTTGCCCCAAATAATTCCTCTCTTAATCTTACAAGGTACAATAGTGCCCTGGCTACTTTCTGAGCTGTCTTCATTTTCCATTTCTCTGCCTATCTGCTTAAAATGTTTTTCAAAAGGGTAATCTGATGTATCTGCCTCTGGTAAGGAGTTCAGACTGCAGGAAAACTACCTTCCTGTTTTCGCACCTCCGTCTGGCTTAATCAGCATATCAAGAGAAAGGTGCTTGGTTACCAAGGGAATGGGGGAAGAATGTTTAGCAAGCGGCCCCTTATGTAAACAAGCGGGTAAAAACAAGGGACTATTTAGGGGTAACCAAGTAAATGTCTGCCTTCTCAGCAGCTTCGCCACCCTATGCACCCGAAGACATGAGTGCTTTGAGGAAGCCTTAATCTTTGTTATTGCGGTTTTTTTGTTTTGGAAAGAGGAAATCAGAAATGTATTCCGCCAGTGCCCGTATCAGAAATAATATTGTCATATAACTGTATGCTTGTTTAGTATCTGATTTCATTAATTGGAGGAGGTTGTATGCGTTGCAAGGTAATAATACGAACTCTAAATAGAAGTTATTTTTTATTTCAATAATAATGGTTACATACACCACATGTAAAAAATTAAGGGAGGTAGTAATAAGCAGTTGTAAGGGCTTAACTGCAGAATACTGCTTGCATAATTATTATTTTACAAGTCACTTAACGTGTGTATGCAGGTATTCAGAAATGGCTGTGCGAACAGCCTCAGCCTCTGCCCTGGCAGTACCAGACCGGTATGACTCATACATGTCATTGCTATGTAGCAAACCACAACTAGAGTGTCGATGCTGGTCCTCATCTGGTATGTCATGGTTGTTCCTCTCACAAATATTATGGAGAATCACCGCTGAAGCAATAATTGAGTTTACATTTTCGATGTGTGCCTCTAGCCTAACAGACAACATTCTGAATCTGGCCTTCAAGCGGCCAAATGCCCTCTCGACGACGTATCTGGAGCAATTAAAGATCTTATTGTAGTGACACTCCCTTTCATCTCTGGGAACTGCGAAAGGCTTCATCAGCCACTTGCATAATGGATATGCTCCATCGCCTAATATAATCGGCGGGATGGATACCCCTGCATAGTGGAACATTGGGTTTCCCGGTATTAGCGTGCCTTCCTCCATCTTCCTGAAAAGCATAGAGGATCTGAATACATGAGCATCATGATTCACACCAGAATGACCTGCCAACATTGGAAAAAAAATACCGTCCCCGTCACAAGCCGCCTGAAGTAGTACTGAGTGGAAAGATTTCCTATTTAAAAAAGCCGCTCCCTGCAATTTGGGCAGACTGATCGGTATGTGCGTTCTGTCAATTGATCCAATACAATGTGGAAACCCGAATATTTTCATTGATGATGTCATCTGAAATAACAGTAGAAAACAGATTGTTTAGGTTTATGTGGTTGGAATACAGATAAATATACACCGGAAAACAAATATTGCACGTGCAATGGGAAAATCTATTTGTTCATTAGAACCCAAAAACATCCACCAACCTTATTGAATTCTGGAAGGCGAACCTCTTCCTTCAGAAGGACGTGTTCCATTGCCAGGCAGACCTCAATGACAATACTTGCAACCGTAGAACTACCCTTCTGGAAAACCAGTGCGATGGTTCTGTAACATGAACGGCTTGCCAAGAAGTACACACCGATGGCCACTCGCTCCTCGACTGGTACTGCTGAGTGCATTACTGTGTCCCTCCGCATCAGGTAAGGACGCAGCTTATCGGCGACCTCAAAAAGTGTCCTCCTAGTCATACGGAAATTCTCCAACCATTGCCTATCGTCCCAAAGCTGCAGGACCGTGTCGTGAAACCACTGAGAACGTCCGGGGTAACACCAGCAAATTTTTGGTCTTGGAGATGTTTTCACCCAATGCGAAGCGACCCATATCAAAGTGTTAGAAAACTTCAAAACATCCCTGAATAAAGCTCGGCGGTGGAATATATGCCTTCGGGCGACCAAGCATGTTAAAGCGACACAGTTCATCAGCGTGTAAACATTATGGAGCACTGTAGCGAAATAGGGGCGAAACCTGTTGATTTTCTTTTTTTTTTTTTGTCTTTTTATTGATAACATTCTTCAATTATACATTTTTTTTTATCTTTAAGGTTACATTTTTCCCCTCTTGTCATCCCCCCTCCCCCTATTTCCTTATTTTCAGTCTTTTTCTCTCAGCCAGGGGCACAAGGTCTGGAGCTTCCACCGAACGTCTTCGATCTCTTCTTCCTCTATCCATCTCTGGTACACAGTCCATTTCTCCTTGATTTTCTCTATTTTGTCTTTCCACGGCATATCTTGGTCGATAATGAAAATTACATCAGATTGAATGATATCAAACAAATAGTTATGCCATTTCTTTTCAGTCCATTTGCTCTTGTCTTTCCATCCTGCCGCTATGACTGCTTTGCCTGCTAATACCATTGCTTTTAGTAGTTCTGTCTGCTTCTTTTCTATTATATCTATTCCAATTGAACTTAAGCACATTAGTTCAGCATCTATTTTTATATTTACTGGGAGTAACTTATTTATTTTATTAACAATCATTTCCCAAAATTTTTTAACTTCCAAACACTCCCACCACATGTGAGAATACCATCCTTTTGTTTCTTTGCAGTGCCAACATTTAGGATTTAGACCTGAGAACATATTTGCTAGCATGGCAGGGGTTCTGTACCATTTAGTAAAAAAATTCAATTCTAATTCCTTAAATTTGTATAGTTTTATTTTAGTAATTCCATTCATTAATCTTATAGCTTTTTGCTCTGGTATTTGCATTTCTATCTCCCATTTTTTTTGTAATTGCTTAATTGCATGATCCTTGTCCGTAGTCATTTTCTTATATATGACACCTGCTAGTCCTCTTTTATTTTGATTCATTATTCTGTATATTTCTTCTATCGGTTCTTCTGTACCTATATCCCTTTCTTCGATTAATTTATAAGCCTTCTTATATAGGCCAGCTATTTTTAGCCAATATTGTGGGCCTATTTCCCTCTCTAACTCTGAAATTGTTTTTAACACTTCTCCATTGTACAAATCTTTTATTCTTCTAAATCCTTTTTGCCTGAGTAAATCCCACCATCCAGGATCTGTATTATCTTTTTCTAATGTTTCTATTGGTGCCCATCTTGATATACCTTTTAACCATTTTGGTTGCCACTTCTTCCAAATTCTCAAGGAGTTTCTCCTAGGTCCCTTTTCTAATTCATCTTCTCTAGTTGTCTTATTTGTAAATATACCAAATTTTCCTACCCCTCTGTTTGCCTCGTTTTCAAATCTGACCCATTTAGAATTCTCGCCCTCTATTTCTAAGAATGTTTTCAACTGAAAGGCTTCATAGTAGCTTGCTATATCTGGTACTCCCCACCCTAATTCTGAGTTATGTCTATGGATTGTACTTTTAGGGATTCTAGTATTTGAACTGCCAAAAATCCATTTCCTTATTTTTACATTCCATTTTTCTATTCTTTGTTTGGTGATTTCCAATGGTAGGACTTGAAATAGGTATATTAATTTTGGTAACCAAAATATTTGTACACTTCTAATTCTAGATGTTACATTTAAAGGGTCCCTTTTCCATCTTTTCTTATCTCTTATTATTTTCTTCCAAACTTTGTTGTAATTTACTTCCACTATTTTATTAATATTCTGAAATATTTCTATACCTAAATATCTAAATCTCTTCACTCCCAATCCTATTTTAATTAGTCTATTAATTTCTTTTTTTTCATCTAAACTCACATTATGATACATTACTTCTGATTTTATCATATTAATTTTTAAACCTGAAGTTATTTCAAAGTCTTCTAATATCACCTTAATTTCCTTAATTCCTTCCTTTGGATTACACATTATTATAATTATGTCGTCCGCAAACAGATTGATCTTCATCTCTTCTTTCCCTATTTTACAACCTTCTATCCTTCCTGAATTTCTAATTCTTTCGGCTAATTGTTCTATTGCCATTATAAATAGAAAGGGTGAGAGTGGACAGCCTTGTCTTACTCCCCTTGTAATAGGGAATTGTTCAGTGTGCTCACTATTTATTCGGACTACGGCTGAACTATCTTTATAGATTTCTTGTATTGTTTTTATAAACTTTTGGCCCATACCATATTTCGTCATTATACACCATAGAAATTCGTGAGAGAGAGTATCAAAGGCTTTATATACATCTAATTTAAGTAGTCCTAATTTCTTACATTGACCATGACTTAATACATTTAGTATATTCCTAATTGGGTGGGCTATACTTCTATTTTTCACAAACCCATACTGATCTTCCTTTATTAATTGTGGGATAATATTTTTAAGCCTATTTGCCATTATTTTGGCAAAAATCTTATAATCTTGATTTAGTAGACTTATTGGTCTATAAGAACCCAGTTCCTTTGGGTCCCTCTGTGGTTTTAATAGTATTGTTATTTCTGCCTTCCTCCACGTGTTGGGTACCTTCCCTCCTTTTATTATATTATTAAAGACTTCTTGCAGTTCTGGTATCAAGATTCCCTTCATTTCCTTGTAAAACTCTGGTGTAAACCCATCTGTACCTGGTGACTTACCTACTCTTAATCCCTTTATTACCTGTTCTATTTCTTGCAATGTTATTTCTGCCTCAAGGCCCTCTTTCTCTTTCTCTTTGAATTTAATTCCTATTAATTCTTCATACTCTCCAGTATCTTTTTTCTTATATAAAGTCTTATAAAAATTCATAAAGGCTTCTTTAATCTCTTTCGGGTTATGTGTTATATTCCTGTTTATTCTAATAGCTTTCACTTTTTGCTTTTCCCTCTTAATTTTTAAATATTTTGCTAATCTTTTAACTGATCTTATTGAATTTCTCTGAAATTCATCCTTTACCATGACTTGTTTTTTCCAAAGTGATTTTAAATCAAGGGAGTCTAATTGCTTTTTTAATTCTGTAATTTTCCTGCTTCTAGCCTGACAGAATGTCTGCAATTGTTGTGCCTGCAATTCCTCCAATTCTTGTATCTTCTCTTTTTTTGCCATGTACCATCCTTTTTTTATTTCCTTCTCTTTCATTATGCAATACCCTCTGAAGACAGATTTTGCAGCATCCCATAATATGTCTGTAGTGACTGTTCCTCTATTTTCCTGAAAGTAAAATTTTATTTGGTCTTCCATATATTTTCTATCCTTTTCTTTAGACATAATCATATTATTGTATCTCCACCATCTTTTGGGTTGATCTCCATTTACTTCTATTTCTACACTAATGGGTGCATGGTCTGATATCCATATTGGATGTGTAGTTATTCCTTTTAATTCCCATCTGCTAGATTCATTAAGAATTATGTAATCCAAGCATGAGGCTGATTTATGTCTGCTGGAAAAATATGTTGGTTGTGGAGTTAAGCCTAGTATTTCGTGTGCTTCTTTTAAAGCCCATTGTTTCCACTTGATTATATTACTTTTCGTAAAGTCTATATTAAAATCTCCTGTTATTATTACTTCTCCTTCTGCTAATTTCTGTATCTTTTTAAGGATTTTTATCAGAAATCGTTTTTGCCCTTTATTCGGGGCATATATATTTGCTAATGTTATTACTTTGCCTTCAAATAAACATTTGACTAAGAGATATCTACCCTCCCCATTTGGAATTACTTCTATTAACTTAATATCATATTTCCTATGTACCAAAATAGCTACTCCCCTTGCCTTGGAATTGCTTCTTGCCTCTGCTATTACTTTCCACCTTGGGTCTTTTAACAATGGTTTCTTATCTCTCTTTGCTTTGTGTGTTTCCTGAAGGAACAAGATATCTATATTCTGCTGTTTTGTAAAGGTGGAAAGTCTATATCTTTTTAAATCCGAACTCAACCCATTAACGTTCAGTGTCAGCACCTTCAGACTTCTAACCATATTCTGTTATTCTAGGCTTCCCTCCCCCCACACGCTGAGAGTTTGTTTTTATTCTTTTAACCATTCTCCCCCTCCTTCCCCCTCTCCCCTCTTTCCCTCCCTTCCCTCCCCTAGATGTAGAGCTTCTGTTTGAGGGAAAAAATTTCATCCTCTCTCTACACCTCCAGGTGTGCCCACCTCCCCCCTCAGTCTTTTAAATCCATTATTAGTCCCATATTTATTTATGACCTTTCACTTCCGTTATAGTCCTTCGTCTGAATGCATCCTTTGTCTCTTTTCTTTGCACGTAGAGGGTCCTTCTTCTCCTTCCTCTTCGTCCATTGATGTCTGGTCTTCCAGGTCTCTGGTATCAAGCTTCAGTTTCACCAGTAGCTTTGCTGCTTCTTGTGGATTTCTCGCGAGTAATCTCTTTCCCTCTTTGAAAATGGCTATGGAAGTTGGGTATATCCAGCTAAATTTTATCTTGTTTTGATGAAGCTTCTGGGCGTATGGTTTCATGAGACTTTTTTGTTTCAGTGTCTCCGGGCAAAAATCTCTTCTAACAAAGATTTTCTTCCCCTTGAAATTGAGTTCTTTCATTTTCTTTAAGGCCAGAAATACCTGCTGTTGAGTTTTCTCTCTTGCAAATTTTACTATCACTGGGCGTGGTTCACCCCCTGTTCTTCTACTCTGCAGCCTGTGCGCTCTCTCCACCTCTCCCTCCAGCTCTATTCCTTGCTCAGAGAGCCAGTTCACAATGCATTGTTCCAAATTCCTTTGCTCTATATCTTCTGAAATCCCATAAATTAATAGGTTCGCTCTTCTCATTCTATCAGAGAGTTCTGCAGTTAATTTCTTTAATTGTGTTATTTGCTCTGTATTCTTTGAGGCCATATGCTTTGCTTGCATTGCTTCATCCCGGATTCCTTTCATTTCTATATTAATCTGTTGAATCTCTTGTTTTATCTCAGCAATGTCTTTAGTTGTTTTCTCCTGTGAAGCTAGCATCAGAGCTTGGAATTGAGCCATTTGCTCTGACAACGCCTTAATTGTAGTCGCCATTCGACAGTTAGGCTTTCTTATCTAAAGAGTTCTGATAGCTTCTCCTTACCCGAATAGCTGCTGTTTTCCAGAACACCTTGTTCTTCGTAGCTTTAGGCACAGTTCCAGCTATTTTCAGACACTTTTAGCAAGCTAATTGCTTTCTTTTAGGTCATAAATCTTTCGTTTATACGGAGCGGGGGAGCAACGGCGTCTGCTTCTCAGGGCATGCGCACACCTCTCCACCTGTTGATTTTCTTGAGACGGCAGGGAGGACGAGAGGGAGGCATGATACCTGTGGAAAGGAAGTGGGAGGCGGAAGTGGATTGTGCACTGCTCTAGCTACGTTGAAAGGGAAAACTCGGATGTCTTTGGAGGACCGATGGGACATAAGCAACACAAGTTGTGTAAGGGTCCACCTTGTGACATTGCCGCAAAACAGCATTTTTAAACACCACCAATGCATGAAACAGTTCAAATCAGTAGAGCAACACGCCGAAATCTAAAAGGAAACCGTTCCGTTGAAAATGACAGTCAGGTATCGATGCATCGATACGCCGTCAGTAGGGATTTTTTTTAAAAAAGGATGGGAAATAACGAACGTTGCAAAGTGGCGTGCAAATGCGAAGGGAGCACGTGAGGTTGTAATCGATTCGGACCAATAATGGCTGCACGTGAGTACAGCGAAAGAGGGGTGGGATCGAATGGAAGACACGTGACCGCCACCGAATTCACAACGAAGGCAAGGTCGGTTCGAAGCGATGCACTTCGTGAAGTAACGGCCTATGTCATATTTATTTTGCTGTATTAGGAGTTCCAGCTCTTCTTGTTTGTTCCCCATGCTCTGTGCATTGGTGTAGAGACATTTTAGGCTGCGTGCACTTCTTACATGTCCTTTGCTTAACCTGTTTTTCCTTGCACTGATGGTCTGCACTACTTTTTGTCCTGCTCCTATTTCAACATTTGGGCTAGTCTCCACAACCCCTTCTGGATCTCTACCGTTAAGAGAATTTTCTCCCTCCCCCTGCAAACTCAGTTTAAAGCTCTCCTTATTAAATCTGCAATCCTCTTGGCAAAAAGATTCCTACTAGCAGTGGTGAGGTGCACCCCATCCTGGCCCAATATCCCGTCTGAATGAAAAAGCAAACCATGGTCCAAGAATCCGAATCGTTCCTGCCGGCACCATCTCCGAAGCCAGTTGTTCACCTCCACTATTATTCTTTCCCTTCGTGGACCATGTCCTTCTACAGGGAGGAGAGATGATATTACCACCTGTCCACCCAGGTCCTACAGCTTCCTACCCATCACTTCATAGGCCTTTGTGATATCTTGAAATCTGCCCTTTGAAGTATCGTTAGTTCCTACATGGACCAAAAGAAATGGGTTAGAATCAGTGGGCTTGATGAGTCTCGTCAGACTCTCTGTTACATCCCGAATCTTGGCTCCAGGGAGACAGCAGACCTCTCGATTCATTTTGTCAGGCCTGCAGATAACCGCTTCTGTTCCTCTAAGCAAGGAGTCTCCAATCACCATCACTCTCCTCGTTCGAGGCTTGGTAGGTGCCCTTTGTTGTACTGTTGGATTTCTCTGTGCAGGGTCTTCAAGCTGCCCTTGCTGTTCTAGGTGCAGTTCCTGTTCCTGGCTGATAAAGGAGAGAGGTTGGAATCTATTGTGCAGTTGCAAGCTGTCTGTCTGTTTCCTATTTCTTCCTTTTCTGACTGTGACATTCCTCCAAGTATCTATCTCTTGTATTTGTGAAATATCCTCACCCTGATTTTGATTCTCCCTGATACTAGTTTTGACAAAGTTTTTCTCTGCTTCCTGCCACACCCCCTCCTGGTCCCTAAGGTTGTGAAGATTGAAAACACAGGCCTCCAGCTGCCTGACCTTGTCCTCCAATAGGGCCACCAGCTTGCACTTTGAGCAAATGCATCCCGGTACCTGCTTTGGCATAAAAACAAACATGCCACAGGTGTTGCAAGTAACTACATCTGCCCCGTGCCCCTCCATCCTGACTAATTGTTCAGTTACTTGAAAATGGAAGACAGAAAGGAAAAAGATAATAGGAACCTCCTCTGGTTTTTTAAATTTATATTTTAAATGCTGGCAATATTAAGATACAGGCAAACCTCCTTGTGCTCACAAGAAATTCTGCAAGCAGTTTGAGAAACTCCTCCCCCACCTAGGCTTTTTAAATCCTGCAAAAAAACAACATTCAATTCCTTTGTTTTAAAGTAAAACGGCTGGCAATATTAAGATACAGGCAAACCTCCTTGTGCTCACAAGAAATTCTGCAAGGACATTCTGTTAGGACATTCAGTTAGATTCTGGTTGAAATGCAACAGCTCAGGACCAGAATCAGCAGTACACCTCCATTTGAAGGACAAAGGGCATTCTTTCAAAGATGAGGATGTACACATATTAGACAAAGAAGAGACGTGGTTTGAAAGAGGAGTAAGGGAAGCCATTTATGTGAGCATTGAAAACTCTTCCCTCAACAGAGGTGGTGGACTCCGGCATAGTCTATCTGCTACTTATCAGGCTGTGCTTTCCAAAGTACGGAGACAAATCAAAAAGCCTTCACCACCAAGGCCATAGCTAACGACCCATTCTTGATAGGTTTCAGCACCTTAGGCCATTGTTCACCTTAAGGCTAAGGATACTATTGTCTCCCTAACGAGCCTATTTAGGCCATTGTTCATCTTATGAGCCTAATTCAGGCCAGGGTGACAAGAGGTCAAAGCTGCCTCTAAGATGGAGGATTTGCACTAGCTGTATTCAGACCGATGAAGCTGTTTGGATGAACAGCGAAACGTTTCTATCTCTCAAAAAAGAAGTCCAGTAGCCATGAATCAACTTCCAGATAAACTCATCTGGATGACTGAGAATCTTCACAGACATTCTGGTTGAAATGGTTAGTCTTGGGGGACAATCCCACAGATTAAGCCCAAGTAGAGTACATCTTAAACACGGATGAGAAAACGCAACTTGGAAAAGAGCTTAGAAACAGACAGATGTAATGGGACTTCAAAGCGAGAAGAAGGAATACGTGTGAATGGGCTGAGTAGATGGAGGCATCAGCGTAGATAAGGGAATCTGACCTCTTGTCTGTCGCAATGTCCGGCCTCCCACCCTTGATCACTGCCATTAATAAGCGTTATTATTATTTTAATTAGAGAAACATTGAATAGTGAAGTTGGAAGGGACCTTTAAGACCATTGTAAGGGTTCCCCTCGTCGCCAGACACCCCGCCCTTCTTTGTCCAGATAAAGAAGTCCAATAAAGAAGTGCTTTTCATGAAACTTGTGTGCTTTTTATTAACCTCTTCCATAACATTGGAGGCACTTTCTTTAACATCAACTTCAACAGTCGCAACATCTTCAATGAACGGGTTGTTCTTAGTCTCTAAATGGGGTATACAGCAAAGCGTTTACTACCCCTTCCGCTCTGGAGAGGTTAGAACCCCACCAGACCCTTTCTGCAGGGTTGAGCCCGGTTTCACGTCTGGCATCTACACCCCAGCCACCACTAAGGTTCGGGGTCCACAGGGTGCTTGTTGTCGTCCCTGGCCTGGAAAGCCTTCAGCCAGTGGCAAACCCCTCCCACAGGAGTACCTCCCGGCCTGAAGTTCCTCCGCAAGTTTCTCCACCACCCACTTCTCGAAAGCAATGTCCCTTCTTATTTGCTTCAGCTTCTTGCATTTTCTTGCCTCCAGTTCTCCCCAATACAAACAACCCTGTTTATGGGCTCTCCTCCTGTAGCTCTCCGCCTCCGCATGGGGCATCATCATTTCCTCCCATTGTAGGGTGTCTGGGTCTTGCATCCACACCCACTCCCATCCCGGGGGCAAGATGCGCAGCTTCCTTTTAATGTCCCCACAATCCACCTCCACAACTGTGGGCGTCTCCTCCTTTCCTGCCCTTTCTGCCCTGCCAATTCTCAACGACTCTTCAAACTGTCTTCTCGTCTCTTCCCACTCTTTCTCCTCCGTTATCCGGGCATTCCTGGCCTCCTCCAGTCTCCTCTGTTTTTCCCGCCATTCAACCCATTTGTCCTGGTTGGGTTTAGGCGCCGCTCTCCTCTGTTGTGCTCCTGGGTCCTTCCCTGCTCCACAGCCATCAAGTCCAACCGTCTGCCCGATTCAGGAATAAAAAATGGACCATCTTTCCATCTGCCTCATTGAGGTCATTGGTTCCATAGCCAAACTGCTCTTTGGCATAATACTGGTTGAGCAACCTGTGGCATTTAATCTCTTGATAGTCAGATGGGTTTGTGGAGGAGGACGTCAAGGGTGAATGCTATGGGCCAATGAGGCAGCACAGTATTCTCTAATTGGCAGAGAAACACCCCAAACTTACAGTGTAAAAGGGTTTTCTACAACAACAAAGAAAGAGTCATCAAGTCAGACAACCACATTGGATAACATTTGTTTCCTCTTTGGATCCTACATGTAATTGGCTGAAACTATGAGGGAAGCAAGCTGATTGGTTCTCCTAGAGAGGTGGGGACATTTCTCTCTTCCAGGCCATGCAATGGCTCCCCTGCTGTGCTTTATGTTCTGACATCCTACAGCCTAATTTTAACATGCCTTTTTTCCAATCACTGTGGTATTTAACAATAATATCTTATGTCCTTCAGAGAACAGATTGTGAATTACAGAATTTTAAATACCCATCATCACTCTTGGCTTCACACAATTTTGCTTATTACACTCTTCCATTTTCTTCTAGTCTGGAGGGAGGGCAGGATTGGGGGGGGGCTCTCTTTGTCTAAATCCAGTGCTTCCTGCAAAGAAGAATTGTGCTCGGAAAAGGGGAAGGCTGCAGGAAAAGAGGGAGACCCAACAGGAGATGGACTGACTCCTTAAAGGAAGCCAGCGGCTTGAGGCTGCAAGAGCTGCACAAGGTGGCCAAGGACAGGAGGGACATTTGGGAACACACCCACCCCACTCATAGGGTCAGATGCCACTTGGCAGCATGTGACAAGAAGGGCCACTGAGTGCACGAAGGGCCAGGATTTCAGACACCAAGTTATAACATTAAAAGGAACAGGTTTGTATATGCATCAGTCATAAACATTGGTAAGATTGGGAAGAAGTGGTGAACTGCTGGAAAGTTTTTAAAAAGGAACCGGCTTCTATGATTCTCCCCACCACCACCACCACCCCACAAGTGTCACTTGGCAAATGGCAGGGAGCACACAAGAGGGGGTCCCCCATGAGGAGAGAGTGGGAGACCATGCAGGGTGACTCAGTGGCTACAGCGCTGCAACTGAACCACCTTAAAAAGCGGGAAGGCATAGAGTTTTCTGTGGCCAGAAATGCGTTCAGCCACGCGAGCCACATGGCCACGGATTTGCACAACACTGGCTCTTTGCCTTGAAAACGGAGATGAGCACCGCCGTCTAGAGTCAGACAGGGCTGGAACCCATGGGCAGAGGCAGCGGGGAGGGGAGGAATGGTTACCTTTACTTTACACGAGGGGGCCCCATTGAGGAGAGAGTGGGAGACCATCGGCCGCGGATCCACATTCAAGCTCTCCTGGGCTGTCGGTAAGGCTCGGCTTCTTTTCTCCCACGGGCACCAGAGAGGGTGCAGCCATCAAGGGATCGATCGCTCATTTATACGCTGGAGGGTTGGTTATTTATTTATTTTTTGGAAGAAGTGGGTCTGATTTAGCACGAGTTGGGCCAGGAGCCAGCCAAGGGGGCGTTGGAGAGACAGCCCAGTGGCAACCGAGGAGGAGGAGGAGGAGGAGGGAGGAGGAAGGCCAGGGCGAAGGCGGGGATCGATCTTGCGAGGGGCGGAGAGGGGGGTGGAGCCAGCCTTGCTCGTTTCCGGGACCTTTCGGAGGCTCCCCCTCCCTTCCTTTCCTCCTGCTGGGATTTGCTATTCTTGCTCTTCCTGGGGCGGCGCCTCCTTTTGCAGAGCGGGGTCTCCTCGGGAGCAAAGCTGGACTCGGCAGGAAGAGCTGGGCTTGCAGGGTGAGTGACTCGCCCCCCCTTCCCTCCCTCCCCGTTCCTTCTCGCCTCTGGGCTGATGGGGAGGAACGGGCTGCGTTACAAACTTCCCTGGAACGACCCCCCTCCCTTGTTCCTATTGGGACTTGGGAGCCCATCCCCTCCACTTGCATTTCGTCCTCAATGTGGGGCTGATCAAAGGGGACCCTTTGTAGACAGGCTTACTTCTAGGAAGAGCCGTTTATTTATTTATTTATTTATTTATTTATTTATTTATTTATTTATTTATTTGTCATGCTTCACCTCCAATTGTACTGTTAACTTACATTGCTGTAGTTGAGGAAAATGGGGTTGGGATGTTTGTTTGTTTGTTTGTTTGTTTATATTTGGTTTGGTTTGGTTTGGTTTATACATCCCATCACTCTGGGCGGTTTAGAGAACTTTAAACATAAATGATACAATAAATAATACAATTAAAGAATATAAACCAACTACAAATGAAGTATTCAACTGTAATAAAATCAAACAATTCCCTCTCTCATCCTTTTTTTTCTTATGGCTTTGACGATTCCTGCCATCACCATCTTAGTAGAAGTTTTATAAAGGGATGTGTTTACAACTTTACATTATGCTCTGCCCCAGAGTTGATTCTGGTAAAATCAGTGTGAAGGTGGCTTTTGTATTTTGATATCAAAGTTTTCACATGTGATCACGAAACTGGCCCTTGGCTCTTTGACTGTGACATGTGTTAAGAACGCATATATAATTGACTGAGAGTTTTGCCAAAAGATGTTCTGTTAACCTTCTTGTAGATTGGAGGTGCTGTAAATAGAACAATACGAGTCAAGAACGATTGCAATGAAGGAGGAAAGCTCTTCAGACCGAGACCCAGAGGAGGAAGGAATCGTCAGTTCCTTCCAAGCCACCCACGTCCTCCAGGCTGTATCTCTGGTGGAAGGGTCAGGAGGGAGGAGCTGGAAGGAGGGCCCAGGAGAAAGGGGTGACTGGGAAGCCCAGTGGCAGGATTACCTGAGGACCCTACAGCCCCCTGGCCCAGGAGGGGAGCCCTCGGTGAGGGAGGAGACCTCGGTGGCCCCCTGGGAGGACACCAGGGCCTTCCTGGCCTCCTTTGAGCAAGTGGCCCAAGCCTGCCAGTGGCCCAGAGGAGAGTGGGTGGCCCGGCTCGTGCCAGCCCTGAGCGGAGCAGCGGAAGAGGCCTTTCAGAGCTTGGATGCTGTACATCAGGGGGATTATGGGAAAGTGAAGGCCGCCATCTTGCGAGCGGAGGCCCTGCAGCTGGAGAAACAGCGCCAGCACTTCCGCCACTTCTCCTGCCCGGAGGAGGTGGGAGACCCCCGGAGGCTTCACGGCCAACTCCAGGAGCTTTGCCACCGGTGGCTGCGGCCGGAGAGACACAGCAAGGAGCAGATCCTGGAGCTGCTGATCCTGGAGCAATTCCTGGCCAGCCTTCCCTTGGAGCTCCAGGGCTGGATCCGGGCAGGAGGGCCAGGCACGTGTTCCCAGGCGGTGGCCCTGGCCGAGGACTTCCTCAGGAGCCAGCAAATGCTTCAGAAAGAGACGGGGCAGGTAAGGTTGTGTGATTTAATTTACTGCATATCAGAAAATGACTGGTTTGGTGGTTCTATACCAGTGATGGTGAACCTATGGCACGGGTGCCAAAGGTGGCACTCGGAGCCCTTTCTGTGGGCACCCGACATCGCCCCTTCATAGCCATCTGTATACAGGTTAAATTACTGTATTGGCACTATGCAAAAAAAATAGTGGGTTCTGAATTGCAGTTTGGGTACTCGTTCTCTAAAAGGTTCGCCATCACTGTTCTATACCATTAGATATACAGTACTTTGATCAGGCCTGCCCAAAGTCAGGCCAAATCCGGCCCTTCAGGCCATTCTGAGTGGCCCGTGGCTGGCTCACTCGCCCCTCCCTCTCTCTCCTTCGCCCCATGTTTTTTTTAAAAAAATATTCCACCAACACCACCGCGAAGCTTGAGGGGCTGGGCAAAGCCAGCCGGCCAGTGAGCAGAAGCTTGTGGGGCTGGGTGGGCGGGCAAGGGTGTGGGCCACCACCACCACCAATACCACCATCGGGAAGCTTGTGGGGCTGGGTGAGCGCATGGGGTGGGCCGCCATCACCGGGAACCTTGTGAAGCTAGGCGCCCACCTTCCTTCCTGTGGGTGGGGTTGCAAGGGGTCAGTGGGTGGGGCTTATGGGTCAGTGGGTGGGGCTTGCAGTGGGGTGGCAGGGTCAGGGAGCAACTGGCCCCTGACACATTCTCAGCCACCAAATCTGGCCCTCCTTACAAAAAGTTTGGGCACCACTGACTTAGATAGATAGTTATGAAATTCTTGCAAGGTGAACTATCTCCAGTTTAATGGGTTAATCATTCATATTTGAATGATTCTTGAAATACAGCACTTCAGAGGTAAGGGGGTTGATTCAGTGTATATCGATTTGCAGAGGAGCGATGGGATTTAGGTCTTTTTCTCAATTCTGAAGTTTAGTTTATAACATTTTTTGCTATGAAGGAGGCATGTGATTGCAATGTTTTGAAAATAGTAAAACCAAGCATCTCTGATAATCTAGATAGAAAAATTGCCCCAAATAATCAGAAACGTCTGAGAGAACATGACATTTTGAATGGATGAATACAGCTGTATGCTACATAATTTAAAAATGGATAAAACATGCATTAAGATGCACAAAGTAGACAAGCATTTCAGGAGAAAATGGCACCAAAGTCAATTCTCTGTATGATGACAGGCCAGGGAGTACAAAGTCCACCAGGGACCATGTGGAAAGCCTCCCTGAGAGGCAATGTTTTAAGTTGTCTTCTGGACATTCAATGGGAGGGTACCAGGCATAGCTCTGCCGTGAGTTGGTCCCATAACCCTGGAGCCACTACCAAGAAGGCCAGGCATCTCTTGATGGATATTATTCCTTCTCCTCTTGTTTCCACTGAATCTTCACCTGTGTTTTAGGGCTCAAGCACAGATGAGTTTCTGGGTGCTTTGGATGGTGCAGAAGAGCCATTAGAAGGTGATCAAAACAGTGATCTAGAGATGGGTAAGAATCATATATATCTATATGCAGTATCTATATCTTTTAAAGGCAACTTTTTATTAAATTTTATAAAACAATACAAAATACAAATACAGCACATGTATTAAAAAGATTGAAGTAACAGGAAACAGTGCTCCCCTCTACCAACGGTGCTCCCCACTTAAACAAATTGATGAGAACTGAATTGATTGTTGCACTCGAACTTTACCCTTATTTCTTACAAGCACATATTCAATAAATCTTTCATCTTTAATTTTTTTCTTAATCTTTAAATTACACGTCAATGTGTCATCTAAGGCAATATTCCAAACTTCGTTATACCATTCATCCACACATAGTACTACATAATTCCATTTCCAGTTCCTAGCTATGATTCTCTAGACGCTTTCAAGAGATTAGCGATCAACTCTCTAGTTTTAAAGTCACAAGCTGTCTTAACAATATTGACAATAAAGCAATTTCTGAATTGCGCTCTATATAATTTTCAAGTATATGACTGAATTATTTAAAAAGTGATTTCCAAAATTTTTGTACCTTTTCACATTCCCACCATAAATGAAAATATGCACTAACATCTTTACCACTTTTCCAACAAATCTTAGAAAAATTACCATATTTATTTACCTCATGTCACCCTAGTCTGAATAGGCTTGTTAGGTTGACAGTAGCCTGAATACTTTCATAGGTGGATCATGATCTAATTAGGCTCATTAGCTGGACAATGGCCTGGGCAGGGTGCCTTTCCAAACACCCATTAAGTATGAGTGGTTAGCTATGGCCCCGCTGGTGGAGGTATGAAGTGCTTCTGATTTGTCTGGGGATTGATGAAAGGGCCGCTTGAGAAGTAGCAGACAGATTGTGCCTGAGTCCCCCACCTCTGTGGAGAGAGCGGTTTTCAATACACACATGAATGGTTTCCCTGACCTCTCTCTCCAATCTTATCTTCTCTGTCTAATAGGTGAACATCCTCATCTTTGAATGAGTGCTCTTTGAACCGATTCAGGCTATTGCCAACCTAATCTTAATGAGTCTATTCAGGCCATTGTCCAACTTATGAACTTATTCGAACCTTGGTGATGTTAAATCAAGGTGAACTATAAAATGGAGGTTTCGCCACAAACCTTTCTCAGACTGATGAAGTTGCTTGGAGGAGCAGTGAAATATTTCAGTTTCTCAAGACAAGAAGTGCAGTTGACTTCAAAATAAACTCACCTGGATGACTCAGAATCTTCACAGACAATTGTATTAACTGTATTTTAATTGAATTTTATTTATAACTATTTTGTAAACTGCACCAGGTAGTACAGTTTGCACTAAGAGGGTTGTATAGAAATATAAATGAAAATGATTGTCCTATTTTTATTTTTCATATTTCATTATTTTGATGCTGCATTTTTTAACCTATGTGTTGCCTTAGATGTGGGTGGGAAGGGTGATTAAAATAAGCCATGAATGTGCTCAGTTGGAGGATTATGAGCGGTGGGTCATTTTCCCTTCTGAATTCTAAAATCCTGCTTCCGTCTTTCACAGGCGGTGGAATCAAATGCCCAAGTCAGACCTCTTCACTGCTTCCTCTTGAAGGACAGGGAACGGACCAAACCAGGGAGGACGAGGTATGTGCCCATTCCAGCGAATATCCACTTGTGACATGAAACGCTGAGTTTGTAGGAGAGTCAAGCGCACATTTATATTCTAATGAAGAGCCAGACCCAGATCCATGGAGTGCATGTCCAATGAAAGAAACAGTTCTTCTTATAATTTATATTTTTGTATCTGTGGGGAGGGTGAGGTGTGGTCACCTTCCTGATCTCTATTTAACTGTTGGATACCTCCAAAACGAGCGGCAGCAGGGAAGAAGGTGTGGCCGTGAAGGTCCAGTCAGTGCTCTGGTGCTCATTTTACAAGATGAGCTTGTGAACCGGAACAAACATTTTTCCGTAATTTTCTCATAATCCAAGGTATTACTCTAGTTTTTCTGTGGCTCAGGACCTGTGGGTGACATCAGCTTCTATCTGCAGCAGAATTTTATATGTATGTGTGTCTGGGTGTCTTTTTTTCTTCCTGTTTGCAGGGACAAAGACAACTCCAGGAGGCCGGCCTGTGCCTGCAGGTTGTCCAACAGAGCCCGACTGAGCCAGGCCAGGAGACCATGGTGTGGCCGGTCTTGAAGGAAGAGGAGGAGGAGAAGAATGAAGATCCATTAGGTAAAGAGGAGTCTCCCTGCTCTGAACCAGAAAGAAGGAATGGAAAAACAGCGAAACATACACCTTTGTTGACCAATCCTCTCTTTTTTCTGTTGTATTTATTATATTTATTTATTTATTTATTTTTCACACTTGTATACCGCCCTATTTCTCACAAGGGGACTCAGGGCGGTTTACAGCAATAAAAATACAACAAGTAAAATCGATAAGACAGCTAAAACAATGGTATCCAAGAAAAAAAATTGGCAGGTATATATATATAAAAAAAAAACAAAAAAAAACACAAAACGGGATCCCTAGACGTCGCCGAAGGCGTCCCGAAAAAGAAAGGTCTTAAGGTTTTTCTTGAACGTCGCCAGCGACGGAGCCTGCCGTAGTTCACTGGGAAGTTTATTCCAGATGGTAGGTGCCACTACCGAGAAGGCCCGGCCGCGAGTACTCGCTTTACGGGCCTCCCTCGGGGTGACGGTCCGCAGCGAAAGGGCCACCGAGGAGCAGGTGGGTCGGGCCAGATCTAGTTGTCGGGAGAGACGCTCCACCAAATAAGCAGGGGCCAAGCCATGGAGGGTTTTGTAAACCAAAACCAACACCTTGAACCTTATTCGGGAGGCAACGGGTAACCAGTGTAGGCGAGTCAGGATAGGGGTGGCGCGGTCGTAACGGTGCGCGCCCACCACCAGCCTGGCCGCCGTATTCTGGACCCGTCGCAGTCGCTGAACAAGGTTCAAGGGGAGCCCCATGTAGAGAGCGTTGCAATAATCTAGCCTCGAGATGACCAGTGCCTGTACCACAGTCCTCAAGGAGCCCTCATCGAGGTCTGGGTGAATCTGGGCAATAAGCTTTAGATGGTAAAAGGCCGACCTGACCACGGCTGACACCTGGGATTCCAGGGTCAGATCCGGGTCCAGGACGACGCCCAGATTTCTCACTCTTTGCGCCATCTGGAGGGCGGACCCGCCCAGACTGGGAAGAGGGCCACAGTACCCCTCCGAGGTGCCCCCGAAGAACATAACCTCGGTCTTGCCAGGGTTGAGCCTGAGTCTGTGAGTCCTGGTCCAGTCCAGAACTTCAGCCAGGCAACGATCAAGGGTCCGGATGGCCTCCACTGCACAGGTGGAAAAGGAGAGATAGAGCTGCGTGTCATCAGCGTACTGATGACAGCAGACTCCATAACTTCGGATTATCTCAGCCAGCGGCTTCATATAGATGTTAAAGAGCATTGGGGAGAGTTACGACCCCTGAGGCACCCCACAAGAGAGTGTCCAGGGAGCCGACAACTCACCCCCCAAGCTCACTCGCTGGGTGCGGCCCTCAAGGAAGGACCAGAGCCAGCACAAGGCCTGGCCCCCAATCCCAACCTCCGAGAGCCGCTCCAGCAAGATACCGTGGTCGACGGTATCAAAAGCCGCTGACAGGTCGAGAAGGACCAGCAGGGTAGAGCAACCCCTGTCAGCCCTCCTCAACAGATCATCATGCAGCGCGACCAGAGCCGTCTCGGTCCCATGACGCGGCCTGAACCCAGACTGGAAAGGATCCAGGACATGGTTCTCCTCCAGGAACGACTGGAGACGCAGGGCGGCGACTCGCTCAATCACCTTGCCCAAAAAGGGAACATTGGCTATGGGACGATAGTTGGACAAATCGTCCACAGCCAAGCCGGATCTTTTAATAATGGGCTTCACCACCGTCTCCTTCAGAAGACTGGGAAAGATCCCGTCTCTGAAGGAGGCTGAGGCGATCAGTGAAGCCCATTTCGGCATGCTCCCCCCTGCGGTCTTAATCAACCAGGAAGGGCAAGGGTCGAACGGAGAAGCCGCAGGCCTGCAATGTCCCAGGGCCCTGGAGGCATCCACAGGTGTAACAGGCCCAAACTCAACAAACCGGGGCGACCGAGGCGGCCCGACACTAGCCATGGCGGGTTCCAGATCAGTGCAACCGGCGTCCAGCTCGGAACGGATGGCCTCTATCTTGGATTTAAAAAAGGCTGCGAAAGACTCACTAGTGAAATCACTAGGAGGAGGCCCTGGCGGACCGGGATTGGTGAGGTCTCGGACCACCCGGAACAGTTCCGCTTGGCGATTCGAGGCCTCACCAATTCTCAGGGCGACAACAGATCTCCTAGCCGCCCTTATCGCACGGGAGTAGCGACCGGTCAACGCCTTCACCGCAGCCCAGTTCTGAGCAGTCCGAGCATTCCGCCATCTGCTCTCTAGCCTTCTCCGCTCTTGCTTCATCGCCCGCAGCTCCTCAGTGAACCAAGGAGACGAGCGGGCTCGGCATCGGATCAGGCACTTGGGGGCGATCCGGTCAACTATCCCAGTCACCTCCTCAAACCACCGATTGACCAGGGAGTCGGCCGGATCATCATCCAACCCGTCTGGAACACCCCCGAGGGCCTCCGAAAACCGCTCAGGGTCCAGGAGCCCCCGGGGGCGGGCCCAGATGGAAGGGCCCGGCTCCCCGCGGGGCGGGGTGGCTACCGCTAGAGGGAAGGTCAGCAGATGATGATCTGACCATGACACGGGCCGGGCCAACAATCTCCCGACCCCCAGATCAAAGCCCCGCGATGTGGAGGCAAAGACCAGGTCCAGGGTGTGTCCACCTTTATGGGTAGGGCCGATGACTAATTGGGACGGGTTCATGGAGGCCATGGACTCCATGAATTCCAGAGCTGCTCCAGACAGCTCAGCCTCGGCGTGCACGTTGAAATCCTCCACCACCAATAGGTGCGGGGACCTCAAAAGTGCCGCCGAGATGAACTCGGAGAGCTCCGGAAGGGTAAGTGCAGGGTCGCGGGGAGCACGGTACACGAGCACTACCCCATACCTGTCCCTCTGGCCCACCATAAGATGGAGACATTCCAAGCCTGGACTCACCAACGTCGCGGATCTACTGACATAAAAATAATCCCTATAGACCAAAGCCCCCCTCCCCTCCGACCTGCCCAGCTGTTGTACACGGTAACCCTGGGGGCGAAGAAGGGTGAGGGAAGCCCCACCCCCCTCGCCCACCCAGGTCTCCGTGAAGAAAGCCAGGTCGGCACGCTCATCCACGATCAAATCGTGGATGAGTGGGATTTTATTGTGTACCGACCTGGCATTAATCAGCAGACAGGACAGGCCAGAGGGACAGACGGGTTGGATCCCTGCCATTTGGCGGTGAGCCAACGGGTCAGAACGGGGGACAGGCAGTAATTGCCTGTCCCGAGTTCTCCTTATCCGATCGACCCGCCGACCCAAAGCATATCTCCCGCGGCCCGACACCACCCTAATGGGGCACCCAGCAGGCTCCATGAGGTCTCAAAAGGGTCAGGGACCCAAGCAAAAAAAACAAAAAAAAACGCAAATATAAAACAAGAGTAAGATATACAATAGCAAAACACAAAATACAACTAACAAAAATACAAAATGAGCAAACAAAATAAAATAAACCAGTACCAGAAGAAAAGCAAAATAAATCCGGGTATACTGCCAGGGAAGATGAACACACCTGGAGGCGGAGGGGAGAGAAAGGCCAGATGTTCCAAGACTTTTTTCCTTTAGTGTTTTTTTTTAATTATAGGTAAGGGGTAAATAGGGAGGGATAAGTTGGGATACAGAAAAAAAGAAGAGGGGGATGCAGGTTGGGCAGAACACTTAACAATCTAAGTGTCATATTACAGTTGTAAACAATTCAACTCAGGCTTATATAATCATATAAATAACCAAGCAGTTTTGGCTTTTGTCATATTATTCCACTGAACTTTGCCCTTTTTCTAACCACATAGAAAACTCCTCAGCACATTCTTGGTGTTTCACCTTCCATTGCACCTCTAGCCATTCTGAGAATTTGTCTGTTTCTGCCATCTCAAAATTTTGGGTTATCAGCTCCTGTTCTTTTGGTATTCCTGACTCTTTCCAGTGTTTTGCGAACACAATTCTCGCTGCTGTTATGATATGAATTATTAAATATACACTTTGCTGATCCATTGCATCTGGCATGTTTAACAAGAAAAGTTCCGGTTTTTAGGTCTGTTCCTCTCTCTGGACTGAAATATTCTCCTTCAGTGACCGGTCTTATCTTGAGAAGATAATACCATCCAATCATCGCAATAAGATAAGCTATTCTTGACAGGGCAGGTTTCTAATTTGAGGATGCTATGTGTGGTTTATGTTCTGTACTCAAGAGTCCCGTTAGACTCCTGGCATGACATCAATGAAACAATGGATAAATGTGTTTTGTGAGGCAAATCTTTCATTCGTTGCACCAGCCGCTAGAGGAGTATCAGAGTAACCCACTGGTTTACATGTTTCTTACGTCTCTCGTTGTTCCAGGGGTGGGACTTCCTGACAGCCTCTTTTCTTCTTTCTCTCTCTGCAGATACTGGGATGGTGAGTCAGATCAAAATGGAGACCTCACAGGGGGGAGGAAATCAGACAGGAGACGCACCCAGGACAACCCCACGGATAAGCCGAAAGAATGGGCGGAAGACGCTCCAGGAAGGAAGTCGGTCCAGAGAGAAGCTGGGAGATCAGCCACTGGAGAAGGAGGAGGCACCTCCAACAGGGCTCACCGGAGGTCTTTCAGATTCTGTTCATCAGTCTTCCAGCGTCCAGACAAGCGACAAAAGGCCTTTGGTCTCCAGGTACGGCAGAAAGTACCATTACCTCCACGAACTCAATATAGCAGATTCCACAGAGGATCACGTTGAAAGCCGGACGTCTGAGGAAAATCTCCAACAGCATTCACCCTGTGATAAGGAAGACCAGAAGCTCACGGGAAAGAGAAAACTGGAATCCTCTGAAAACAGTTTGGAAGGAAACCAGAGAAATCATTTGGAAGAGAAATCCCGTATCTCGCCTGAGCATGGGAACAGATTGAGTGGTGCCAAATCCCTCAAAAGAAACCAAGGGATTCAAAGTGAACGGAGGTTCCACACATGCTCTCGCTGCAAGAAATGTTTCATTGAGAGAGAACAGTTGATCAGCCACAAACAAAAGTGTTCTTCCAAGACAAAGCAAAAATATCTGAAATCTGGGAGAACCTTGACTTTTGAACAGAAACTCATGAGAGACCAGGGACTCTATTTTAGGGGGAAACTTTATGAATGTTCCTGTTGTGGGAAATACTTCAACAGGAGAGACAATCTGAAGATGCATCAGAGGATTCATACAGGGGAAAGACTATACAAATGTCCTGAATGTGGGAAAAGCTTTTTGCGGATAGAGCATGTGAAGATCCATCAGAGGACTCATACTGGAGAGAAACCCTACAAATGTCCTGAATGCGGGAAAAGCTTTGCGAAGAGAGAGAATATGAAGATCCATCAGAGGACTCATACTGGAGAGAAACCCTACAAATGTCCTGAATGTGGGAAATGCTTTACTGAGAAAGGGACTCTGAAGAAACACCAACAGATTCACACTGGAGAGAAACCCTACAAATGTCCTGAATGTGGGAAAAGCTTTTTGCGGAGAGAACATGTGAAGATCCATCAGAGGACTCATACTGGAGAGAAACCCTACAGATGTCCTGAATGTGGGAAATGCTTTACTGAGAAAGGGACTCTGAAGAGCCATCAGAGGATTCATACCGGAGAGAAACCCTACAAATGTCCTGAATGTGGGAAAACATTCAGGCATAGTGGGAGCCTGAGGTTTCATCAGAGAATCCATTTCTAACAGGGACCAATATTGGATATTCATGTGGGAAATACTTGGCTAGGGGAAAATGTTTCAACCAATATGACAGAAATTGTACTAGCAGTGTGAGGAAAGATTCAGTCAGGCAGTGAATTTATATGATCATTGCAGAGAGTATAGGAAGTGGAACCCATCCTTGCATGAAGGAGAGCTAGCCATAGGTGGATGCATCAGGTATCAGAGAACTTTGGGAAGCATTTACGTCAATGAAATTAGGGGGTACATGTTTATTTCTTGGCTTAAAAGGACTGTACCCCAAGGACAAAGCACAGTTATGCTACAATGGGCCCTTGGCCTGATCTAACTAGAGATGGGCACGACTAGGGAAAATGACATTTTCGAGTTGTCGTGTGTCGGAGGCAGTCCGTTTCGGCTCGTTTCCGTTTTTCGCGAAATTTCGCAAAAATTAGTCGGTTCGTTTTTTCGTTTTTTCATTGTCGTTAGTACTGGTTTGGGGGGGTAGCAGGCTCCTGGAGGGAGCTGCAGGAGTCAGCCAGAGCCACAAGTGACGGACTGGCAGACTCTTTGCACCCGCTGTGTCTCACGCACTTGCATGTAGTGCAATGCAAGTAGATCTGGCTTAGGGTTAAGATGGGTTAGCGCAACGGCTAGGGTTAGGCTAGTTACGGGTGAGGTTAGGGTGAGTATTGGGGTGCACCTCTGGGTGCCTCTCTGACCCACTTAGAAGGACAGTGTACTGGCGTATGGGTTAGGCTTAGGCTTAGGGTTCGGGTTTGGGCTACGATTAGTGGGCTGTTTATGCCCGATTGGCACATCCCAGAAGTCTCTGTGGTCAACCTAGCCAAGTGGCCATGCGATTGGTGGAAAATTTGCATGGTCCACTACCATGGGCGAGCCCATCATTGCGAATGTGCAGGTGTAAAAAAATAAAATAAAATAAAGTAAAATAAACGGAGACTTTTTTTTTGCAAGAAAAACCCACTGCTGCTACTGTAAAAATTCAAGCATTTAAAATAGCTAATTTTCGCATGTTTCTGTGGTGCTTTGGTGGGGTTTTGGGCAACGATTGAAAAAAAAAATATTGCGGTCGCCATTTTGGATCCCCCGCACTGAATGGCAAATGGATGCGCCCTCCCAGCCTGGTACCAGCAGCGCAGCAGTAGCAATAGCCAAGGAGAGGGGGGCGGGGAACCCCCCCCCCAAAAAAAATAAAACACCCTTCTGGCCTGGTAGGTGCCCTAAGACAGTTTTCGCCTACTTTTAGGGCCGGGAATCGTTTTTTTTTTTTACTTTTAAAAACTTTTTTTCTGTGCCGCTTGGCATTGCGCGATGCAAGTAACGAGCACGACAAATCAGACCAAATTGTTCGTTCGTCGGTTCGAGCTCGAGTTCTGGCAGAGTAATTCCCGTTACTGTTTCCGTAGAGTAACGGATACGAGTAACGGAAACGGAAACGGGAATACCGCTAAGTCGTGCCCATCTCTAGATCTAACAGTTATCTTCTTAGGTTCTTTTCAACTTGAGTTCTAGATCGACTACGCCTGAACTCTCTCTAGAAGCAACAGTGGGAAAACAGAGGCTGTGGTACTTGGGGCACCTCAGGAGAAGACAAGACTTCCTGGGAAAGACAGGAATGCTGGGGAAAACCTGAAGGCAGCAGGAAAAGAGGCACAATAAATAGAAGGTGGATGCACTCCATAAAAGAAGCCACCATTGATGAGAGTTGAGCATGGCTGTTAATGTTAGGATAAGTTGGAGGCTATTTGCTCATAGGGTCACTGTAGTTGAAGGTGACGATGACACACACCACCAAGAAAACATGCTCAGGCACAGTTCTGAGAGGCTAACAGCTGCTTATCATCAGTAATTTTCTGGTTGTGTTCTGCCTTGCACAAATGTTTCCTAATCAGGCTATTAGACTCATTAACATATGGCTCGCTGCCTGCTGCATCTAGTTAGGACATTCAGTTAGATTCTGGTTGAAATGGTTAGTCTCGGGGGACAATCCCACAGATTAAGCCCGAGTAGAGTACATCTTAAACACGGATGAGAAAACGCAACTAGGAAGAGCTTAGAAACAGACAGATGTAATTGGACTTGAAAGCGAGAAGAAGGAATACGTGTGAATGGGCTGAGTAGATGGAAGCATCAGCGTAGATAAGGGAATCTGACCTCTTGTCTGTCACAATGTCCGGCCTCCCACCCTTGATCACTGCCATAAATAAGTATTATTTTAATTAGAGAAACATTGATTCTCCATCGTGGCCTTCGTTTAGCCACACAGATGGGTTTCCCAGGCGCCCCTGCGCCAGAGGTCGGAACTTCCCTAGCAATAGGAAAGTTCGTTAGTCTCCGCCCCCGCACCCAGCGCATGTGCGAGGGTGTTCCCGCCTAAACACCTCAGTTCCTCTTCACCGCCTTGGCTAGAGGTTCTTCATTTTAGTCTCCGCGCCATTTTCTAGTCAGATTTGGATTTTTCTTCGGTTTTTTGACTCGGACTGTTCTCGGCTCATGTCTTTCGCCCCACCCTTCAAACGCTGCCCGAACTGTCAGGCAAAAATCCCTCACTCTGACAAACACAAACTCTGTTTGTTTTGTCTCGGAGAGCACCATCGGACCGATTCTTGTCCGATCTGCAGGGGATTCGGTTCGCAGGGTATTAAAAACCGCCGCAACCGCCTGGCAAGTTATCTTCTCGAGTGTTCGCTTCGCCCGCAACCGATGGAGCAGAAGGCAGCTGATCCAACCTGTAAGTCGGACGCCCCGAGTCGGGTGGAGAAGCCCAGGGAAAAATCGAAGAAGATCCCGGTTCTTCAGGCCGTGGCTTCTTCAAAGTTGAAACCATCGGCTAGTCCATCCCGTGTGGTTTCCTCAAAGCCCTCCTCTAAATATCCAAAGGCTTCCAAATCACCTTCGACGGCCCCGTCTGCATCGGTTTCGACTGCTACGGCCACTATTTCTTCGTCTCTGGCCTCCCCTTCGGTGACTGTCGAAACTGACTTTTTGGGTTTGGCGGCGGCTGTTCTTCCAAGGGCTCCACCCTTGAAATATCAACAGCTCCTTCCATACGACCCTTCGGAGTCATCATCTGAAGATGACGGAGCCCCACCTCCGAACATCACCTTGGTGGGCTCCACTCCGATTATGTATTCCGAGACCCGTCGGTCCGGATCAGGGAGGAGCAGTCGGTCCAAAGAGCTTCCTGCTCGTTCTCCATCTTTGGCTTCCAGTGCGGCTTCATCCCCGGTTCTGGTCCAGGAGACTGAACTGGAAGAGTGCGCCTCTTCCTCACCTCCGATGTTACCTTCGGGTTCGTCCTTGAAGCCTGAGAAGCTTAAACGTAGCAAGCACTTCCAGCTTCAGCCCTCCATCCTGGCGGTGTCGGTTGGTTTCGACCCCCCAACCCAGCCGCACCAATCCGAATCCGTACCGGCTGCTGTCGACCTGGCACTGACACCGCCTAAGCGGACCACTGAAGCTTCGGATTTGGCTGCGCCACCTAAGAAGAGGAAGCGCAAGGAGCATCACACCCAAGTTCCTTTGCCTGTTCCTCCCATACCGGCCTTCTCCCTCCATTTCAACGGAAAGCAGTGGTTGATCCATTCAGCGGACCAGGTCGAATCCGACCAGATGGCTTTGGTTCCCTCCTCTTCAGGATCGAATCGGGAGGATGATGTGGATTCGGAGGTGGAATCCGTCGATTCTGCAGTCTCGGATTCAACTTCTCTCCAGCTCGTCACCTCTCCTGACTCTGAGGTCGACGAAAAATCTCCTCCATCTTCTTTGAATTCAATGAGAAATTATGCCAACTTTCTCGTGAGGATGTCCAAGACTATTGATTTGCCAATCCACCAACCGCAGCCCAAGAGAGTGTGTCACATCTTTGGGAGGATAGCCAATGATGAAACATCACCTGTACATCTTACTTTGATTCCTTCTTTCCTGACAATGATTGAGGACTCCTTCCAGGCCTTGTCTACCACTTCCATTCCACGCAAGCTGGAAGCTCTCTACAGGGTCCACGATGATAAGGCACCTTATCTTAATAAGCACCCTACTCCCAACTCAGTGGTAGTTGCATCCTCCCAGGTACAGTCTCGTACAAAGCAGACACCCATTCCCCCTTCTAAGGAGGGACGGAAGTTGGACACTGTTGGGAGGCACCTCTACTGTTTTGCAGTTCTCCAGCATAAGATTGCAAACTACCAGGGTGCCATGGGGGCCTATCAGCGTGATCTCCTCACCCACCTCCATCCTTTTTTAGAGTTGATTCCCGAAGAGAAGCATGCAGAGGCTTCTGCACTTTACGAAGAGTCTATGGCATTAGCAGCTCAACAGATGAGGGCTTCCAAACATTCCTTTGATGCAGCATCCAAGGTGCTTAATTCTTCTATCACTCTACGCAGGCACGCTTGGCTACGTACCACCGGCCTGTCTGATGACCATAAGGCTCAGATTGAATTCCTGCCTTTTGATGGATCCGGCCTGTTTAACACCGCTACGGATGATTTCATGGAGGACAGACATAAGAAGCAGGACACTGCCAAGAAGTTGAACGTGATCCCTGCTCGCCAGAAGCCTTCCTTTCGTTTCCACACAAGAAGACGCTTCTGGCCTCCCTCAGCTCAGTCTTCCTCTAAACACCAGCATAGAGATCGTCCAGCAAGATCATCTGCCCTGTCCAACTTTGCCTCCAAGTCCAAGAAGTCCAAGTCCACTGCCGTGTCCTCCAAGTCCAGGGATAGGAGATCTCAAGATGACTATTGACTATCACCCCATCCATCTCAATCACTTTCTTCCGGCTTGGCAACGCATCACCTCCGACCAGTGGGTCCTCTCTGTGATTCAAAAAGGTTACCTGTTAGAGTTAAGTTCTCTACCCCAGTTGGGGAATTTAGTTCGCACTTCTCCATCACCTTGCCTGCTAGAAGAGATCTCTTCTGTTCTTCAAAAGCAAGCCATAGAAAGGGTCCCAAGACAACTCTCTCGGCTAGGCCTCTTCTCCCGTTATTTCACAGTGCCGAAGAAAGATGGAGGACTTCAACCTATTCTGGACCTGCGATTGTTGAACAAATTCTTGGTATACAAAAAATTTCGAATGGTCCCCTTAAAGTCATCCCTCTTCTGCGCAGGGGAGACTGGTTTGGTCTTGTGGATCTCAAAGATGCTTACTTCCACATATCAATCTACCCAGCTCATCGTCACCTGCTTCGCCTCGCTGTGGGGGAAGACATCTACCAATATTCTGCCCTGCCATTTGGTTAGGCCACAGCACCAAGAGTCTTCACCAAGTGCATGGCCCCAGTGGCAGCCTACCTCCACACACTGGGAATAGTTGTCTCGATGACTGGTTGATCGTCGCAGACTCTCAGGAAAAGGCCCGTCAAGACATCGCCACGGTCCTCTACACTCTGGAGATATTGGGCCTACAGGGAAATAAAAAAAAGTCGCACCCAGAGCCCTCTCCAGTAGTCAACTTCATCGGTGCCATTCTGGACTCCACCAGGGCCATGGCCTTTCCCCCAAGGACCAGAATTGCAGATATGCTCCATCTTCTTCAACAATTCCAAATGCACCAAGTCATCCCAGCAGTAGAGGCCCAAAACTGTTAGGTTTCATGGCCTCTATGACCTCAGTCTTGGTGCACGCGAGGCTTCGACTCAGACCTCTCCAGGCCTGGTTCCTCAACCAATTCGACCCCCTTCGGGACGCTCCCAACAAACTCCTCCTCATTCCTCCGGACTTACCTCATCATCTTCGCTGGTGGTCTTCTCGGCCCAACATTCTCTCTGGACGCCCTTTCAGGAATCCTTTTCCCACCATACAAGTAACAACAGATGCCAGCAACACAGGTTGGGGTGCTGTTTGCCTAACTCACTCCATACACGATACCTGGTCTCCTCAGGAGCAGTTGCTCCACATCAACGAGCTGGAGCTGCTGGCGATCTTCAAGGCGTTCCGGGCGTTCATCCGACAGCTCTCCGGCAATGTAGTACTGGCGGTGACCGACAACATAACCACCATGTACTACATCAACAAACAGGGTGGAACCCACTCACAACGTCTTATGCAGCTCACGGTCCGCTTCTGGAACTGGTGCGTCTCCAACAACATTCACCCAATCGCGATGCACCTCCCTGGAGAGGAGAACTCCGATGCAGACTATCTTAGCCGGCATCTCTTTTCTACTCACGAGTGGGAACTACACCCCAGAACTTTCAGCCACCTTTGCAGCAAGTGGGGCTCTCCTCGTGTGGACCTGTTTGCCTCCCACTCCAACTCCAAGTGCCAGGAGTATTGCTCCAAGGCAGGGATGGGACGGAACTCACTGGGAGACGCACTCCTCCTCCCGTGGTCGACCGACCTCCTTTATGCCTTCCCTCCTGTTCCTCTGATTCACAGAGTTGTCATAAAGACTCTTCAGGAGAGGCCCAACCTCATCCTGATAGCTCCTTGGTGGCCTCGACAACCCTGGTTTGCGTCCCTTCTGCAAAGGTCTACAGATTATCTCCGACTACCCCAGTTTCCGGAGCTTCTCTCACTAGACAACGGCCAGGTTCTTCACCCAGACCTGAATCGTCTCCAACTCACAGCCTGGAGGATTCTACCTTGATCGAGTCCATCATTAACTCCTGCTGCAAGCCTTCCACTAAAAAACTATAAGTGGAAGACGTTCTCTTTCTTTGCGGCGGACAAGGGATTTGATCTGGTCAACCCCTCCCTTACTTGGGTTTTACAATACCTCCTTCACTTGAAGCGTTCTGAACTGACTTCTGCTTCTCTAAGAGTCCACCTCTCAGCTATAGTGGCTCGCCAACCACAGTTTTCGGAAGCAGCTGCTTTCTTCAGGCATCCTAGGATGAAGCAGTTTCTCAAGGGCCTCAAATATACCTTTCCTGACAGAAAACCCATTCCTCCCCAGTGGTCCCTGTCCTTGGGCCTTCGGGCCTTGCAGCGCCCGCCCTTCGAGCCTATGGCTTCTACAGACCTTAGACTGCTCACTCTAAAAACTGCCTTTTTGGTGGCCATCACTTTTGCTAGGAGGTCCAGTGAGCTGTGCGCTCTTCGGTGTGACCCTCCGTATTTACGTTTCCACCCTGATAGGGTGGTGGTTTATCCTGATGTAACTTTCCTTCCGAAAGTTGTTTCCTCCTTTCATGTTTCTCAGCCTGTTATTTTGCCAATTTTTCCCCCAAATCCTACTACTAGGATTGAGAGGGACATGCATACACTTGATGTTAGGCGAGCCCTAGCTTTTTATGTTTCTAGGACCAAATCCATTAGAAAAACCAATAAACTGTTTGTGTGTCATGATCCTGCTGTAGTGGGGGCTCCTGTCTCTTCCCAACGGTTTGCCCGCTGGATAGTGCAGACTATTAAGCTCTATTATGAGCTGGCTAAGGTACCCTTACCCTTGGGCATCCATGCTTACTCCACAAGAGCTATGGCCTCCTCCACGGCTTTCCTGAAGGGTGTGCCCCTGGACAATATCTGCCAAGCGGCCACCTGGTCACCTTTGTGACCCACTACAGAGTGGATGCCCACGTGAGGTCGGCCACTTCCTTTGAGAGGGCAGTGCTTTCCTTTGTGACGGTGTGACTACCCTCCAGCCAGTGAGTACTGCTTGCAATCACCCATCTGTGTGGCTTCACGAAGGCCACGATGGAGAAGAACCAGTTACTTACCTGTAAAGGTGGTTCTTCGAGTGGACCTTCGTGAAGCCACACAGCACCCGCCCGCCTCCCCTCGGACCTTCACGCCCTGACTGGTACTACCATTACCTGTCATCCTGGCGGTCAAGAGGAACTGAGGTGTTTAGGCGGGAACACCCATGCTCATGCGCAGGGTGTGGGGGCGGAGACTAACGAACTTTCCTATTGCTAGGGACGTTCCGACCTCTGGCGCAGGGGCGCCTGGGAAACCCATCTGTGTGGCTTCACGAGGGTCCACTCGAAGAACCACCTTTACAGGTAAGTAACTGGTTCATAGTGAAGTTGGAAGGGACCTTTAAGGCCATTGTAAGGGTTCCCCTCGTCGCCAGACACCCCGTCGTTCTTTGTCCAATAAAGAAGTGCTTTTCATGAAACTTGTGTGCTTCCATAACATTGGAGGCACTTTCTTTAACATCAACTTCAACAGTCGCAACATCTTCAATGAACGGGTTGTTCTTAGAGTCTCTCAATGGGGTATACAGCAAAGCGTTTACTACCCCTTCCGCTCCGGAGAGGTTAGAACCCCACCAGACCCCTTTCTCAGGGTTGAGACCAGGGTCACTTCTGGCATCTGCAACCCAACCGCCACTATGGTTTGGGGTCCACAGGGTGGTCGTTATCGTCCCTGGCCTGGAACGCCCTCAGCCAGTGGCAGACCCCTCCCGCAGGAGTACCTCCCGGTCTGAAGTTCCTCCGCAAGTTTCTCCACCGCCCACTTCTCAAAAGCAATGTCCCTTCTTATCTGCTTCAGCTTCTTGTTGTATTATCTTGCCTCCCGTTCTCCCCGATATGAACAACCCTGTTTATGGGCTCTCCTCCTGTAGCTTTCCGCCTCCGCATGGGGCATCATCATTTCCTCCCATTGTAGGGTGTCTGGGTCTTGCATCCAGACCCACTCCCATCCCGGGGGCAAGATGTGCAGCTTCCTTTTAACGTCCCCATACCCCACCTCTACAACTGTGGGCGTCTCCTCCTTTCCCGCCCTTTCTGCCCTGCCAATTCTCAACGACTCTTCAAACTGTCTTCTCATCTCTTCCCGCTCTTTCTCTTCCCTTATCCGGGCATTCCTGGCCTCCTCCAGTCTCCTCTGTTTTCCCCGCCATTCAACCCATTTGTCCTCTCTCCTCTGTTGCATCCCTGGGTCTTTCCTTGCTCCAGAGCCATCAAGTCCAACCCTCTGCCCCATTCAGGAATAAAGATTGACCATTTTTCTATCTGCCTCATTGAGGTCATTGGTTCCATAGACAAACTGCTCTTTGCCATAATACTGTACTCTTTTAGCAGCCTCTGGCATTACCCTCTTCATACTCAAGATGGGTTTGTGGAGGAGGACGTCAAGGGTGAATGCTATGGACCAATGAGGCAGCACAGTATTCTCTAACTGGCAGAGAAACACCCCAAACTTACAGTGTAAAAGGGTTTTCTACAACAACAGAGAAAGTCATCAAGTCAGACAACCTCATTGGATAACATTTGTTTACTATTTGGATCCTTCAGCTAATTGGCTGAAAATGTGAGGGAAGCAAACGGATTGGTTCTCCTAGAGAGGTGGGGGGGGCATTTCTGCCTTCCTTGCTCTCCCTTCCAGGCCATGAAATGGCTCCCCTGCTGTGCTTTATGTTCTGAGGATCTATCTAAGCAGGCCTTTGGCCCTGGGGCTCCGTTCCTAATAAGAGGGGCCTCTGGTGAGAGAGGAGGAAGAGGGAAATCTGGGTGCTTGGCCAATTCTAAAGGCTAAGCCAGAAAGGAATACAAAAAGCAATATAGCAGAAAAAAGGGCGATTGGGGCTTTTCTATGATCCTGCCAGGAAGAAGTTACTTCTGGACATATCCAGCTATCGCTAGGGGTTTTTTTTTAAGAACAACATTACTAGGTCTTTTTCCTATAAAACAATGCAATTTATTGCAAAGAGAAGAGATTGTGAATTGCAGAATTTTCAATACCCGTCATCACTCTTGCCTTCACACACTTTGTTGATTACACTCTTCCATTTTCTTCTACTTTGGAGGGGGGGATTGGGAGGGGGCCTCTCTTGATCTGAATCTGGCCCCTGCCTGCAAAGGAAAATTGTTCTGGGAAAAGGGGAAAGATGAAGGAAAAGAGGGAGACCCAACAGGAGATGGAGTGATTCCTTAAGGGAAGCCATGGGATTGAGGCTGCAAGAGCGGTACAGGGTGGCCGAGGACAGGAGGGACATTTGGGAACACACATACCCCACTCATAGGATGCCGGATGCCACTTGGCAGCAAGTCACAACAAGGGCCCCAAACTGGACAAAGGGCCAGGATATCAGCCACGAAGTTATAACGTTAAAAGGAACAGATTTGTATATGCATCCATTCGTAAGAAAGGTTTGCTCCAGATGTTAATTGAAAACGTTGGGAAAACAGCCCTGACAATTGCTTTGGGTTTTGGGTGAGAAGCGGTGAACAGCTGGAAAGACATTTTTTAAAAAATGAGCCAGCTTCTGGGATTCCACCCCCCCCCCCCCACACACACACAGACGCACAAGTGGCGGATGGCAGGGATGACACAAGAAGGGACCCCGAGGAGACGGTGGGAGAGTCATCTCGACCACCGTCATAGGTCGGGGGTGGGGTGGTCCACATTCAAGCTCTCCTTGTCTCTGAGCAAGGCTCGATCACCCATTTATACACTGGAAGGTGGTATATTTATTGGAGGAACTGGGTTTACTTTAGCACGGGGTTGGAGCAGAACCCAGCCAAAGGGGCGCCAGCGAAATGGGCAACCCACCAGGAGGAGGGAGGAGGAAAGCCAGGGCGAAGGCGGGGATCGATCCTGCGAGGGGCGGAGAGGGGGGTGGAGCCACAGCCTCGTTTGCTTCCTTCGGAGGCTCCCCCTCCTTCCTTTCCTCCTGCGGGGATTTGCTATTCTTGCTCTTCCTGGGGCGGCGCCTCCTTTTGCAGAGCGGGGTCTCCTCGGGAGCAAAGCTGGACTCGGCAGGAAGAGCTGGGCTTGCAGGGTGAGTGACTCGCCCCCTACCTCCCTCCCTCCATCCCCGATCCTTCTCGCCTCTGGGCTGATGGGGAGGAACGGCCTGCGTTACAAACTTCCCTGGAACGACCCCCCTTGTTCCTGTTACTATTTGGGAACCCCGACGCGCCCCCACCCCATCCCCGCCACTTGCTTTTCCCCCACAATGTGGGGCTGATCAGAGGGGACTCTTTTATTAGAAGGTCAGAGAAGGCTCCTTTTGTTTCTCAGGCTTCCTTCTGGGAGGACCCGTTAATTAATTTGTTTATTTCTTCCATTCCTAATTATACATCACCTTCGATTGCACTGTTCAGTTACATTGCCCCAGTTGCAGAAAATAGGGACGGGATGTATGTATGTATGTATGTATGTATGTATGTATGTATGTATGTATGTATGTATGTATGTATGTATCGTATGTACCATGCCATATGAGGAAGGGTCATTCTGTGCAGTTTACAAAAATTTAAACATAAACAAAGCAATACATGATGCAATTAAAAATATAAGCCAGATGGAAATGAAGCAATCAACACAGTCCCCTCTCTGATTCTCTTCTTGGGACCTGTGTCCTTATTGTTTTGACTCTTCCTGCCACCACCATAGTTGTCGTCCTAATATGAAGAGACGTGTTTACCTTGAGCTCTGCGCCAGAGAAAAGTTAATTATAATTTTAACACAGCTCTCTTTCCCTTCCTTGTGACTTGGGTTCCAAGATTTGCCCTCCCCAATATTTATTGGCTTTTGTATTTTCATATAAATTTTTGCAGATGTGATTATGAAACTTGCTCTTGGCTCTTAGACTGTGAGGTGTGTTAAGAAGGCATGTATAATTGACTGAGAGTTTTCCCAAAGGTTGATCTCTTTGTTAACCTTCTTCTTGTAGATTGAAGGTGCTGTAAATAGATCAATACGAGTCAAGAAAGATTGCAATGAAGGAGGAAACCTCTCCAGACCAAGAACCAGAGGAAGAAGGAATCGCCAGTTCCTTCAAAGCCACCCACGTCCTCCAGCCTGAATCTCTGGTGGAAGGGTCAGGATGGAGGAGCTGGAAGGAGGGCCCAGGAGAAAGGGATGACTGGGAAGCCCAGTGGCAGGATTACCTGAGGACCCTACAGCCCCCTGGCCCAGGAGGGGAGCCCTTGGTGAGGGAGGAGACCTCGGTGGCCCCCTGGGAGGATACCAGGGCCTTCCTGGCCTCCTTTGAGCAAGTGGCCCAAGCCTGCCAGTGGCCCAGAGGAGAGTGGGCAGCCCGGCTCGTGCCAGCCCTGAGCGGAGCAGCGGAAGAAGCCTTTCAGAGCTTGGATGCTGCACATCAGGGGGATTATGGGAAAGTGAAGGCCGCCATCTTGCGAGCGGAGGCCCTGCGGATGGAGAAGCAACGCCAGCACTTCCGGCACTTCTCCTGCCCGGAGGAGGTGGGAGACCCCCGTAGGCTTCACGGCCAACTCCAGGAGCTTTGCCACCGGTGGCTGCGGCCGGAGAGACACAGCAAGGATCAGATCCTGGAGCTGCTGATCCTGGAGCAATTCCTGGCCAGCCTTCCCTCGGAGCTCCAGGGCTGGATCTGGGCAGGAGGGCAGGGCACGTGTTCCCAGGCGGTGGCCCTGGCCGAGGACTTCCTCAGGAGCCAGCAAATGCTTCAGAAAGAGACGTGGCAGGTAAGGTTGTGTGATTTAATTCATGAACTTCTTTGAGGGGATGCCATTCATTTGAACTGAGACTGGCCCACATGCGTCCCTCCATAATCCGCCTACACATTCTGTCAACAGGGAAAAAAGGGAAAAAAACTGGCTCAGAAAGCCCTCTAGAACTAGTGGTGGTGCAGGTCTTGCATTGGTTTTGGGGGCACAAGAGGGCTTTCTGAAGTCCCGTTCCCCAACACTGCAAGGAAGATGGGGGTGTCAAATTTGTTGGCTTTAAGAGGATGGTTCACACAACATAGGCCAGCTCTATATCACACTGTTAACAAACCAAATTGATCTCATCTTTTTCTAAAGACCCCTGAAAGGTTTTATCCATGCATGTACAGAATTTATAAGCCAACATTGTAGTTCAAAATAGTAAAGGGTCACTCAAAGGTCTAGCTTACAGTTGCTAATTGACTAGGATCATCGACATGTAGAAGGGACCCTCTGGGTTGTTGAGTCCAGCCTCTGTCTGGGAGAGACACTGGGGGGAACCGAACCCCGACCTCCGGCGGAGCGCGGCCAGATTCCTCAACCAGTGAGTTCTCCAGCTCTCCTGTAAAATCCTGTGGAATCTCAAGGAAGAATCAGACATATTGAGGAGGCAGAGAAAGAAGCCCAGCATACCAGACATGGCGTCTTAAGCGAATTCAGTGATACCTGCTTATCAACCTTATGATGCATCTGTCACACCGGTTGTTTGGTCTTTGTTATATATCTTTGCTTTTCCTTTGGAAGACAGATGTACCCTGTAAGCCAGCTGAGCACCTGATGCTCCTACGAATTCCGTCTCAGTCCCAGGAGCCACTTTATTAAATCACCCAAGGAGTGCTTTGTGCACCATATTATGTATTGGTTTATTTGGTTTCTGTAGAGCTTCGTTGGGGCAAATCACTCTTCTGGACAGTTTGTAATAATAGATAAAACATGCATTAATAAGCCATAAGTACACAAGAATTTCAGTGTCAATAGACACTGAGCATTTTTCTCCATTTGTTCTTGTTGATAAGCATAATCCATTCCAGAAGCATGATCGTAAACCAAAATATTTGTAAAGTTTAAAAATTTCTCAGAAATAGTTAAAACTTACTAATTTTGGGCTGAAAAAAGGGGCCCTCGGCTTATATGTGGGTCAATACTTTTAGCCACTGAGGCAAATGCTTGGGCCGGTGGCTAAAAGTCATTTTAAACATTGTATGCTGCTTCTCATGACCCCCCTCTGCATCACAGGGGAGTGGCGCGCAATGTTTAAAATGGCTTTTAGCCACTGACCCGAGCACTTGCATCAGTGGCTAAAAGTCATTTTAACATCACACACCACTCCCCCAGCTCACAAAGGAGGAGCTGCCAGACCTTGCTGCATTTCCCACCCTAGACTTATACTCGAGTCAATACATTTCCCCAGTTTTAGGGGGTCAAATTAGGGGCCTCGACTTATACTCGGGTCGACTTATACTCGAGTATATACGGTAATTTGTCACATAGCCATGGGTGCTGCCTTCACCCTCTTGCCACAGCAAGGTGCCTCCCGTGGCACAGAAGGTCTGCCCAGGCGCAGTGGCAGCAGGGAAGAAGGTGTGGCCGTGAAGGTCCACACAGTGCTCTGGTGCTCGTTTTACAAGATGAGCTAGTAAACCGGAACAAGAACTTTCTGTAATTTGCTCATAATCCAAGGTATTGCTGTACTTGTTGTGTGGCTCAGGACCTGCGGGTGAGATCACCTTCTATCGTCTGCAGCAGAATCTGATGCGTATGTGTCTCTGGATGTCTTTTTTCTTCCTGTTCGCAGGGACAAAGAAAACTCCAGGAGAGCGGCCCGTCTCTTCAGGTTGTCAAAGACAGCTTGACTGAGCCAGGCCAGGAGACCTTGGTGTGGCAGGTCTTGAAGGAAGAGGAGGAGAAGAAGAATGAAGATCCATTAGGTAAAGAGGAGTCTCCCTGCTCTGAACCAGAAAGAGGGAATGGAAAAACAGGGAAACATAGACCTTTGTTGACTGGTCCTTTATTTTTTTATTTTTTTTATTTTGTGTGTTTTTAAAATTATAGGTAAGGGGTAAATTGGGATACAGAAATAAGAGAGGGGGATGCGTCTTATATAATCATACAAATAGCCAAGCATTTTTGCCTTTTGTCATATTGTTCCACTTAACTTTGCCCTTTTTGTAACCACATACAAAACTCCTCCCCACATTCTTCGTGTTTCACCTTCCGGCGTACCTCTAGCCATTCTGAGAATTTGTCCAGTTCTGCCGTCTCAAGGATATTGGTTATCTGCTCCTGTTCATTCAGTATTCCTGACTCTTCCAAGTGTTTTGCGAAGACAATTCTCGGTGCTGTTATGATATGAAATTACTAAATACAGTAACCCTCTGCCATTTCGCGGTTCATGTACTGTGGGATCGCTATATCACAGGACCACAGTGCATGCCAAGGGTCCAGCTGATTAGTGCAGGGGTGAGGGAGAAACACCTTTATTTTCCCACCCCAGCACCAATCAGCTGGTGTTGGGCTTTGGGGAAGGGGAAAAAAGGTTTTAAAAACCTGGGCTTTTAAAACCTTTTTCCCCTTCCCCATGCCCCAGGATCCAGCTCATTTGGAAAAGTGGTGCGCCACTGCCTCCCCCCACGAGGGCTCAGGAGAAGCAGTGCGTCCCTTCCGTACCTGGGCCATCTCCATTGGAATGCATTAGCTCAATGCACTGAGCCAATGCATTCCAACGGGGGGGAATTCTCCATTGAAATGCATTGAGCCAATGTATTCCAGGGTGGGGGTGGGGGGAATTCTCCATTGAAATATATTGAGCCAATGCATTCCAAAGGGGAAAAATTCTTTATTGAAATGCATTGAGCCAATGCATTCCAATGGGGAAATATTCTCCATTGAAATGCACTGAGCCAATGCATTCCAATGGGGAAAATTTTCTCCTTTGAAATGCATTGAGCCAATGCATTCCAGTGTGTGTGTGTGGAGGGGGGGATTCTCCATTGAAATGTATTGAGCCAATGCATTCCAAAGGGGGAAAATTCTCCATTGAAATGCATTGACCCAATGCATTCCAATGCGGAGATATTTTCCATTGAAAGGCACTGAACCAATGCATTCCAATGGGGAAAAAATCTCTATTGAAATGTATTGAGCCAATGCATTCCAATGGGGAAAAATTCTCTATTGAAATGCATTGAGCCAATGCATTCCAAAGGGGAAAATATTTTCCTTTAAAATGCATTGAGTCAATGCATTCCAATGGGGAAAATTCTGCATTAAAATGCATTGAGGCAATGTATTCCAATGGGAAAAAATTCTCCATTGAAATGCACTGACTTAGTGCATTCCAATGGGGAAAAACTCTCCACTGAAATGTATTGAGCCAATGCATTCCAAAGGGGAATAATTCTCATTTGAAATGCACTGAGCCAATGCATTCCAATGGGGAAAAATCTCCATTGAAATGTATTGAGCCAATGCATTCCAATGGGGAAAAAATTATCCATTGAAATGCATTGAGCCAATGCATTCCATTGGGGGAAAATTCTCTACTGAAATGCATTGAGCCAATGCTTCCAAAGGGGGAAATATTCTCCTTTAAAATGCATTGAGTCAATGCATTCTAAGGGGGGAATTTTCTCCATTAAAATGCATTGAGCCAATGCATTCCAATGTGGAAAAATCTCAATTGAAATGTATTGAGCCAAAGGCATTGCAAAGGGAAAAAATTATTGATAAAAATGCATTGGGCCAATGCCTTTCAGTGGAGATTGGGGGGGGGGGGAGTGCTGGCACACTGCCCCCCAGCCCCACCTGACCTGCATCCGCACATCATGGATTTTGACTCATCACGGGTTGGGTGGGTCCCTAACCCCCACGATAAGTTGGGGGGGGTACTGTATACACTGTGCTGATCCATTGCATCTGGCATGTTTAACAAGAAAAGTTCAGGCTTTTAGGTCTGCTGCACTGTCTGGACTGAAATACACTCCTTCGTTGACCGGTCCTATCTTGAGAAGATAATACCATCCAATCATCGCAATAAGATAAGCTACTCTTGACAGGTCAGGTTTCTGATTTGAGGATGTTATGTGTGGTTTTTCTTCTGTACTCAAGAGTCCCATTAGACTCCTGGCATGGCATCTGTGAAACAATTTATAAATTTGCTTCCAGAAGCAAATCTCTCATTCGTTGCTCCAGCTGTCTCTTCAGCCACTAGAGAAGTATCAGAGGAACCCGCTGGTTTGCTGAACGTCCCGTGTTTCTCAGGTCTCTCGTTGTTCCAGGGGTGGGACTTCCTGACAGATTCTTTTCTTCTCTCTACAGGTATTGGGATGGGGAGTCAGATCGAAATGGAGACATCACAGGGGGGAGGAAATCAGGCAGGAGACCTACCCAGGGCAGCCCCACGGATAAGCCGAAAGAATGGGCGGAAGATGCTCGAGGAAGGAAGTCGGTCCAGAGAGAAGCTGGGAGATCAGCCACTGGAGACGGAGGAGGCACCTCCAACAGGGCTCACCAGAGGTCTTTCAGCTTCTGTTCTTCAGTCTTCCAATGTCCAGACAAGCGACAAAAGGCCTTTGGTCTCCAGGTACGGCAGAAAGTACCATTACCTCCACGAACTCGATATAGCAGATTCCACAGAGGATCACGTTGAAAGCCAGACGTCTGAGGAAAACCTCCAACAGCGATCATCCTGTGATAAAGACAGGAATCTCACGGGAAAGAGAAAATTGAAATCCTCTGAAAACAGTTTGGAAGGAAAGCAGATGAACCACTTGGAGGAGAAATCCAATAACTCGCCTGAGTGTGGGAACAAAATGAGTTGTATCAAATCCCTCAAGAAAAAACAAGGGATTCAAAGCGAATGGAGACTTCACGGATGTTCTCACTGCAGGAAATGTTTCACTGAGGGAGAACAGTTATTCAGCCACGAACAAGAGTGTTCTGCCAAGAAAAAGCAGGAATATCTCAAATCTGGGAGAACCATGTGTTTTGAACAGAAACTAATGAGAGACCAGGGACTCCATTTTGATGGGAAACTCTACGAATCTTGTTGGTGTGGGAAATACTTCAACAGGAGAGACAAGCTTAAGAGGCATCAGAGGATTCATACGGGGGAAAGACTATACAAATGTCTTGAATGTGGGAAAAGCTTTTCGCAGAGAGAGAATATGAAGATCCATCAGAGGACTCATACCGGAGAGAAACCCTACAAATGTTCTGAATGTGGGAAAAGCTTTGCGAAGAGAGAGAATATGAAGATCCATCAGAGGATACATACCGGAGAGAAACCCTACAAATGTTCTGAATGTGGGAAATGTTTTACTGAGAAAGGGACGCTGAAGAAACATCAGAGGACTCATACCAGAGAGAAACCGTACAAATGTCCTGAATGTGGGAAAAGCTTTGCACAGACAGAGCATCTGAAGAGGCACCAGAGGACTCATACCGGAGAGAAACCCTACAAATGTCCTGTGTGTGGGAAAACGTTCAGGCATAGTTGCAGCCTGAGGTGTCATCGGAGAATCCATGTCCAAGAGGCACCAACATTGGATCTTCTTGTGGGAAATACTTGCCTAGCGGAAAATGTTTCAATCAATATGACAGAAATTATAGTAACGGTGTGAGGAAAGATTCAGTCAGTCAGTGAATTTATATGATCATTGCAGAGATTATAGGAAGTGGGACCCTTCCTAACATTGAGGGGAGCTAAACTTAGGTGGATTCATGAGGTATCAGAGAACTTTGGGAAGCATTTGCAACAGTGAAATTAGGGGTGGTAGATGTTATCTCCTGGCTTAAAGGTACAGTACCTCAAGGGCAAAGCACACCACCATCAAAGCCTGTTAAGGCATAACCCTGAGAGGCCAATAGCTGCTTATCATCAGTAATGCCCCAGTAGAAATCCCTGGTTGTATTCTGTGTTGCACAACTGGTTCCACACTAGGCTATCTCCCAGGTGATTGTCCAAATTCACAATTTTCCCTCTGCCTCTTGTCAGTGTCCAGCCTCCCACCTCTTGAGGTCACTGGTTCTATAGCCAAACTGCTCTTTGGTATAATACTGTTTTAACTACCCATCAGATATTCAGGAAAGGTGAGATTAGTCTTACTTCCCTGGGCAGGTGAAATCCCACATTTGAGAATCAGCAGCCCTCGAATACTTTGAGTTGGAAGGGGCCTGTAAGGCCATCGGGTCCAAAGCCCTTCTCAGGGCAGGAATCCCAATCAAAGTGGATCTGAGAGATTATTGTTCAGTTTTCTCTTGAACGCCTCCAACACTGGAGTGCTCACTACCTCCTGAGATAATATTTCCATTGTTGTACTCCTCTAATGGTTGAGATAGTTTAAACCAGATATTCAGCCTAAATCTGCATTCCTGTAACGTAAGTCCATTATTACATGGCCTGGCCTCGGGAATGATTGGGAACAGTGTCCCAGTGGTATATGACTACCTTTCAGGTACTGGTAATATTAAACAATAATTAAGGGATTATGAAAAAGAAAATACACACGTGTGTATAGCAGAGAAAAATATGAGCTCAGCTGCAGTAGCATGTAGATAAAGTGTAGATAATTGTTAGAAGTATTATCAGAACTTAGAAACGGAGAGACAAAGAAACATGACTTAGAATAAAACTCTTATATTGAATATATACAGCAAATATAGAGCAAATAACAACAGCATAACACCAAACAATAACATATATACAAATGAACAGAGTGTGGGGTACTGTTTCTCACCATAAACAGTCCCAATTTAACATTATTCCAGCCAGTTCCTTTATACACATTTGGAACTAATCAGACATGATTTTTAACCAATCACATTCTGACACACCATGATGTCATTAACTATTCCACTTGTGCTAAGTCACTTAACCTGCTAGTGATTTCTAATTCCTTGCATTTGTGGCTAACATCATGACACTGCATTTTTGACTGACTCCATTTTACAAATTCTCCGTTCACTTTCTTAAATATACATTACATGTATTTTGTCAATTCTACATATTATGACAGATAACACGCCTGATCTCACTGTAAGAATCCCTGTCATCCTCACCGCCCTCATAAGAGAGATGTCCAAAAGGAAGGAATCTCATCTGGAGCCAGAATGATTCCTCTGTTGGCTTATTTCCGTGGTCTGGGTTCTGAAGCCACTTTCTGAATCCCAAATCAAAGGTGGCCTTACTTGGTGTTTGGTTCTCTGCCTCACTCCCAGCCACCTTGGACCGGAGTCAGGAACCTGCATTCAGCTTTGTCATTTTAAGCCCGTTGGACTACTAGAAATCATTCAGATGACACTTCTTGTTGTGTGCGATGTGTCATCAATCCAGACTGACAGCGATCCTCACAGGGCTTCTGAGGTGTGTGAGGTATTTCAAGAGCAGGTTTAACCCCTTCCCTCCCTCTGCCACCACCTTGTGACCGAGTGGAGATGCCGGCCCAGGTCCCCTCCATGCTCGTCCACCACTCTTGCTGGTTGGATTATTTGGCCGTTCTTATTAGGTGCCTGAAATGCCTGCCTGCTCGTCCTTCCAGAGCTGGTGGCAATTACGATTGTGCCCCCTTCCCCACAATGAAGAAAAGGGTTCATATGTCCCATTCCTGTTTCTCTAGAACGCAGGGGCTTTTTGTGTGATTGTTGAGGCAATGTTCTCTCTTAGTGTGGAAGAGCTTGAGTACCACAAGACCCCTTATCTGTGGGATGAGTGTCTGCTGATTCAATTACCCATCCTCTGAAAATATTAAAAGAGAAATCCTAGAAATCTCTCTCTTAAATTACCAGAACTGGCCGCTAGAGAGAGGTGGGAACCATGCTATAGTGTTCCTATGATTTGCATTTTTCAGTATCCACAGGCAGAAGGGCTCTTAACAAATTCCCTGCTGATATGGGGGTCCCCAGAACTTCAGAGGCTTCTTTTTGTGAATAATATTTTATGCACATTTTGTTATAACTGTGACAAATAAACCAAGTTAAAAGAGAGAAAAAACAGACTACAATTTGCCCGCCATTTGTGTTTGCGATAGCAGTAGAAAATCATTTGTGTTTGTGATAACAGTGGAAAATCGTTAACTCATTTTTCATTTCATTTTTATCTCAGCACTTTGCCAAGCAGCTCAGGTTTTCTTACCTGGTTCAAACGTCTCCCCTGAAAGCTTCACTGGAAAGGCCAGCTGGACTTGACCGAGCCTCTCCGTTTATTCTCTTCAACTGTGTTTTTTAATTGCTTTGTTTTATTGATTACTTAAAAGTGAAGCAGGGGAGCCACTTAACATGTAAAAGGGTGCTGTTGTACAAACACAAAATTATAATACTGCACAAAAAGAAAAAGGGAGCAGTGAGAAAGTAAGATAAAGCAAAAACAAACATGTCTATAACTGGGCATTATTAAAATGCATCTTTTTTAAAAAGGTAAACCTCTAACGCATTGTACATTAGAATCAACTTGATGGAATTAAACAATAACAGCTGCTTCTCAAGGGGAAACATCATGTAAACCACCACAAATAGTGATGTTACTAAGTTGGGTGGTATATAAGCTTAATTCATAAAGAAATAAAGGGAGTCCTCCTTCTACGCAGGTGTAGATCACATACCGTATTTATCGGCGTATAACACGCACAGGCGTATAACACGCACCCTCATTTTAAGAGGGAAATTTTAGGGGGAAAAAAATTTTGGTGCCCACCTGCCCGGGTCCCTATCTAACCCTCCCCCTAACCCACCTCCCACCCACGGAGTCCCTGAGGCAACCTGGCAGCTCCGTCCGTGCAGCCGAGGATCGGGGCCTTGTCTGGCGAGGCGGCCGGCGGCCGCGGACTGCCCGCACCGGGAACAAAGGCCGCCGCCCCCGCTGGTCTGCGGCGAGATTTTCGGCTGCTCCGGACGCGCGCGGTTTGTCCGCTCCAGCCGGCACCCCCCCCCCCCACTCATCGGAGGCTCCTTTGCCTTACCGGGGGAGGGCTCCCGGCTCCGTCCATGCAGCCGAGGATCGGGGCCTTGGCTGGCGAGGTGGCCGGCGGCGGCGGACTGCCCGTGCCGGGAACAAAGGCTGCCGCCGCCGCTGGTCTGCGGCGAGATTTTCGGCTGCTCCGGACGCGCGCGGTTTGTCCGCTCCAGCCGGCACCCCCCCACACTCATCGGAGGCTCCTTTGCCTTACCGGGGAAGGGCTCCCGGCTCCGTCCGTGCAGCCGAGGATCGGGGCCTTGTCTGGCGAGGCCGCGGCGGCGGCGGCCTGCCCGTGACTGGCAGCAGCAGCGGTGGAGGCTTGCGGCCTCGCTGCGCTCTGGCCGGTCTTTTCTTTATTTGACAGGCCGCCGATCAGCTGGGCTCCCCGATCGGAGCCCTGATAAGGGCTCAGGCAGCGGGAGAGCTCGGCGGCGGCGGCGGCGCAACCAGGACGGGACTTCTTTGACGGCCCGTGTTCATCCGGGCCGTCTGGTCTGGCTAGGGATCTCGCGCCGGGGGGGTAGATTTAGGGGGCGGGTTAGTTAGGGTCCCGGGGGGCGGGCTCCCTGCTCCCGGGGGGGAGATAGTTAGGCTTTAAGGAGGGGGGTTAGGGCGTGCGTGGGATCCTTGTTTCTCTGGCCTGCCCTGTCAGCTCGCAGTGTGCGAGCACTGGCTATGGGACGGCAGTCGTTGTTTTTGCCAAGCACACTGGTCGCCTCATATTATATCGGCGTATAACACGCATACATAATTTGCCCCCTATTTTCAGGGGGGAAAAGTGCGTGTTATACGCCAATAAATAGGGTAATTAATTGTCCCCCAAATCAGTGAGTGATAGATTATGTCTACGGAGATTTCTTAACTGATGACATTTCGTGTCCAAAATTTATGTCATTCACACAAGATTTCAGTCCTTGTTTCCACGGTCTGATGAAGACACATAAGCTCCACAAAGGACGTGCTCTTAGTAGGGAGGAAAGCCGCTGGAACGGGCTTGTAGAGAGAGATCTCATCAGCACGTTGTGAGTTCGGTTAGTATCATTAATGGTTCTAATTAAAGAAAACTACTGGATTCTGATGGTTTGTCAAAACAATAAACTTCTATTCATTTCTCTGTCGGGTACAACTTCTTTAACTTTGTTTGCATAACAATAAACTGTCTGAACTGTTTTGAGGTAACATAATATTTTCAACTGTGACTTTGTCATGGAACGGATTCTTATTTCTCATTTGGGACGGGGTGGCATCTTTGAAAGCAGGGGACCAGTACATTATGTCCCGGAGCAATGGTGACTTCAGAGTATCCCATCCTCACCTAGGGATCCATATTCTCAGTCCACTGGCACCCCCGTGAGATATTGACAGTGTTGTTGGTGGTTAATGGGCGACTTGCCGCAGAAATCGGTAAAAAAGTGTTCTGCTTATAATACCGCCCGATACCACTTCAAGTAGTCTCTGGGCGGTTTACAGTTTTTTTAAATTACAATATGCAGGCTACACATTGCCCCCTACCCCAGCAAGCTGGGTACTCATTTTACCGACCTCGGAAAGATGGAAGGCTGAGTCAACCGTGAGCCTGTTACCTGGGACTGAACCCCTGGTCGTGCGTGAGCACAGTTTTACTTGCAGTACAAGCATTTTTTAATGTTTTTTTTATTAAATTTTAAACTATATACAACGACATAAGAAAATGAAAATAAAAAAAAACTACAACAAACAATATAAGTGCACCCCCATCCCACGGGGCCATCCATACATTCTTATTCGTTGCTCCATCTTCTATTCTTCTAGTAGTCTTCTTAAAGTTCTCTTCTCCAGAATTGTTGTGAGATATTCGTGGACTCTTTCCCTTTTCCTTCGACTAGTACATAATCTAAAAATTTACCCCAGATATCGTAGAAAATGTCTTTTTTCATTTCTCCTCGTTTAACCTTTAAACTGCAGGACAGTTTATCGTTTATAGCTATATCCCAAAGTTCATTATACCAGTCTTCCATCTTGAATTCTAGTTTTGACTTCCAATTTTTTGCTATAATTAATCTAGCAGCTGTCATAAAATTTGCTATTAGTTCCTTTGTTGTAACATCATAATCTTTACTTGTTAACAATGATAATAAAGCTATCTCTGGATTACAATCTATATCCATCTTAATCATATTACTTAGCTCTAAAAACACTTTTTTCCAGAACCTTTGGACTATTTCACATTCCCACCAAAGATGCAAGTAAGTACCAAGCTCTTTTTCACATTTCCAACATATCTTAGAGTAAGCAGGATTCATTCTATTTAGTCTTACTGGGGTTAAATACCATCTAGAAACCAATTTGAAGTAGTTTTCTTTTATCCTGACCGATAATGATCTCAAAATTCTCATATTCCAAATTTTCTTCCAGTCTTCTTTCTCTATCTGTACATTAAGGTCTTGGTTCCAAACTTCTCTCAGGGTGTTTAACTCCTTCATTTCTGATAATTCCCCTAGTATTTTATATATTTTACGTGTTATTCCTTTCTCTGAATTTTCCTGTTCAGACTCAAGCGATAGTAGGAAATGTTCAAATTTTGTGCATTCTCTGATTTGATTATTTCTCTTTCCCCAGTCCTTCATCCATTTTCCTAGTTAAATATAATTTAACCATGCAAAATATTTTTTATATCCTGAATTGTTTTAATCTTGAGCATCCAATCCTTTAGTCTAGCTATTTTCTTAATTTTAAATAACTCCAAATAATGCTTCAAGTTGTCTGGAAAGCTTTCCAAGTCAGTAACTAAAGCCAGTGGGGATCCCTTCGGAGACAAGATTTTCCTATATGTTCTCCATGTAACAATTAAACTGTTCAATAGGGGGTTGTCAATCTTTACTTTGTTTTTAACTTCCGTGAATAAAAATGTGTTTATTTCCCCCTTTATATCCAAAGACTCTTGCTCCCACCATATTAGCTTCTGTGGTGCAGTACAAGCATTTAACCACTGCACCACCAGGCTACTCTGATAGCGCTAGCATTCAGAATCTCCTTTTCCGTTTGAACTTGAACCCACCTCCCCGAGCATTCCCTGCTTTATACTCGTCCACCGTCATGTCCATCAGCCAGAAGCCTTCACTTACTGGCTTATGACTCCCCTTGTGCAATGCACCTGCTGCCCTGCTATCACCCCCTGCTTCCCACATTATCAACTCTCTCTCTCTCTCTCTCTCTCTCTCTCTCTCTCTCTCTCTCTCTCTCTCTCTCTCTCTCTCATTATAATCATTCATTCCTATTTCTTTGACTTTCATCTTCATTATTTGCACTTCTGCTTTGCTGTCCTTTCTCTCTTGTTCCTCCATCCTCTCCAAAGGCAGCACATCAATCTCTTGTACATCTAATTGGCTGAAAATGTGAAGGAAGCAAGCGTTGCTTCTCCTAGAGAGGTGGGGGGGGGCATTTCTGCCTTCCTTGCTCTCCCTTCCAGGCCATGCAATGGCTTCCCCAATGTTCTTTATGTTCTGAGGATCTGTCTAAGGCCTTTGGCCCTGGGGCTCTGATAGAGAGGAGGAAGAGGGAAATGTGGGTGCTTCGCCAATTATAAAGTCTAAGCCAGAAAGTGATACAAAAAGTAATACAGTATAGGTAAAGAAAAGTAAAGGATTGGGCCATTTGTTCTATAATCCGGCCAGGAAGAGGTTACTTCTCGTCATATCCAGCTATCACTAGTTTTTTTTTAAATTATATTACAACTTCACATTCTTATAAATCAATGCCAGTCCACAAAAGATTTATTGCAAAAGCTTTTCAGAGTTAATTTTAAAATGTATGCATTCTTCCCCAATTCACAATAATAATAATAATACTGTATGTCATTGAGAGAAGAGATTGTGAATTGCAGAATTTTAAATACCCATCATCATTCTTGGCTTTATTCAATTTTGTTTACGGCACTCTTCCATTTTGTCTTACTCTGGAGAGGGGGGGATTGGGAGGGGGGCTCTCTTGATCTAAATCCGGCCCTTCCTGTGAGTGGGAATTGTGCTGGGAAAAGAGGAAGACCCAACAGGAGATGGACTGACTCCTTAAAGGAAGCCACAGGATTGAGGCTGCAAGAGCTGCACAAGGTGGCCGTGGACAGGAAGGATATTTTGGAGCACACACACCCCACTCATAGGATGCCGGATGCCACTTGGCAGCAGGTCACAACAAGGGCTATTAACTGCACTAAGGTCCAGGATTTCAGCCACTAAGTTATAACATTAAAAGGAACAGGTTTGTATATGCATCAGTCCTAAAGATTCCTAAGAAAGTTTTGCTTTAGATGCTAATTGAAAAAAATTGGGAAAACAGCCCTGACAATTGCTTGGCGTTTGGGTGAGAACCAGTGAAATACAGGTTAAAAGAAATGATGTTTTAGGTTGAACTGATAAATTGAAGACCAATAAGTCACCGGGCCCAGATGGCATCCACCCAAGGGTTATTAAGGAACTGAGAAATGAAATTGCAGATCTCTTAACAGTAATATGCAACTTGTATCTTAAAATGGCCACAGTGCCGGAGGACTGGAGGACAGCGGATGTCACACCAATTTTTTAAAAAGGAAGGAGGGGGGGACCCAGGAAACTCCAGGCCGGTTAGCCTTATTTCTGTCCCAGGGAAGATGGTGGAAAGTGTCATCCAACAGAAAATCTTAAAATACATAGAAGAACAAACCTTGCTGAGAGAAAATCAGCATGGCTTCTGTAAGGGTAAGTCTTGTCTGACAAATCTTTTAGAAATCTTTGAAAAGGTCAACACTCAACAGGCATGTAGATTTGGGTGAACCGGTGGATATTATCTATCTTGATTTTCAGAAGGCTTTTGACACAGTCCCTCACCAAAGGCTGCTGAGAAAATTGCACAGTCAAGGGATGAGATGGCAGGTCCTCTTATGGACTGAGAACTGGTTGAGATCCAGGAAACAAAGAGTAGGTGTCAATGGAAAATTTTCACAATGGAGAGAAGTGAAAGTGGCGTGCCCCAGGGATCTTTCCTGGGACCGGTGCTTTTCAATCTCTTCATGAATAACCTGGAGACAGGGATAAGCAGTGAGGTCGACAAGTTTGCAGATGACACAAAAGTTTTCCATGTGGTAAAAACCAGAGAAGATTGCGAAGAGCTCCAGAAGGATCTCTCCAAATGGGGCAATGGGCTGCAAAATGGCAGATGCGTTTCGATGTAGCAAAATGTAAAGTAATGCATATTGGGGAGAAAAATCAAAACTTTATCAACTAATGGGTTCTGAGCTATCCGTGATGGATCAGGAAAGAGATCTTGGTGTGTTGGTGGACAGCTCCATGAAGGTATCTACCCAATGTGTGGCAACAGTGAAGAAGGCCAATTCCATGCTAGGGATTATTAAAAAGACAATTGAAAATGAATCAGCTAACATTATAATGCCATTTTACAAAACAATAGTAAGGCCCCACCTGAATAATTGTGTACAGTTCTGGTCACCGCATCTCAAGAAAGACATAGTGGAACTTAACTGGGAGTTGAGTCATGGCTACTGGACTTCTTTTTTTGAGAGATAGAAACGTTTTGCTGTTAATCCAAACAGCTTCATCGGTCTGAATACAGCTAGTGCAAGTAATCCTTCTTATAGTCAGCTTGACCTCTTGTCCCCTGGTCTGATTGGCTCATAAGATGAACCATAGCCTGAATAGGCTCGTTAGGGAGATATTAGTGTCCATGGCCTTAAGGTAAACAATGGCCTAAGGTGCTGAAACCCATCAAGAATGGGTCGTTAGCTGTGACCTTGGTGCTGAAGGCTCTTTGATTTGCCTGGGTACTTTGGAAAGTACAGCCTGATAAGTAGCAGATAGACTATGCCGGAGCCCACCACCTCTGTTGAGGGAGGGATTTTCAATGCTAACATGAATGGCTTCCCTTACTCCTCTCTCAAACCACCTCTCTTCTTTGTCTAATATGTGTACATCCTCATCTTTGAAAGAGTGGCCTTTGTCCTTCAAATGGAGGTGTACTGCTGATTCTGGTCCTGAGCTGTTACCCCTCCTATGTTGGGCCATTCTTCTGTTTAATGGCTGTTTAGTTTCTCCGATGTAGAGGTCTGAACACTCTTCACTGCATTGGACTGCATATACTATATTGCTCCTTTTATGGTTTGGTATCGGATCCTTTGGGTGGACAAGTCTCTGCCTTAGTGTGTTCATGGGTTTGAAATAAACAGGGATGTGGTGTTTGCCAAAAATCCTTTTAAGCTTCTCCAACACTCCCGCCATGTAAGGAATGATCAGGTTCTTCTGTCAGGTCTGGGTCTCAGGCTGATCCCTTGTTCTTCTGGGATGGCCCACTGCTTTGTTGAAGGCCCACCTTGGATATCCACAGGCCTTAAGTGCTGTCTTCAGGTGCCTGTCTTCCTTCTTGGCTTCTGTGGAGGTGGGGATACTCTCTGCTTTATGGTTTAGAGTCCTGATGACTCCTAATTTGTGTTGTAATGGATGGTAGCATCCAAATAGTAAGTACTGATCTGTGTGGATGGGTTTCCCATAAACTTCTACTCCCAGGCCATGGTTGGGTTTGATGATGACTGCTCAATCCAGGAAAGCCAGCCTGTTGTCTTGGGTGTCTTCCCTAGTGAACTTAATATTAGGATCCACTACGTTGATGTGGTCTGTAAAGGCCTGTACTTCCTGAGTCTTTATTTTCACCCAGGTATCATCTACATACCTGAACCAGTGGGATGGTGTTGTCCCTGGGAAGGTGTTGAGTGCCTTCTTCTCCACTTCTTCCATGTATAGGTTTGCTACAATTGGTGACACTGGGGAACCCATGGCACAACCATGCTTCTGTCTGTAGAAGTCCCCTCTGTACATGAAATATGTGGTGTTCAGACACAGGTCCAGGAGCAGGCATATCTGGTCTGGGTTGAGGCGGCTTCTGGAGGTGAGGGTGCTGTCTTCTCTTAATCTTCTCTTTACCATTATTAGCGCATCAGTGGTGGGTATGCTGGTAATTCTTGATGGGTTTCAGCACCTTAGGCCATTGTTTACCTTAAGGCCATGGACACTAATGTCTTCCTAAGGAGCCTATTCAGGCTATTGTTCATCTTATGAGCCAATCAGACCAGGGGACAAGAGGTCAAGCTGACTATAAGAAGGACTACTTGCACTAGCTGTATTCAGACCGATGAAGCTGTTTGGATGAACAGCGAAACGTTTCTATCTCTCAAAAAAAAGTCCAGTAGCCATGACTCAACTCCCAGTTAAACGCACCTGGATGACTGAGAATCTTCACAGACGTATAGTGGAACTTGTAAAGGTGCAAAAGAGAGCGACTAAAATGATTACTGGGATGGGGCACCTCCCTTATGAGGAAAGGCTAAAACATTTCGGGCTCCTTAGTGTGGAAAAAAGGCGCCTGAGGGGGGATATGATTGAGATGTTCAAAATAACGCAGGGCGTGAGCCAAGTTGATAGAGGGACACTCTTCTCCCTCTCACAAAATACCAAAACTAGGGGACATCCACTCAAACTGTGGGTTTGGAGAGCGAGAACACACAAAAGAAAATATTTTTTACCCAGCGTGTTGTTAGTCTGTGGAACTCCCTGCCTAGCCTGGATGCCTTCAAAACAGGATTGGACAGATTCCTGGAGGAGAAGTCCATCACGGGTTACAAACCATGATAGAGATGTGTAGTGTAATCTCCAGGGTACTTCAAGGGCTAGATGCAGGGGAGTGGCATCAGCAGACAGAGATCTAGTCTCGTGGGCTCCTCAGCACATTTGGTGGGGCCACTGTGAGATACAGGAACCTGGACTAGGTTGGCCTTTGGCCTGATCCAGCATGGCTCTTCTTATATTCTTATGTTCTTATAACATAAAAAAGAGAGCCAGCTTCTAGGTAGATTTGTTCCTAGTGGTGGGTGTCACTTGGCGGACGGCTATGAGCAGACAAGAGGGTGTCCCCCACCCCCAGGAGAGAGGGAGACCATGTCCACCGCCTCCATCGGTTGGGGGTCCACATTCAAGCTCTCCTTGGCTCTCGCTAAGGCTTGGCCTCTTTTCTCCTGCAGGACCAGAGAGGGAGCAGCCATCAAGGGCTCGATCCCCCAGTTATACCCGGAGGGTTGATTATTTATTTATTTATTGGAAGAAGTGGGCTTGATTTAGTAAGGGGTTGGACCAGGAGGCAGCCAAAGGGGTATCAGCTAAGCTGTAACCCACAGGGAGTCTAAGAGGAGGGGGTGGAGGAGGAGGAAGGCCAAGGCGAAGGCGGGGATCGATCCTGCGAGGGGCGGGGAGGGGGTGGAGCCACAGCTTCGCTTGCTTCCTTCGGAGGCTCCCCCTCCTTCCTTTCCTCCTGCTGGGATTTGCTATTCTTGCTCTTCCTGGGGCGGCGCCTCCTTTTGCAGAGCGGGGTCTCCTCGGGAGCAAAGCTGGACTCGGCAGGAAGAGCTGGGCTTGCAGGGTGAGTGAATCGCCCCCTCCCTCCCTCCCTCCCTCCCTCCCCGTTCCTTCTCGCCTCTGGGCTGATGGGGAGGAACGGCCTGCGTTACAAACTTCCCTGGAACGATCCCCCCTCCCTTGTTCCTATTGGGACTTGGGACCCCCATCCCCGCCACTTGCATTTCGTCCACAATGTAGTGCTAATCAGAGGGGACCCTTCTAGAAGGTCAGAGAAGGCTCCTTTTGTTTCCCTGGCTTCCTTCTGGGATGACCCGTTAATTAATTTGTTTATTTCTTCCATTTCTAATTATGCATCACCTCCGATTGCACTGTTCAGTTACATTGCCCCAGATGCAGACAATAGGGCCAGGATGTATGTATTTGTGTATCATATGTACCATGCCATCTGAGGAAGGGTCATTCTGTGCGGTGTACAAAAAATTAAATATAAACAATACAATACATAATGCAATTAAACAATATAAGCCAGATGGAAATGAAGCAATGAACACAGTCCCCTCTCTGATCCTCTTCTTGGGACCTGTGTCCTTATTGTTTTGACTCTTCCTCCCATCACCATAGTCATAGTCCTAATATGAAGTGATGTGTTTACCTTGAGCTCTGCGCCAGATCTGATTGCAGTAAAATCTGTGACAATGGGGAGAAAAGTTAATTATAATTTTAACACAACTCTCTTTCCCTTCCTTGTGACTTGGGTTCCAAGATTTGCCCTCCCCAATATGTATTGGCTTTTGTATTTTCATATAAAATTTTGCAGATGTGATTATGAAACTTGCTCTTGGCTCTTTGACTGTGATGTGAGTTAAGAAGGCATGTTTAATTGACTGAGAGTTTTGCCACAGGTTGATCTCTTTGGAAACCTTCTTCTTGTAAATTGGAGGTGCTGTAAGTAGAACAATACAAGTCAAGAATGATTGCAATGAAGGAGGAAACCTCTTCAGAGCGAGAACCTGAGGGGGAAGGAATTGTCAGTTCCTTCAAAGCCACCCACGTCCTCCAGCCTGAATCTCTGGTGGAAGGGTCAGGATGGAGGAGCTGGAAGGAGGGCCCAGGAGAAAGGGGTGACTGGGAAGCCCAGTGGCAGGATTACCTGAGGACCCTACAGCCCCCTGGCCCAGGAGGGGAGCCCTCGGTGAGGGAGGAGACCTCGGTGGCCCCCTGGGAGGACACCAGGGCCTTCCTGGCCTCCTTTGAGCAAGTGGCCCAAGCCTGCCAGTGGCCCAGAGGAGAGTGGGCGGCCCGGCTCGTGCCAGCCCTGAGCGGAGCAGCAGAAGAGGCCTTTCAGGGGTTGGATGCGACCCATCAGGGGGATTATGGGAAAGTGAAGGCCGCCATCTTGCGAGCGGAGGCCCTGCGGCTGGAGAAGCAGCGCCAGCACTTCCGGCACTTCTCCTGCCCGGAGGAGGTGGGAGACCCCCGGAGGCTTCACGGCCAACTCCAGGAGCTTTGCCACCGGTGGCTGCGGCCGGAGAGACACAGCAAGGAGCAGATCCTGGAGCTGCTGATCCTGGAGCAATTCCTGGCCAGCCTTCCCTCGGAGCTCCAGGGCTGGATCCGGGCAGGAGGGCCGGGCACGTGTTCCCAGGCGGTGGCCCTGGCCGAGGACTTCCTCAGGAGCCAGCAGATGGTGCAGAAAGATAAGGGCCAGGTAAGGTTGTGTGAATTAATTTATGCACATCTTTCAGGGGATGCTATTCATATGAAGCAAGACTGGCCCACATGCCTCCTCCATAATCCACCTATACATTCTCTCGAGGGGGGGGGGAAGAAAAAAAACCTGGCTCAGAAAGCTCTCTAGAACTAGTGGTGGTGCCAGTCTTACGTTGGCTCTGAGGGCACAAGAGGGCTGTTAGCAAACCAAATTCAGATCATCTTTTTCTAAAGGGCCCCTGATAGTTTTTATCCATGCAGGAACAGAGTTTATAAGCCATCACTGTAATGCAAAATAGTAAAGGATTAGTCACAGGCCTACCTTACATTTGCTAATTGACTAGGATCGCCGTCCTCATCATCTTCATTGTCGAACTGCAGAGTTGGACGGAACCGATCTACATAAATATTCATTTGTTTTAATTTTAATATTTACAACCATATGAAGGTTTCATTTTTAGAACAATAACTTTTCAGATAAGTTTCACAGTTATATCAGAAAATTACTGGTTTGGTGGTTTTATATCATTAGAAATGCAATGATAAATAATTATGAAGTTATGAATAATTATGAAATTATGAACATTTTTTGCTATGAAGGAGGCAGACCCAAAATGCAGAATTTTGAAAATAGTAAAACCAAGCATCTCTGATAATCTAGATAGAAAAATTGCCCCAAATAATCAAAAACCTCTGAGAGAGCTTGACATTGTGAATCGATGAATACAGCCTTATGCTACATAATTAAAAACAAAAGATTAAAACATGCATTAAGATGCACAAAGTAGACAAGAATTTCAGTGTCAAGAGAGTATGAGAAAATGGCACCAAAGACAATTCTCTGTATGATGGCAGAACAGGGAGTATAAAATCCAGCAGGGACCATGTGGAAAGCCTCCCTGAGAGGCAGTGTTTTAAGGTGTCTTCTGAACATTTAGTGGGAGGGTACCAGTTGTAGTTCCCCCGTGTGCTGGCCCCATGACACTGGAGCCACCACCAAGAAGGCCTGGGATCTCTTGATGGATTTTATTCCTTCTCCTCTTGTTTCCACTGAATCCTCACCTGTGTTTTAGAGTCCAGCCTCAGATGAACTTCTGGATGCTGAAGAAGAATCAATAGAAGGTGATCAAAACAGTGATATAGCGATGGGTAAGGACCATATGTATTTATATACAGTATCTATATCTTTTTAAGGCAATGTTTTATTAAATTTTATAAAATAATACAAAATACAAGTAGAGGACGTGTCACCCTGGTGTGAGCAAGCTCGTGAGGTCGACAATAGCCTGAATAGATTCATAAGTGGATCATGATCTGAATAGGCTCGTTATGTGGATAATGGCCTAGGCAGGGTGTGTAAAATTTCCACCTATGCAACCTTTCCCAACACCCATTAAGTATGAGTCCTTAGCTAGGGCCTTGCTGATGGAGGTGTGAAGTGCTTCTGATTTGTCTGGGGAATGATGAAAGGGCCCCTTGATAAGTAGCAGACAGATTGTGCCTGAGTCCCCCACCTCTGCTGAGAGAGGGGTTTTCAATACACACATGAATGGCTTCCCTGACCCCTCTCTCCAATCATATCTTCTCTGTCTAATAGGTGAACATCCTCATCTTTGAATGAGTGCCCTTTTCCTGTGGACCTATTCAGGCTATTGTCGACCTAATCCTAATGAGTCTATTCAGGCCATTGTCCAACTTATTTGCCTGTTCAACCCAAGGGCATGTGAAATCAAGGTGAACTATAAAATGGAGGTTTCGCCACAAACCTTCCTCAGACTGGTGAAGATTTTGGTTGAGCAGTGAAATGTTTCAGTTTCTCAAGACAAGAAGTCCAGTTGACATGACTCAACTTCCAAATAAACTCACCTGGATGACTGAGAATCTTCACAGATAATTGTATTAACTGTATTTTAATTGCATTTTATTTATAGCTGTATCTTTTTTGTATAATACTTATGACTATTTTGTAAACCACACAGGTTTACTTACTTTGCACTAACGGGATTGTATAGAAATATAAATGAAAATGATTGTCCTATTTTGATTTTTCATATTTCATTATTTTGATGCTTCCTTTTTTTCATCTACGGTATGTGTTGCATCGGACGTGGGTGGGAAGGGTGATAAAATAAGCCATGAATGTGCTCAGTTGGAGGATTAAGAGCGCTGGGTTACTTTCCCTTCTGAGTTCTAAAATCCTGCTTCTGTCCTTCGCAGGCGGTGGAATCAAATGCCCAAGTCAGACCTCTTCACTGCTTCCTCCTGAAGGACAGGGAATGGACCAAACCAGGGTGGACAAGGTATGTGCCCATTCCAGCGAATATCCACTTGTGACATGAAATGCTGAGTTTGTAGGAGAGCCAAGGTCACATTTATATTCAAATGAAGAGCCAGACCCAGATCCATGGAGTGCACGTCAAATGAAAGAAACAGTTCTTATAATTTATATTTTTGTATCTGTGGGGAGGGTGAGGTGTGGTCACCTTCCTGATCTCTACTTAACTCTATTTAAAACGAGTGGCAGCGGGGAAGAAGGTGTGGCCATGAAGGTCCACTCACTGCTCTGGTGCTCGTTTTAAAAGATGAACTTGTAAACCGGAACAAGAACTTTAAAAAAAATTCTGTAATTTGCTCCTAAACCAAGGTATTACTGTACTTGTTCTATGGCTCAGGACCTCTGGGTGACATCTCCTTCTATCCTCTGCAGCAGAATCTGATGTCTATGTGTGTCTGGATGTCTTTTTTTCTTCCTGTTCTCAGGGACAAAGACAACTCCAGGAGGCCGGCCCGTCTCTGCAGGTTGTCCAACAGAGCCCGACTGAGCCAGGCCGGGAGAACCTGGTGTGGCAGGTCTTGAAGGAAGATGAGGAGGAGAAGAACGAAGATCCTTTAGGTAAAGAGGAGCCTCCCTGCTCTGAACCTGAAAGAGGGAATGGAAAAACAGGGAAACATACACCTTTGTTGACCGGTCCTGTTTTTTTAAATTTTTTTTTGGCTCGGATTTTTTTATTATAGTTAAGGGGTAAATAGGGAGGGATCAATTGGGATACAAAAAAGAAGAAGAGGGGGATGCACAGGGTTGTGGCATGGGAAGGACAAGGGGGCGGGGCACCCCAGGTGCATCAATTAGGGGGTGCCAAATTGCCTACCACCACTACCCCGCCACTCCCCTGACCGCCATCCAGACCTCAGGCCCTCCCGCCCCCTCTTCCCCATCGCGCCGTGTCCGACGGGCGAGTTTTAGGGCGACCCGAATCCGGGGGACGCTCACGGGGCACGGGAGGTGGCAGGGCGTCTGAGACAGAAGTTGAGGCACCTTTGGTGGTGGCACCGGTGGCAGGCAGGACGGAGCAGAGTGGAGCGGCACTGCGCACTCACGTGCGATATCCACAGCCAGCCTTTCTCCGGCAGGCTGGTCGTCCCTGGCCGGAGCCACCGCACACCTCCCTTCCTCCCTTCTGCAGGTATCGCTTGAGGAGCAGGGTGGGCGGGAAGTGGGGCATGCTGGTAAAAGGAGGACCCCAGCTTGCTGGCGGTGGGGTCAATGTGTAGCCTGCATAATTCAACTGTAAACTGCCCAGAGACTACTTAAAGCGGTATTGGGTGGTATATATAAGGAAACACTTATTGTTCATGTTTTTGCAATGTTTTTATATTTTTATATTATATTTTTATATTATAATTGGTTTTATAATATGTTTTTATTAATATTATAATTTTATATTATTATAATAATAAAGTATATTCTTATACAGTAAGACCCCCATGTGCACTGATTCATTAACCAGTGATTCAGTTATCCACGGCTGATAGAGGAAAATAAATAAACAAATAAATCAGCAGCCACAAAGCAAGCTACTGTCTTAGAACAGCAGCCGTAAAGCAAGCTACTGTCAGAAAACAGCAGTTTTTGGGGGCGGAGTTCTCTCTTACCCACAGGAAGACCTGGAACCATTTCCCAGCGGATACCAGGGTCTTACTGTATATTATTAGTATATTATATTATATTTTCATATTATTACATTGTATTAAATTGTACTATAGTATATTATACATTATTATTATATTATATTGTGTTATATTGAATATAATTTTATATTGTATTTTGCAAAGATGGGAGTGGGGCGCAAAAACTGACTTTTGCCCCATGTTCTGGATGCCCTAGCTATGCCTCTGGGGGATGCAGGTTGGGCAGAACACTTGACAATCTAAGAGTCATATTACAGTTATAAACAATTCAACTCAGGCTTATATAATCATACAAATAGCCAAGCAGTTTTGCCTTTTGTCATATTGTTCCACTTAACTTTGCCCTTTTTGTAACCACGTATAAAACTCCTCCCCACATTCTTGGTGTTTCACCTTCCGGTGTACCTCTACCCATTCTGCGAATTTGTCCATTTCTGCCGTCTCAAGGGTTTGGGTTATCAGCTGCTGTTCATTTGGTATTCCTGACTCTTTCCAGTGTTTTGCGAAGTCAATGCTCGCTGATGTTATGATATGAATTACTAAACATACACTTTGCTAATCCATTGTATCTGGCATGTTTAACAAGAAAAGTTCAGGTTTTTAGGTCTGTTGCTCTGTCTGGACTGAAATATTCTCCTTTGTTGACCGGCCCTGCCTTGAAAAGATAATACCATTCAATCATCGCAATAAGATAAGCTACTCTTGAAAGGGCAGGTTTCTAATTTGAGGATGCTATACAGTCTAAATCCGACTTATGAAATTCATGCGTTCTGAGAGAACGCTCATAAGTTGATAATCTCATAAGTCGGGGAGCGGTTTCCCATACGAATGCATTGAGAAGCAATTAATCTGTTCTGGAGGAACTGATTTCAATGCACTCCTACGGGAAACCGCTTTAGATGACCCGCAGGTTTCCCCCTCCCCGCAGGTCATTTAAAATGGCTTTAAGCAACTGAGCCAAGTGCTTAGCTCAGTTGCTTAAGGACATTTTTTAAAAAACCGCTGCTTCTTTCCCCCCCCCCCCATCGGAAGTGTCAGAGAAGCGGCAGTTTTTTCAAAAAAAAATTCCTCTTCCGATACAAGCGCTAATGGCTGCCCTCAGCACTTGCAATGGAAGGGGGTGGAATGAAAAAAAACACCACTTCTTCCTCCACATGCCCCATGGTGGTGGGGGGAAGTGGAGGGTTTTTACCCTTTAAAAAAAAGGTCTTTGAGGCACGGAGTAAAACAGCCACTTTAAATGGAGCCAGCTTCCGTCAGGGCCTCAAAGACCTTTGCGATGAGGGAAAAAGCGGGCACTGTTGCAAAGGTCTTTGAGCCACCAACCCAAGTGATTGGATCGGTTGCTCAAAGACCTTTTAAATGACCGACCCCTTCTCCCCCACCCCCAGCCAACATAGTTACTCAGGGGAAACCCCATCTGGCTCGTAAGGTGGCTGGGGTGGTGGTGGAAGAGCCCACTTGTAAGTCGTGATTCTCGGTTGTTGAAGTGGTCATAAGTCGGGGTACCACTGTATGTGGTTTTTCTTCTGTACTCAAGAGTCCCATTAGACTTGTGGCATGACATCCGTGAAATGATGTATAATTGTGTTTTGTGAGGCAAATCTCTCATTCATTGCAACAGTTGTCTCTTCAGCTGCTAGAGGAGTAGCAGAGGAACCCAATGGTTCGCTGAACGTCAGCTGTTTCTCAGGTCTCTCCTTGTTCCAGGAGTGTGACTTCCTGACAGCCTCTTTTCTTCTCTCTGCAGGTACTGGGATGGGGAGTCAGATCCAAATGGAGACATCACAGGGAATAGGAAGTCAGGCAGAAGACCTACCCAGGGCAACCCCACGGATAAGCCGAATGAATGGGCGGAAGAAGCTGGGAGATCAGGCACTGGAGACGGAGGAGGCACCTCCAACAGGGCTCACCGGAGGTCTTTCAGCTTCTGATCATCAGTCTTCCAGCATCCGGACAAGCGACAAAAGGCCTTTGGTCTCCAGGTACGGCAGAAAGTACCATTACCTCCACGAACTCGATATAGCGGATTCCACAGAGGATCACGTTGAAAGCTGGACGTCTGAGGAAAACCTCCAACAGTGTTCACCCTGTGATAAACAAGACAGGAAGCTCACAGGGAAAAGAAAATTGGAATCTTCTGAAAACAGTTTGGAAGGAAAGCCGCGGAACCATCTGGAAGAGAAATCCCATAACTCCCCTGAGTGTGGGAACAGATTGGGTTGTGCCAAATCCCTCAAGAGAAACCAAGGGATTCAAAGCGAACAGGAACTCCACAGATGCTCTTGCTGCAGGAAATGTTTCACCGAGAGAGGACAGTTAATCAGCCACAAACAAGAGTGTTTTAAGTCTGGGAGAACCTTGACTTTTGAACAACCAGGCACGAGAGATCAAGGACTTTATCTTGGTGGGAAACCCTACGAATGTACTTGGTGTAGGAAATCCTTCAGGAACAGAGACGAGCTGAACAAACATCAGAGGACTCATACTGGAGAGAAACCCTACAAATGTCCCGATTGTGGGAAAAGCTTTGCCAAGAGAGAGAATATGAAGAGCCATCAGAGGATTCATACCGGAGAGAAACCCTACAAATGTCCAGAATGTGGGAAATGCTTTACTGAGAAAGGGGCTCTGAAGGAACACCAACGGATTCATACCGGAGAGAAACCCTACAAATGTCCTGAATGTGGTAAAAGCTTTGCCAAGAGAGAGAATATGAAGAGTCATCAGAGGATTCATACTGGAGAGAAACCCTACAAATGTCCAGAATGTGGGAAATGCTTTACTGAGAAAGGGGCTCTGAAGAGCCATCAGAGAACCCATACCGGAGAGAAACCCTACAAATGTCCAGAATGTGGGAAGAGCTTTGCGCAGAGAGATCATGTGAAGAGGCACCAGAGGATTCATACCGGAGAGACACCCTACAAATGTTTTGAGTGTGGGAAAGCATTCAGGCATAGTTGGGGCCTGAGATATCATCAGAGAATCCATGTCCAAGAGGGACCAACATTGGATCTTCATGTGGGAAATACTTGGCTAAGGGGAAACGTTTCAACCAATATGACAGAAATTGTAGTAACGGTGTGAGGAAAGAATTGGTCAGGAAGTGAATTTATATGATCATTGCAGAGATTATAGGAAGTGGAACCCTTCCTAACATGGAGGAAAGCTAACAGTAGATGGATGCATCAGGTATCAGAGAATTTTGGGAAGCATTTACATCAATGAAATTAGGGGGTACCTAATAATAATAATAATAATAATAATAATAATAATAATAATAATAATAATAATAATAATGATGATGATGATGATGATGATGATGATGATGATGATGATGACGATGACGATGATGATGATGATGATGATGATGATGAAGAAGAAGAAGAAGAAGAAGAAGAAGAAGAAGAAGAGCAAGAGCAGCTGCCCATGGCTGTTAATGCTAGGATAATTTGAAGGCTGCTTATCATCAGTAATTCCCTGGTTGTGTTCTGCCTTGCACAAACTGTTCCTAACCAGGCTATTAGACTCATTAACATTCGGCTGCCTGCCTGCTGCATCTAGTTAGGACATTCAGTTAGATGCTGGTTGAAGTGGTTCGTCTCTGGGGACAATCCCACAGATTAAGCCCGAGTACAGTACATCTTACACACGGATGAGAAAATGCAACCAGGAAAAGAGCTTAGAAATAGTCTGATCACTGCCTTTAATGTCATTACTTGAATTAGAGAATCATAGAATAGTGAATTTGGAATGGACCTGTAAGGCCATCAAGTTCAACCCCCTGCTCGATTCAGGAATAATAATTGACACTCTTTCTATCGGCCTCATTGAGGTCATTGGTTCCATAACCAAACTGCTCTTTGGAGTAATACTGTTTGAGCAACCTGTGGCATTTACCCTCTTCATAGTCAGATGGGTTTCTGCAGGAGGACGTCAAGGGTGAATGCTATGGACCAATGAGGGAGTCTTCTCTCCAATGAGGGAGTCTTCTCTTATTGCAGGCATGTCCAAACTTTGGCCCTCCAGATGTTTTGGACCACAACTCCCACAGTCCTTTGCCATTGGAAATACAGGCTTGGAATTCTGGGAGTTGTGGTCCAAAACATCAGGAGGGCCTAAGTTTGGTCATGCCTGTCTTATTGGCACAGAAACACCCCAAAGGTACAGTCTAAAAGAGTTTTCTACAACAAACAAAGAGTCATCAAGTCAGACAACCTCATTGGATAACATTTGTTTACTATTTGGATCCTACATCTAATTGGCTGAAAATGTGAGGGAAGCAAACGGATTGGTTCTCCCAGAGAGGTGGGAGGGGGCATTTCCGCCTTCCTTGCTCTCCCTTCCAGGCCATGAAATGGCTCCCCTGCTGTGCTTTATGTTCTGAGGATCTATCTAAGCAGGCCTTTGGCCCTGGGGCTCCGTTCCTCATAAGAGGGGCCTCTGGCGAAAGAGGAGGAAGAAGGAAATGTGGGTGCTTGGCCAACTCTAAAGCCAGAAAGGGATACAAAAAGTAATATAACAGAAAGAAGGCGATTGGGGCTTTTCTATGATCCTGCCAGGAAGAAGTTACTTCTGGTCATATCCAGCTATCACGGGTTTTTTTTAAAGAACAACATTACAAGGTCGTATTCCTATAAATCAATGCTTATTACACAAACAATTTATTCCAAAAGTTTTTCAAAGTTAATTTTAACATGCCCTTTTTCCAATCATTGTGGTATTTAACAATAATTTCTTATGTCCTTCAGAGAAGAGATTGTGAATTGGGGAATTTTTAATACCTGTCATCACTCTTGGCTTCACACACTTGTTGATGACACTCTTCCATTTTGTTCTACTCTGGAGGGGGGGGGATTGGGAGGGGGCCTCTCTTCATCTAAATCCGGCCCTGCCTGCAAAGGAGAATTGTGCTGGGAAAAAGGGAAGGCTGCAGGAAAAGAGGGAGGCCCAACAGGAGAGGGAATGACTCCTCCAAGGAAGCCACGGGATCGAGGCTGCAAGAGCTGCTCTGGGTGGCCCAGGACAGGAGGGACATTTGGGAACACACAAACCCTCACTCATAGGGTCAGATGCCTCTTAACAGCTTGTGACCACAAGGCCCGTTGAGTACACAAAGGGCCAAGATTTCAGCCACCAAGTTATAATATTAAAAGGAACAGGTATGAATATGCATCAGTCATAAATATTCGTAAGAAAGATTTGCTCTAGATGTTAATTGAAAATATTTGGGAAACAGCCCTGGCAATTGCTTGGTGTTTTGGGTGAGAAGTGGTGAACAGCTGGAAGGACATAAAAAAGGGAGCCAGCTTCTAGGTAGATTTTTCTCCCAGTGGTGGCTGTCACTTGGCGGATGGGAGGGAGCACACAAGGAGGGTGTCCCCCCAAGAGGAGAGAGTGGGAGACCATCCAGGGTGCCTCAGTGGCTACAGCGCTGCAACATGGCCACAGACTTGCACAACACTGGCTCTTTGGCTTGAAAACAGATAAGTGCCGCCCCCTAGAGTCGGACACGCTGGAACCCATGGGCGGCGGTGGTGAGGGGGGAATCGTTATATTTACAAGAGGGGGGCCATCTCGACCATTGCCATCGGTCAGGGGACCGCATTCAAGCTCTCCTTGGCTCTGGGCAAGGCTCGACCTCTTTTCTCCCACAGGAACCAGAGAGGGTGCAGCCATCAAGGGCTCGATCCCCCATTTATATGGTGGAGGGTTGTTTATTTATTTATTTATTGGAGGATTTGGGTTTTATTTATTTATTGGGAACTGGGTTTAATTTAGCACGGGGTTGGACCCAGAGCCAGCCAAGTGGGCTTCAGCCAAAGGGGCAACGAGGAGGAGGAGGAGGAGGAGGAGGAAGTCCAGGGCGAAGGCGGGGATCGATCATGCTAGAGGCGGGGAGGGGGTGGAGCCATCCTCCATTCCGTCCAGGGCCCTTCGGAGGTTCCTTCTCTTTCCTCCTCCTGCCTGCCTGGCGGGCTGCAATTCTTCCTCTTCCTCGGGCGGCACGTGGAGGGAGCGGCGCCTCCTTTTTTTGGGAGGAAAGCTGGACGAGGCAGAGCTGGGCTTGCACGGTGAGTTACTTTCCCGCCTCCGTTCCTGTTCCTTGTCTGCTTGGGGCTGTAACGGCCTGCGTTACAAACTTCCATGTAACAACCCCCTGCGTTACAATGGAACCGGTCTGCGTTACAATGGAACGACCCCCCTCCCTTGCTCCTGTTGGACTTGGGACCCCCGACGCACCCCCCACCCCCATCCCCGCCACTTGCATTTCGTCCGCAATGTGGGGCTGATCAGAGGGGGACCCTTTTATTAGAAGGTCAGGGAAGGCTCCTTTTGCTTCTCAGGCTTCCTTCTGGGAAGAAACCAATTATTTATTTGTTTGTTTGTTTAGAAATCACACCTCACCTCCGATTGCACTATTAAATTACATTGCTCCAGTTGCAGTACTTTGCTCCAGTTATAGAAAATATGGTCTGGATGTTTTATGTATTGATTATATTTGATTTGGACTAATTGTCATGAGCTCTGCACCGCAGCTGATTCCAGTAAAATCAGAAAAGTTAAATATAATTTTCAAATGGCCCTCTTTCCCTTCCTTCTGAACTTGGTTCCAAGAATTGCCCTCCCAAATATTTATTGGCTTTTGTCTTTTGATATCAAATTTTGCACATGTGATCATGAAACTGGCTCTTGGCTCCTTGACTGTGACATGTGTTAAGAAGGCATGTAGAAATGATTGAGAGTTTTGCCACAGGTTGATCTCTTTGGAAACCTTCTTGTAGATTGGAAGTGCTGTAAATAGATCAATACGAGTCAAGAGAGATTGCAATGAAGGAGGAGACCTCTTCATACCGAGAACCAGAGGAGGGAGGAATCGTCAGTTCCTTCCAAGCCACCCACGTCCTCCAGCCTGAATCTCTGGTGGAAGGGTCAGGATGGAGGAGCTGGAAGGAGGGCCCAGGAGAAAGGGGTGACTGGGAAGCCCAGTGGCAGGATTACCTGAGGACCCTACAGCCCCCTGGCCCAGGAGGGGAGCCCTCGGTGATGGAGAAGACCTCGGTGGCCCCCTGGGAGGACACCAGGGCCTTCCTGGACTCCTTTGAGCAAGTGGCCCAAGCCTGCCGGTGGCCCAGAGGAGAGTGGGCGGCCCGGCTCGTGCCAGCCCTGAGCGGAGCAGCGGAAGAGGCCTTTCAGGAGTTGGATGCAACCCATCAGGGGGATTATGGGAAAGTGAAGGCCGCCATCTTGCGAACGGAAGCCCTGTGGGTGGAGAAGCAGCGCCAGCACTTCCGGCACTTCTCCTGCCTGGAGGAGGTGGGAGACCCCCGGAGGCTTCACGGCCAACTCCAGGAGCTTTGCCACCGGTGGCTGCGGCCGGAGAGACACAGCAAGGAGCAGATCCTGGAGCTGCTGATCCTGGAGCAATTCCTGGCCAGCCTTCCCTCGGAGCTTCAGGGCTGGATCCGGGCAGGAGGGCCGGGCACGTGTTCCCAGGCGGTGGCCCTGGCCGAGGACTTCCTCCGGAGCCAGCAAGGGGCTGAGAAACGGAGGCAGCAGGTAATTTGGAAGAACTTCATGACAGTTAGAGCTCTCTGGCAGTGGAATATGCTGCCACGGAGGGTGGTGGAGTGTCCTTCTTTGGAAGTTTTTAAGCAGAGGCTGGATGGCCAATCTGTCGCGAGTCCTGTAATGGGTATTCCTGGATGACAGCGGGTTGGACTAGATGGCCCTTGAGGTCTCCTCCAACTCTTATGATTCTATGAAGTTTTTTATTTTATTTATGAACTTTTTCCAGTCGACAAGCAAACATGTTGTTTTTAGCAAGTTCAATAACACCTGCTTACCAACCGTCCAATGCTGGAGTTTTATCATGTATCTGTCAGACCAGTTGTTTTGTTTTTGTTTCATTGATTCATTTTTCTTTTGGAATCGAAATGTACCATGTAAGCCAGTTGAGCACCTGATGCTCCTACTTCAGTCTCAGAACCAGGCGCCACTTTATTATTCTATTAAATTCCAAACCAAGGTGATCTAATCCATTGTAGCCCATGAACCTAGCTTCCTGTTTGAAGTGACAAAAACACCAAGGAAGCATAAAAGGATTGGCACAGCGGTTAAACTGCATTACTGCCATCATGACTCTGCTCATGACCTGAGTTTGATTCTGACGGGTTCAGGCAGGTGGCTCCAGGTTGATTCAGCCTTCCATCCTTCCTAGGTCTCCCAACGGAGTACTCAGCGGAATTAAATTAATTAAATTAATTAAATCATCCAGAAAGTGCTTTGAGCACCATATTATTGGATTTCTATGCTTCCTCATTGAGGCAAATCACTCTTCTGGGCAGTTTCAAACAATAGATAAAACATGCATAAATAAGCAATAAGTACACATGAATTTCAGTGTCAAAAGAGTAGGAGAAAATGGCACCAAAGACAATTCTCTGTATGATGGCAGGACAGGGAGTATCAAATCCAGCAGGGACCATGTGGAAAGCCTCCCTGAGAGGCAGTGTTTTAATTTGTCTTCTGAACATTTGAAGGGAGGTTACCAGGCACAGCCCCCCTGTGTGCTGGTCCCATGACCCTGGAGCCGCCACCAAGAAGGCCTGGCATCTCTTGATGGATTTTATCCCTTCTCCTCTTGTTTCCACTGAATTTCCACCTGTGTTTTAGGGTTCAGCCACAGATGAGTTTCTGGGTGCTTTGGTCCCATTGGAAGAGCCGTTAGAAGGTGATCAGAATGGTGATATAGAGATGGGTAAGGACCAGATATATCTTTATCTTTTTTAAGAGAACTTTTTATTAAATTTTATAAACCAATACAAAATAGAAAATACAAAGAGAGAACATGTATTACAAAGATTGAAAACTAAACGACAGTGTTCCCCTCTACCAACAGGACCTCTTAAACAATATTGACCCTTATTATCCTCCCTTCCAGAACTGAACTGATTGTTGAACTCGAACTTTACCCTTATTTCTTACAAGCACCTAGTCAATAAATCTTTAATATTTAATTCTTTGTTCTTCTTTCTTAATCTTTAAATTACACATCAATTTGTCATTTAAGGCAATATTCCAAACTTCGTTATACCATTCATCCATACATAGTTCATAATTGCCCTTCCAATTCCTAGCTATGATTAATCTAGCTGCTGTCAAGAGATTAGTAATCAACTCTCTGGTTTTAAAGTCATAAGCTGTCTTAACAAATATTGACAATAAATCATTTTTGAATGGGGCTCTATATACCTTTCAGATATATCATTTAATTCTTGAAAAATAGATGTCCAAATTTTTTGAACTTTTTCACATTCCTACCACATTCTCCAACCTATGAGCCTTTTCAGACCAGGGTGATGTGAAATCAAGGTGAACTATAAAATGAACCTTCTTCCGTAGACTGACAAAGGTTTTTGGAAATGCAGCGAAATGTTTCAGTTTCTCAAAAAAAGAAGTGCAGTTGACATGACTCCACTTCCAAATAAACTCACCCGCATGTCTGAGAATCTTTACAGACAATTGTATTAACTGCGTTTTAATTAGATTATATTTATAGCTGTAGCTTTTTAGTATTGTATTATATGACTGTTTTGTTAACCGCACCTGGTAGTACAGTTTGCACTAAGGGGGTGGTATAAACATATATAAAAAAGATTGTCCTCCTATTTTTAATTTTTTGATATTTAATTAAGAACATAAGAAGAGCCATGCTGGATCAGGCCAAAGGCCCATCTAGTCCAGCTTCCTGTATCTCACAGTGGCCCCACCAGATGCGTTTGGGAACGCATGAGACTAGATATCTGTCTCCTGATAGCACTCCCCTGCATCTGGCCCTTGAAGTACCCTGGTTTTAAGCCTGGAGATTACACATCTCCATCATGGTTTGTAACCCGGATTGGACTTTTCCTCCAGGACTCTGTCCAATCCCTTTTTGAAGGCATCCAGGCCAGATGCCATCACCACATTCTGTGGCAGGGAGTTCCATAGACTACCAATGCGCTGGGTGAAAAAAATATTTTCTTTTGTCTGTTCTTACTCTCCCAGCCCTCAATTTGAGTGTATGTCCCCTAGTTCTGGTATTTTGGGAGAGGGAGAAGAGCTTCCCTCTATCCACTTGAGTCATGCCCTGCATTATTTTGTATGTCTCAATCATATCCCCCCTCAGGCACCTTTTTTCCAGACTAAAGAGCCCCAAATGTTTTAGCCTTTCCTCATAAGCGAGGTGCCCCAGCCCAGTAATCATTTTAGTCACTCTCTTCTGCACCTTTTCCAGTTCCACTATGTCTTTCTTGAGATACGGTGACCAGAATTGTACACAATTATTAGGATGGTACACTTTGTTATCTATGTATTGCCTTGGACGAGGGTGGGAAGGGTGATTAAAATAAACCATGAATGTGCTCATTTGGAGGATTAAGAGCGGTGGGTCACTTTCCCTTCTGAATTCTAAAATCCTGCTTCCGTCCTTCACAGGCAGTGGAATCAAATGCCCAAGTCAGACCTCTTCACTGCTTCCTCCTGAAGGACAGGGAACGGACCAAACCAGGGAGGACGAGGTATGTGCCCATTCCAGTGAATATCCACTCGTGGCATGAAACCTTGAGTTTGTAGGAGAGTCAAGCTCACATTTATATTCTAATGGAGAGCCAGGCCCGGATCCATGGTGTGCATGTCAAGTGGGAGAAATAGTTCTTCTTATATTTTATATTTTAATATCTGTGGGAAGCGTGATATGTGCTCACCTTCCTGATGTCTATTTCACTGTTGGATACCACCTAAACGAGTGGCAAGGCCACTAGATGAAGCAGTAAGGACATACAGGAATATAATCAATAAATATTGCAGTCAGAAATGCATTATATTAATGGGACATACAAACAGACAGATGGGTGAAAGATTAAGTAAATAAACAAGTAAGTATTTCAAAGGGAGACATATATCCTTGGATCTCAGGAGCACATATTAGCTGATTCTGGGACTGTCGGCCATAATCTACCTCCATTTGTCTCACTGAGGATTTTTCTCCGTTTGTTCTTAAATTACAGCAGTACCTTCTTGATAAGCATAATCCATTTCAGAAAGATGATCGCAAAACAATTGAAGCATAAATTGATCATAAACCAAAATATTTGTAAAGTTTAAAAATTCCATCAGAAATAGTTATAACTTAATTAATTTGTCATATAGCCATGGATGCTGCGTTCACCCCCTTGTCACAGCAAGATGCCTGCCATGGCACAGAAGGTCTGTTCAGGCGCAGTGGCAGCAGGGAAGAAGGTGTGGCCGTGAAGGTCCACTCAGTGCTCTGGTGCTCGTTTTACAAGACGAGCTTGTAAACCGGAACAAACATTTATCTGTAATTTGCTCATCAACCAAGGTATTACTGTACTTGTTCTGTAGCTCAGGACCTGTGGGTGATATCACCTTCTATCCTCTGCAGCATAATCTGATGTGTATGTGTCTCTGGATGTCTTTTTTCTTCCTGTTCGCAGGGACAAAGACAACTCCAGGAGGCCGGCCCATCGCTGCAGGTTCTCCAACAGAGCCCGACTGAGCCAGGCCAGGAGACCATGGTGTGGCAGGTCTTGAAGGAAGAGGAGGAGGAGGAGAATGAAGATCCATTAGGTAAAGAGGAGTCTCCCTGCTCTGAACCTGAAAGAGGGAATGGAAAAACAGGGAAACATACGCCTTTGTTGACCGGTCCTGTCTTTTTTCTTTCTTTTTCTTTTGTGGTTTTTTTATTATACGTAAGGGGTAAATAGGGAGGGATAAATTTGGACACAGAAAAAAGAAGAGGGGCATGCAGGTTGGGCAGAACACTTAACAAGCTAAGAGTTATATTACAGTTATAAACAATTCAATTCAGGCTTATTATCTGCTCCTGTTCATTCGGTATTCCTGACTCTTTCCAGTGTTTTGCGAAGAAAATTCTCGCTGCTGTTATGATATGATATGAAATTACTAAATACAGTAACCCCCTGCCATTTCGCAGTTCATGTACTGTGAGATCGCTATATCACGGGACTGCAGTACATGCCAAGGTTCTAGCTGATTAGTGCAGGGATGAGGGAGAAAAACCTTTATTTCCCCACCCCAGTGCCAATCAGCTGGAGCCGGGCTGTTGGGAAGGGGGGGGGGGAAGGTTTCAAAAGCCTGGGCTTTTAAAACCTTTTCGCCCCTTCCCCATGCCCCATCCAGGTCATTGGCAAAATGGTGCACCCCCCCCCCCCCCCGGGGCTAGGGAGAAGCAGCACACCCCTTTTAAAATGCCTTCCATTCCTGGGCCATCTCCATTGAAATGCATTGAGCCAATGCATTCCAAAGGGGGGAAATTTTTCCATTGAAATGCATTGAGCCAATGGATTCCAATTAGGAAAAATTCTCCATTGAAATGCATTGAGCCAATGCATTGCAAAGGGAAAAATTCTGCATCAAAACGCACTGAGCCAATGCATTTCAGTGGAGATTGGGGGGAGCGCTGGCACACCGCCCCCCCCCAGGCCCCACCTGACCTGCATCCGCACATCATGGATTTTGGGTTGGGTGGGTCCCTAACCCCCATGATAAGTTTGGGGGGGTTACTGTATACACTTTGCTGATCCATTGTATCTGGCATGTTTAACAAGAAAAGTTCAGGCTTTTAGGTCTGCTGCACTGTCTGGACTGAAATATACTCCTTCGTTGACCGGTCCTGTCTTGAGATGATAATACCATCCAATTAGCGCAATAAGTTAACTTACTCTTGACAGGGCAGGTTTCTAATTTGAGGATGCTATGTATGGTTTTTCTTCTGCACTCAAGAGTCCGATTAGATTTCTGTCGTGACATCCATGAAATAATGTATAAATGTGTTTCCAGAAGCAAATCTCTCATTCATTGCACCAGCTGTCTCTTCAGCCGCTAGAGGAGTATCAGAGGAACCCTGTGGTTCTCTGAACGTCTTGTGTTTCTTGTTGTTCCAGGGGTGGGACTTCCTGTCAGCCTCTTTTTTCCCCTCTTTCTCTGCAGGCATTGGGATGGGGCGTCAGATCAAAATGGAGACCTCACAGGGGGGAGGAAATCAGATGGAAGACCCACCCAGGGCAACCCCACGGATAAGCCGAAAGAATAAGCGGAAGACGCTTGAGGAAGGAAGTCAGTCCAGAGAGAACACGGGAGATCAGCCTCTGGAGACGGAGGAGGCACCTCCAACAGGGCTCACCGGAGGTCTTTCAGCTTCTGTTCATCAGTCTTCCAATGTCCGGACAAGCGACAAAAGGCCTTTGGTCTCCAGGTACGGCAGAAAGTACCATGAACTCGATATAGCAGATTCCACAGAGGATCACGTTGAAAGCCGGACGTCTGAGGAAAACCTCCAACAGCGATCATCCTGTGATAAACAAGACAGGAAGCTCATGGGAGAGAGAAAATTGAAATCCTCTGAAAACAGTTTGGAAGGAAACCAGGGGAACCATTTGGAAGAGAAGTCCCATAACTCGCCCGAGCATGGAAACAGAATGAATTGTATCAAATCCCTCAAGAAAAAGCAAGGGATTCAATGCGAACGGAGACTCCACAGATGTTCCCGCTGCAGGAAACGTTTCCCTGAGAGAGAACAGTTGATTCGCCATGAACAAGAGTGTTCAGCCAAGAAAAAGCAGGAATATCTCAAATTTGGGAGAACCCTGACTTTTCAACAGACCGTCATGAGAGACCAAGGACTCTATTTTGACGGGAAACTCTACAAATGTTCTTGCTGTGGGAAATACTTCAACAGGAGAGACAAGCTAAAGAGGCATCAGAGGATTCATACGGGGGAAAGACTATACAAATGTCTTGAATGTGGGAAAAGCTTTTCGCAGAGAGAGAATATGAAGATCCATCAGAGGACACATACCGGAGAGAAACCCTACAAATGTCCTGAATGTGGGAAAAGCTTTGCGAAGAGAGATAATATGAAGATCCATCAGAGGATACATACCGGAGAGAAACCCTACAAATGTCCTGAATGTGGGAAAAGCTTTGCACAGACAGAGCATCTGAAGAGGCACCAGAGGACTCATACCGGAGAGAAACCCTACAAATGTCCTGAATGTGGGAAAAGCTTTGCGAAGAGAGAGAATATGAAGATCCATCAGAGGATACATACCGGAGAGAAACCCTACAAATGTCCTGAATGTGGGGAAAGCTTTGCACAGACAGAGCATCTGAAGAGGCACCAGAGGACTCATACCGGAGAGAAACCCTACAAATGTCCTGTGGGTGGGAAAACATTCAGGCATAGTTGCAGCCTGAGGTGTCATCGGAGAATCCATGTCCAAGAGGCACCAACATTGGATCTTCATGTGGGAAATACTTGCCTAGCGGAAAATGTTTCAATCAATATGACAGAAATTGTAGTAACGGTGTGAGGAAAGATTCAGTCAGTCAATGAATTTATATGATCATTGCAGAGATTATAGGAAGTGGAACCCTTCCTAACATTGAGGGGAGCTAAACTTAGGTGGATTCATGAGCTATCAGAGAACTTTGGGAAGCATTTGCAACAATGAAATTAGGGGAAGTACATATTATCTCCTGGCTTAAAGGTACAGTACCTCAAGGGCAAAGCACACCACCACCAAAGCCTGCTAAGGCATAGCTCTGAGAGGCCAATACTGTAGCTGCTTATCATCAGTAATGCCCCAGTAAAAATCCCTGGTTGTGTTCTGTGTTGCACAACTGGTTCCAAACTAGGCTATCTCCCAGGTGATTGTCCAAATTCACAATTTTCCCTCTGCCTCTTGTCAGTGTCCAGCCTCCCACCTCCTGAGGTCATTGGTTCCATAGCGAAACTGCTCTTTGGTATAATACTGTTTTAGCTACCCATCAGATATTCAGGAGAGGTGAGATTAGTCTTACTTCCCTGGACAGGTGAAATCCCACATTTGAGAATCAGCAGCAAAGAATTTTCAGGTGGTGCCATCTCATTTCATTGGAGAGACATTTTATTTCTTCTTTCCTAGTTTAGCAGTGACCATTTGATACTATTACTGTTGTTGCACAAGGGCCTGACACAAAGCTCTACATTTGTTTCTATCCTTATGTTTCTGTGGTGATTGGCAGTGCCCTCACATCTCTGTAGAATTATAGAGCCCTCAAATACTTTGAGTTGGAAGGGGCCTGTAAGGCCATCGGGTCCAAAGCCCTGCTCAGGGCAGGAATCCCAATCAAAGTGGATCTGAGAGATTATTGTTCAGTTTTCTCTTGAACGACTCCAACACTGGAGTGCTCACTACCCCCTGAGGTAATATTTCCATTGTTGTACTCCTCTAATGGTTACATAACATAAGAACATAAGAAGAGCCATGCTGGATCAGGCCAAAGGCCCATCTAGTCCAGCTTCCTGTATCTCACAGCGGCTCCACCAGATGCGTTTGGGAGCACATGAGACTAGATATCTGTCTCCTGATACCACTCCCCTGCATCTGGCCCTTGAAGTACCCCAGTTTTAAGCCTGGAGATTACACATCTCCATCATGGTTTGTAACCTGTGATGGACTTTTCCTCCAGGAATCTGTCCAATCCCCTTTTGAAGGCATCCAGGCCAGATGCTGTCACCACATCCTGTGGCAGGGAGTTCCACAGACTTACAACGCGCTGGGTGAAAAAATATTTTCTTTTGTCAGTTCTTACTCTCCCAGCCCTCAATTTGAGTGTATGTCCCCTAGTTCTGGCATTTTGGGAGAGAGAGAAGAGCTTCCCTCTATCCACTCTACTCATACCCTGCATTATTTTGTATGTCTCAATCATATCCCCCCCTCAAGCGCCTTTTTTCCAGACTAAAGAGGCCCAAATGTTTTAGCCTTTCTTCATAAGGGAGGTGCCCCAGGCCAGTAATCATTTTAGTCGCTCTCTTCTGCACCTTTTCCAGTTCCACTATGTCTTTCTTGAGATGCGGTGACCAGAATTGTACACAATACTCCAGGTGGGCCCTTACTATTGTTTTGTATAAAGGCATTATAATGTTTGCTGTTTTATTTTCAATCCCCTTTTTGATAATCCCTAGCATGGAATTGGCCTTCTTCACCGCTGCCACACATTGGGGAGACACCTTCATGGAGCTGTCCACCAACACACCAAGATCTCTTTCCTGATCCGTTACGGATAACTCAGAGCCCATGAGTTGATAGATGAAGTTTGGATTTTTTGCCCCAATATGCATTACTTTACATTTAGATACATTAAAACGCATTTGCCATTTCTCAACCCATTCCCCCAGTTTGGAGAGATCCTTCTGGAGCTCTTCACAATCTTCTCTGGTTTTTACCACACGGAAAAGTTTTGTGTCATCGGCAAACTTGGCCACCTCACTGTTTATCCCTGTCTCCAGGTCATTTATGAACAGATTGAAAAGCACCGGTCCCAGGACAGATCCCTGGGGCACACTGCTTTTCACCTCTCTCCATTGTGAAAATTTCCCATTGACACCTACTCTTTGTTTCCGGGATCTCAACCAGTTCTCAATCCATAGAAGGACCTGCCCTCTTATCCCCTGACTGTGCAATTTTCTCAGCAGCCTTTGGTGAGGGACTGTGTCAAAAGCCTTTTGAAAATCCAGATAGACTATATCCACCGGTTCACCCAAATCCATGTGCCTGTTGACCTTTTCAAAAAATTCTAAAAGGTTTGTCAGACAAGATTTACCCTTACAGAAGCCATGCTGATTTTCTCTCAGCAAGGTTTGTTCTTTTATGTGTTTTAAGATTTTCTCTTGGATGAGGCTTTCCACCATCTTCCCTGGGACAGATGTAAGGCTAACTGGCCTGTAGTTTCCCAGGTCCCCCCTCCTTCCTTTTTTAAAAATTGGTGTGACATCTGCTATCCTCCAATCCTCCGGCACTGTGGCCGTTTTAAGAGACAAGTTGCATATAACCGTTAAGAGATCTGCAATTTCGTTTCTCAGTTCCCTAATAATCCTTGGGTGGATGCCATCTGGGCCCGGGGACTTGTTAATCCTCAATTTATCAATTAGTCCTAAAACCTCCTCTCTTTTAACCTGTATTTGATTTAATTCTTTAGTCAAGAGGGGCGGCTCAGGCAGCGGAATCCGCTCAAGGTCCTCTGTCGTGAAGACAGACGCAAAGAACTCATTCAATTTCTCTGCAATGTCCAAGTCCTCCTTAACCTCCCCTTTTCCTCCCTCACCATCCAGAGGGCCAACTGGTTCTCTGGCAGGTTTTCTACTTCTAACATATTTAAAGAAGCTTTTATTATTACCCTTTATATTGCTAGCCATGCGTTCCTCAAAATCTTTCTTTGCCTCCCTTATCATCTTCTTACATTTCTTTTACCAGAGTTTGTGTTCCTTTTTATTTTCCCCATTTGGGGAGGATTTCCATTTACAGAAAGACCTCTCCTTGTGCTTTAGAGCCTCTCTAACTCCACTCGTTAACCATGCCGGTGTCCTCTTGGACTTAAATGAGCTCTTCTTTCTTTGTTGCATGCACTTGTGCTGGGCCTCTATTATTGTTGTTTTAAAGAGGCTCCATGCACTCTGAAGAGATTGGATTCTTCTAACCTTCCCCTTCAATTTCTCTCTAACTAGTTTCCTCATCTGAGGGAAGTTTGCCCTTTGAAAATCAAGGGTTTTTATGTCTGATTTGGTTGACACTTCCTCCGACATACATGGCAAAGGAAATTGCAGCATGGTCACTGTTCCCCAGAGGCTCAGTGACATTCACATCCCTGACCAGGTCCTGAGTATCGCACAGTATTAGATCCAGAGTTGCCTGTTCTCGGGTGGGCTCCATGACAAGTTGCTCTAAGGCACAGTCATTCAGCAAGTCGAGAAACCCAGTTTCTCTTTCTTGCCCAGAGCTCGCATTGTCCCAGTCAATGTGGGGATAATTGAAGTCCCCCATGATTACTATCCTATCCCTCTTAGCCACCTCCATGATTTCTCTCCTCATTTCAAGGTCCCCCTCAAGTTTTTGATCTGGTGGACGATAGAATACTCCAACTATCACATCACTCCTTGGACCTGGTAGTTTAACCCAAAGTGATTCTATGGTGGAGTCAGACCCTCTGTCCATCTCCATTCTGCTGGATTTTACCCCTTCTTTGACATAGATGGCCACTCCTCCTCCAACCCGCCCCTCTCTATCCCTTCTATAGAGTTTATAGCCTGGGATTGCTGTATCCCACTGGTTCTCCTCATTCCACCAGGTTTCTGTTATGGCTATTATATCTATGTTATCCCTAGCTGCCAAATGTTCAAGTTCTCCCATCTTTGCTCGGCGGCTTCGAGCATTGGCGTAGAAGCACCTGTACAGTGGGTCCCGCAACAACAGCTGCTGCCTTGTTCTTTTTCCCCGACAGCTTTTATTTTCAGTAGACAAACTCACATTCCGTTATTCTCCCAGTGCTAATACCTGCTATGTCTTCTCTATGTGATTCTCTACCCTCTCCAACCTCATTCCCCGAGGATGAGGTGTTCCGAACCGGATGCCACTCAGCTCCTGTCGGCTTTCCCCCAGTTATCAGGTTGAGATAGTTTAAACCAGATATTCAGCCTAAATCTGCATTCCTGTAACGTAAGTCCATTATTACATGTCCTGGCCTCGGGAATGATTGGGAACAGTGTCCCAGTGGTATATGACTACCTTTCAGGTACTGGTAATATTAAACAATAATTAAGGGATTATGAAAAAGAAAATACACACGTGTGTATAGCAGAGAAAAATATGAGCTCAGCCGCAGTAGCATGTAGATAAAGTGTAGATAATTGTTATAAGTATTATCAGAACTTAGAAACGGAGAGACAAAGAAAAAGACTTAGAATAAAACTCTTATATTGAATATATACAGCAAATATAGAGCAAATAACAGCATAACACCAAGCAATAACATATATACAAATGAAAAGAGTGTGGGGTACTGTTTCTCACCATAAACAGTCCCAATTTAACATTATTCCAGCCAGTTCTTTTATACACATTTGGAACTCATCAGACATGATTTTTAACCAATCACATTCTGACACACCATGATGTCATTAACTATTCCACCTGTGCTAAATCACTTAACCTGCTAGTGATTTCTAATTCCTTGCACTTGTGGCTAACATCATGACACTGCATTTTTGACTGACTCCATTTTACAAATTCTCCGTTCACTCTGTTAAATATACATTGCATGTATTTTGTCAATTCTACATATTATGACAGGTAACACGCCTGATCTCACTGTAAGAATCCCTGTCATCCTCACCTCCCTCATAAGAGAGATGTCCAGAAGGAAGGAATCTCATCTGGAGCCAGAATGATTCCTCTGTTGTCTTATTTCGTGGTCCAGGTTCTGAAGCCACTTTCTGAATCCCAAATCAAAGGTGGCCTTACTTAGTGTTTGGTTCTCCGCCTCACTCCCAGCCACCTTGGACCGGAGTCAGGAACCTGCATTCAGCTTTGTCATTTTAAGCCCGTTGGACTACTAGAAATCCTTCGGGTGACACTTCTTGTTGTGTGCGATGTGTCGTCAATCCAGACTGACAGTGATCCTCACAGAGCTTCTGAGGTGTGTCAGATATTTCAGGAGCAGGTTTAACCCCTTCCCTCCCTCTGCCACCACCTTGTGACCGAGTGGAGATGCCGGCCCAGGTCCCCTCCGTGCTCGTCCACCACTCTTGCCGGTTGGATTATTTGGCCGTTCTTCTTAGGCGTCTGAAATGCCTGCCTGCTCGTCCTTCCAGAGCTGGTGGCAATTACGATTGTGCCCCCTTCCCCAAAATGAAGAAAAGGGTTCATATGTCCCATTCCTGTTTCTCTAGAACGCAGGGGCTTTTTGTGTGGTTGTTGAGGCAATGTTCTCTCTTGGTGTGGAAGAGCTTGAGTACCACAAGACCCCTTATAGAGAGCCTCGTGGCGCAGTGGTTAAATGCCTGTACTGCAGGTAAAACTGTGCTCACGACCTGGGTTCAATCCCTGGTAGCAGGCTCAAGGTTCACTCAGCCTTCCATCCTTCCGAGGTCAGTAAAATGAGTACCCAGCTTGCTGGGGGGGCAGTGTGTAGCCTGCACACTGTAATTAAAATTGTAAACCGCCCAGAGACCACTTGTAGTGGTATGGGGCGGTATATAAGCAGAACACTTTGCTTTGACTCTTTAGTCTGGAAAAAAGGCGCCTGAGGGGGGATATGATTGAGATGTTCAAAATAATGCAGGGCGTGAGTCAAGTGGATAGAGGGACGCTCTTCTCCCTCTCACAAAATACCAGAACTAGGGGACATCCACTCAAACTGTGGGTTTGGAGAGTGAGAACACACAAAAGAAAATATTTTTTACCCAGTGTGTTGTTAGTCTGTGGAACTCCCTGCCACAAGTGGTGGTGATGGCATCTAGCCTGGATGCCTTCAAAAGAGGATTGGACAGATTCCTGGAGAAGTCCATCACGGGTTACAAACCATGACAGAGATGTGTAATCTTCAGGCTTAAAACCAGGGTACTTCAAGGGCCAGATGCAGGGGAGTGGCATCAGCAGACAGAGATCTAGTCTCGTGGGCTCCTCAACGCATTTGGTGGGGCCACTGTGAGATACAGGAACCTGGACTAGCTGGGCCTTTGGCCTGATCCAGCATAGCTCTTCTTATGTTCTTATGTTCTTATAACATAAAAAAGGGAGCCAGCTTCTAGGTAGATTTTTTCCTAGTGGTGGGTGTCACTTGGCGGATGGCTATGAGCACACAAGAGGGTGTCCCCCACCCCCAGGAGAGAGGGAGACCATGTCCACCGTCTCCATGGGTTGGGGGTCCACATTCAAGCTCTCCTTGGCTCTCGCTAAGGCTTGGCCTCTTTTCTCCTGCGGGCACCAGAGAGGGAGCAGCCATCAAGGGCTCGATCCCCCATTTATACGCTGGAGGGTTGATTATTTATTTATTTATTGGAAGAAGTGGGCTTGATTTAGTACGGGGTTGGACCAGGAGGCAGCCAAAGGGGTATCAGCTATAAGCGGTAACCCACAGGGAGTCTAAGAGGAGGAGGAGGAGGAGGAAGGCGAGGGCGAAGGCGGGGATCGATCCTGCGAGGGGCGGAGAGGGGGGTGGAGCCACAGCCTTGCTTGCTTCCTTCGGAGGCTCCCCCTCCTTCCTTTCCTCCTGCTGGGATTTGCTATTCTTGCTCTTCCTGGGGCAACGCCTCCTTTTGCGGAGCGGGGTTTCCTCGGGAGCAAAGCTGGACTCGGTAGGAAGAGCTGGGGTGTTGGGAAGGGGGGGGGAAGGTTTCAAAAGCCTGGGCTTTTAAAACCTTTTCTCCCCTTCTCCATGCCCCATCCAGCTCATTGGCAAAAGTGGTGCACCACTTCCCCCACCCCATGGGGCTAGGGAGAAGCAACACACCCCTTTCAAAATGCCTTCCATTCCTGGGCCATCTCCATTGAAATGCATTGGCTCAATGCATTGAGCCAATGCATTCCAAAGGGGAAAAATTCTCCATTGAAATGTATTGAGCCAATGCATTCCAATGGGGGGGAAATTCTCCATTGAACTGCATTGAGCCAATGCATTCCAATGGGGAAAATTCTCTATTGAAATGCATTAATGCATTCCAAAGGGGAAAATATTCTTCTTTAAGATGCATTGTGCCAATGCATTCCAAATGGGAAGAATCTCAATTGAAATGCATTGAGTCAAAGCATTCCAATGGGGAAAAAATTCTCCATTGAAATGCATTGAGCCAATGCATTCCAAATGGGAAAAATTCTCCATTGAAATGTATTGAGCCAGTGCATTCCAAATGGGAAAAATTCTCCATTGAAATGTATTGAGCCAATGCATTCCAATGGGGAAAATTCTCTATTGAAATGCATTAATGGATTCCAATGGGGAAAATATTCCCCTTTAAAATGTACTGAGCCAATGCATTCCAATGGAGAAGAATCTCAATTGAAATGCATTGAGTCAAAGCATTCCAAAAGGGAAAAAAATTCTCCATTGAAATGCATTGAGCCAATGCATTGCAAAGGGAAAAATTCTGCATAAAAATGCACTGAGCCAATGCATTTCAGTGGAGATTGGGGGGAGCGCTGGCACACCACCACCCCAGGCCCCACCTGACATGCATCCGCACATTATGGATTTTGGTTTGGGTGGGTCCCTAACCCCCACGATAAGTGTGTGGGGGGTTACTGTATACACTTTGCTGATCCATTGTATCTGGCATGTTTAACAAGAAAAGTTCAGGCTTTTAGGTCTGCTGCACTGTCTGGACTGAAATATACTCCTTCGTTGACCGGTCCTGTCTTGAGAAGTTAATACCGTCCAATTATCGCAATAAGTTAACTTACTCTTGACAGGGCAGGTTTCTAATTTGAGGACTCCATGTGTGGTTTTTCTTCTGCACTCAAGAGTCCCATTAGATTTCTGTCGTGACATCCATGAAATAATGTATAAATGTGTTTCCAGAAGCAAATCTCTAATTCATTGCACCAGCTGTCTCTTCAGCCGCTAGAGGAGTATCAGAGGAACCCTGTGGTTCGTTGAACGTCTTGTGTTTCTTGTTGTTCCAGGGGTGGGACTTCCTGACAGCCTCTTTTTCCCCCTCTTTCTCTGCAGGTATTGGGATGGGGAGTCAGATCGAAATGGTGACATCACAGAGGATAGGAAATCAGACAGAAGACCCACCCAGGGCAACCCCACGGATAAGCCGAAAGAATAGGTGGAAGACGCTCAAGGAAGGAAGTCAGTCCAGAGAGAACACAGGAGATCAGCCACTGGAGACGGAGGAGGCACCTCCAACAGGGCTCACCGGAGGTCTTCCAGCTTCAGTTCATCAGTCTTCCAGTGTCCGGACAAGCGACAAAAGGCCTTTGGTCTCCAGGTACGGCAGAAAGTACCATTACCTCCACGAACTCGATATAGCAGATTCCACAGAGGATCATGTTGAAAGCCAGACATCTGAGGAAAACCTCCAACAGCGATCATCCTGTGATAAACAAGACAGGAAGCTCATGGGAGAGAGAAAATTGAAATCCTCTGAAAACAGTTTGGAAGGGGTGGGACTTCCTGACAGCCTCTTTTCCCCCCTCTTTCTCTGCAGGTATTGGGATGGGGAGTCAGATCGAAATGGTGACATCACAGAGGATAGGAAATCAGACAGAAGACCCACCCAGGGCAACCGCACGGATAAGCCGAAAGAATAAGCGGAAGACGCTTGAGGAAGGAAGTCAGTCCAGAGAGAAGCTGGGAGATCAGGCACTGGAGACGGAGGAGGCACCTCCAACAGGGCTCACCGGAGGTCTTTCAGCTTCTGTTCATCAATCTTCCAATGTCCAGACAAGCGACAAAAGGCCTTTGGTCTCCAGGTACGGCAGAAAGTACCATTACCTCCACAAACTCGATATAGCAGATTCCACAGAGGATCACGTTGAAAGCCGGAAGTCTGAGGAAAACCTCCAACAACATTCACCCTGTGGTAAACAAGACAGGAATCTCACGGGAGAGAGAAAATTGGAATCCCCTGAAAACAGTTTGGGAGGAAAGCAGAGGAACCATTTGGAAGAGAAATCCGATAACTCGCCTGAGCATGGGAACAGATTGAGTTGTATCAAATCCCTCAAGAAAAAGCAAGGGATTCAATGCGAACGGAGACTCCACAGATGTTCTGGCTGCAGGAAACGTTTCCCTGGGAGAGAACAGTTGATTGGCCACGAACCAGAGTGTTCTGCGAAGAAAAAGCAGGAATATTTCAAATCTGGGAGAACCCTGACTTTTCAACAGACCGTCATGAGAGACCAAGGACTCTATTTTGATGGGAAACTCTACAAATGTTCTTGCTGTGGGAAATACTTCAACCGGAGAGACATGCTGAAGAGGCATCAGAGGACTCATACGGGGGAAAAACTATATAACTGTCTTGAATGTGGGAAAAGCTTTTCGCGGAGAGAGCATTTGAAGACCCATCAGAGGACTCATACTGGAGAGAAACCGTACAAATGTCCTGAATGTGGAAAAAGCTTTACTGAGGGAGCGGCTCTGAAGAAGCACCAGAGGATTCATACCGGAGAGAAACCCTACAAATGTCCTGAATGTGGGAAGAGCTTTGCGCAGAGAGAGAATATGAAGATCCATCAGAGGACTCATACCGGAGAGAAACCCTACAAATGTTATGCGTGTGGGGAAACATTCAGGCATAGTTGGAGCCTGAGGTGTCATCGGAGAATCCATGTCCAAGAGGCACCAACGTTGGATCTTCATGTGGGAGATACTTGGCTAGGGGAAAATGTTTCAACCAATATGACAGAAATTGTAGTAACTGTGTGAGAAAAGATTCAGTCAGTCAGTATATTTATATGATCATTGTAGAGAGTATAGGAAGTGGAACCCTTCCTAACATTGAGGAGAGCTAACCTTCCTAACATTGAGGAGAGCTAAACTTAGATAGGTGGATTCATGAGGTATCAGTGAACTTTGGGAAGCATTTGGTCAATGAAATTATGGGTTACAGGTTTATCTCCTGGCTTAAAGGTACAGTACCTCAAGGGCAAAGCACACCACCACCAAAGCATGCTTAGGCACAACTCCGAGAGGCCAAGAGCTGCTTATCATCAGTAATTCCCCAGTAGAAATCCCTGGTTGTGTTCTGTGTTGCACAGCTGTATCCACACTAGGCTATCTGCCAGGTGATTCTCCAAATTCACAATTTTCCCTCTGCCTCTTGTCAGTGTCCAGCCTCCCACCTCTTGAGGTCATTGGTTCCATAGCCAAACTGTTATTTGGTATCATAATGTTTTAACTACCTACCCATCAGATTTTCAGGAGAGGTGAGATAGTCTTACTTCCCTGGGCGGGTGGAATCCCACATTTGAGAATCTGCAGCAGAGAAATCTGAAGTGGCTCCATCTCTTTTAATTGGAGAGAGATTTTATTTCTTCTTTCCTAGTTTAGCAGTGATCAATTGATACTATTACCATTGTTACACAAAGGCCTGACTCAAGCTCTATGTTTGCTTCTATCCTTATGGTTCGGTGGTGACTGGCAGTGACTCCACATCTCTATAGAATTATAGAACCCTTGAATACTTTGAGTTGGAAGGGGCCTGTAAGGCCATCGGATCCAAAGCCCTCCTCAGGGCAGGAATCCCAATCAAAGTGGATCTGAGAGACGAGTGTCCAGTTTTCTCTTGAACGCCTCCAACACTTGAGTGCTCACCACCTCCTGAGGTAATTTTTTCATTGTTGTACTGCTCTAACGGTTAACATGGTTTTTTTACCTGATATTCAGCCTAAATCTGGATTCTTGTAACATAAACCCACTATTACATGTCTTGGAATCTGGGGCGATTGGGAACAGTGTCCCAATTATTGGTAACATGCCTGATCTCACTGTAAGAATCCCTGTCATCATCACCTCCCTCATAAGAGATATGTCCAGAAGAAAGGAATCTCATCTGGAGCCAGAATGATTCCTCTCTTCTCTTACTTCCGTGGTCTGGGTTCTGAAGCCACTTTCTGAATCCCAAATCAAAGGTGGCCTTACTTGGTGTTTGGTTCTCCGCCTCACTCCCAGCCATCTTGGACCGGAGTCAGGAACCTGCGTTCAGCTTTGTCATTTTAAGCCCTTGGGACTCCAAATCCTTTGGGTGACACTCACTTCTTGTTGTGCATTATGTGTCATCAAGTCAGAACCGACATAAAGCGATCCTCACAGGGCTTGTGAAGTGTGTGAGATACTTCAGGAGCAGGTTTAACCCCTTCCCTCCCTCCTCCACCACCATCATGTGACCGAGTAGAGATGCCAGCCCATGTCCCCTCCGTGCTCGTCCGTCACTCTTGCCTGTTGCTCTGCGGTGGATTATTTGGCCGTTCTTCTTAGGCACCTGAAATGCCTGCCTGCTCGTCCTTCCAGAGCTGGTGGCAATTACGATTGTGCCCCCCCCCCCCCCAATGAAGAAAGGGGTCAGATGTCCCATTCCTGTTTCTCTAGAACACAGGGGCTTTTTGTGTGGTTGTTGAGGCAATGTTCTCTCTTGGTGTGAAATTGCTTGAGTACCACAAGGCCCCTTATCTGTGGGATGAGTGTCTGTTGATTCAATTACCCATACTCTAAAAATATTAAAAGAAAAAATCCTGGAGATCTGTCTCTTAAATTACCAGAACTGGCTGCTAGAGAGGTGGGAACCATGGTATAGCATTCCTATGACCTGCATTTTTCAGTACGCACAGGCGGAGGGGCTCCTAACAAATTCCCTGCTCATATGGGGGTCCCCAGAACTTCAGAGGCTTCTTTTTGTGAATATTTTATGCACATTTTGTTGTAACTATGACAAATAAACCAAGTTAAAAGAGGGGGAAAAACAGACTACAATTTGCCCGCCATTTGTGTTTGCGATAGCAGTAGAAAATCATTTGTGTTTGTGATAACAGTGGAAAATCTGTAACTCATTTTTCATTTCATTTTTATCTCAGTGCTTTGCCAAACAGCTCAGGTTTTCTTACCTGGTTCAAGCGTCTCCCCTGAAAACTTCACTGGAAAGGCCAGCTAGACTTGACCGAGCCTCTCTGTTGATTCTCTTTCACTGTGTTTTTTAATTATTTAATTTTATTGATTACTTAAAAATGAAGAGGGGGAGACACTTAACATCTAAAAGGGTGCTTTTGTACAAACACAAAATTATAATATTGCACAAGAATAAAAGGGGAGCAGCAAGAAAGCAAAACGAAGCAAAAACAAACATGTCTATAACTAGGCATTAAAACGCATCATTTTTTAAAAAAAAGGTAAACCTCTAACACATTGTACATTAGAATCAACTTGATGGAATTAAACGATAACAGCTGCTTCTCAAGGGGAAACATCATGTAAACCACCACGAATAGTGACGTTACCAAGTTGGGTGGTATATAAGCTTAATTCATAAAGAAATAAAGGGAACCCTCCTTCTATGCAGGTGTAGATCAAATCATTAATTGTACCTGTGTTAACTCATAGGGAATGTCCCCCAAATCAGTGAGTGATAGATTATGTCTATGGAGATTTCTTAGCTGATGACATTTCATGTCCAAAATTTAGGTCATTTACACAACAGGATTTCGGTCCTTGTTTCCATGATCTGATGAAGACCCATAAGCTCTACAAAAGACAAGAACATAAGAAGAGCCATGCTCGATCAGGCCAGAGGCCCATCTAGTCCATCTTCCTGTATCTGACAGTGGCCCCACCAAATGCCTCTGGAAGCCCACGAGACTAGATATGTCTCCTGCTACCACTCCCCTGCATTTGGCTCTTGAAGTACCCTGGTTTTAAGACTGGAGATTACACATCCCCATCATGGTTTGTAATCTGTGATGGACTTTTCCTCCAGGAATCTGTCCAATCCCCTTTTGAAGGCATCCAGGCCAGATGTTATCACCACCTCCTGAGGCAGGGAGTTCCGCAGACTAACAATGCTCTGGGTAAAAAAAAATTCTTTTGTCTCTTCTCACTCTCCCAACCCTCAGTATGAGTGGATGTTACCTAGTTTTGGTATTTTGTGAGAGGGAGAAGAGCTTCCCTCTATCCACTTTACTCATGCCCTGCATTATTTTGTACGTCTCAATCATATCTCCCCTCAGGCGCCTTTTTTCCAGACTAAAAAGCCCCAAACGTTTTAGCCTTTTAATTTTTTTTTGCCTTGTTTGGTCTGTCTTCATGTTTTGTCTTTTTCTCTATTGTGTAGACGTTAGAGTAGGAGGCTGTGCTTAATTTCTCTGCAGAACGATTGCACTCTGCATGTGTTCAGAGGCACCACTGCTTTCTAGAAAGACCTTCAGGTCTAGCATTCTGACCTTTCTCAAAGCCCACTTGGTATGGACTCAAGTTAAGATAGAAAGATATGTTTCTCTTTTAGGTACATATAAAGGTTTGCTATCATATTGATTCATATCTTGGTGACTCTAACCCACAACCTTTGAATGACTCAATCACGCTCACTTGCACTTTATTTTCTATTGGGATCCTACATCTAATTGGCTGAAAATGTGAAGGAAGCAAACTGATTGCCTCTAGAGAGGTGGGGGGGGTGCATTTCTGCCTTCCTTGCTCTCCCTTCCAGGCCATGCAATGGCTCCCCTGATGTGCTTTATGTTCTGAGGATCTATCTAAGGCCTTTGGCCCTGGGGCTCCGTTCCTAATAAGAGGGACCTCTGGAGAGAGAGGTGGAAGAGGGAAATGTGGGACATTTGAGAACACACACACACACCCCACTCATAGGATGCCAGATGCCACTTGGCAGCAGGTCACAACAAGGGCCATTGACTACACTAAGGTCCAGGATTTCAGCCACCAAGTTATAACATTCAAAGAAACAGGTTTGTATATGCATCAGTCATAAACATTCCTAAGAAAGATTTGCTCTGTATGTTAATTGAAAAACGTTGGGGAAACAGCCCTGACAATTGCTTGCCGTTTGGGGTGAGAAGCGGTGAACGGCTGGAAACACATTTTTAAAAGGAGCCACCTTCTAGGTAGATTTTCTCGCAGTGGTGGGTGTCACTTGTTATATGGGAGAAAAGTACAAGAGGGGGCCAGGAGGCGAGTGGGAGACCATCGGTCGGGGGTCCACATTCAAGCTCTCCTTGGCTCTCGGAAAGGCTTGCCCTCCTTTCTCCTGCGGGCACTAGAGAGGGTGCAGCCATCAAGGGATCGATCCCTCATGTATACGCTGGAGGGTTGGTTATTTATTTATTTATTGGAAGAAGTGGCCTTAATTTAACACGGAGTTGGACCAGGAGCCAGCCAAGGGGGCTTCAGCCAAAGGGGCAACCCACGTGGAGAGGAGGAGGAGGAGGAGGAGGAAGGCCAGGGCGAAGGCGGGGATCGATCCTGCGAGGGGCGGAGAGGGGGGTGGAGCCAGTCTCGCTCTCTTCCGGGCCCCTTCGGAGGCTCCCCCTCCCTTCCTTTCCTCCTGCTGGGATTTGCTGCTCTTGTTCTTCCTGGGGCGGCGCCTCCTTTTGCAGAGCGGGGTCTCCTGGGGAGCAAATCCGGACTCGGCAGGAAGAGCTGGGCTTGCAGGGTGAGTGACTCGCCCCCCCCTCCCTCCTTCCCTCCCCGTTCCTTCTCGCCTCTGGGCTGATGGGGAGGAACGGCCTGCGTTACAATGGAACGACCCCCCCTCCCTTGCTCCTATTGGGACTTGGGACCCCCGACGCGCCACTCCCACCCACATCCCCGCCACTTGCCTCTCCTCCGCAATGTGGGGCTGATCAGAGGGGGACCCTTTTAGAAGGTCAGAGAAGGCTCCTTTTGCTTTTCAGGCTTCCTTCTGGGAAGACCCCCTAATTAATTTGTTTCTTACTTCGTTTCCTAATCAGGCATCACCCCCGATTTCACTGTTCAGTGACATTGTCCCAGTTGCAGAAAATATGGACGGGATGTATGTATGTATGTATGTATGTATGTATGTAACAGACATGTATAGTTGACTGAGAGTTTTGCCAAAGGTTGATCTCTTTGGAAACCTTCTTTTTCTAGATTGGAAGTGTTGTGAAAAGAACAATACGAGTCAAGAAAGATTGCAATGAAGGAGGAAACCTCTCCAGACCGAGACCCAAAGGGGGAAGGAATCCTCAGTTCCTTTAAAGCCACCCACGTCCTCCAGGCTGTATCTCTGGTGGAAGGGTCAGGATGGAGGAGCTGGAAGGAGGGCCCAGGAGAAAGGGGTGACTGGGAAGCCCAGTGGCAGGATTACCTGAGGACCCTACAGCCCACTGGCCCAGGAGGGGAGCACTCGCTGACGGAGGAGACCTCGGTGGCCCCCTGGGAGGACACCAGGGCCTTCCTGGCCTCCTTTGAGCAAGTGGCCCAAGCCTGCCAGTGGCCCAGAGGAGAGTGGGCGGCCCGGCTCGTGCCAGCCCTGGGCGGAGCAGAGGAAGAGGCCTTTCAGGGTTTGGATGCGACCCATCAGGGGGATTATGGGAAAGTGAAGGCCGCCATCTTGCGAGCGGAGGCCCTGCGGATGGAGAAGCAGCGCCAGCACTTCCGGCACTTCTCCTGCCCGGAGGAGGTGGGAGACCCCCGGAGGCTTCACGGCCAACTCCAGGAGCTTTGCCACCGGTGGCTGCGGCCGGAGAGACACAGCAAGGAGCAGATCCTGGAGCTGCTGATCCTGGAGCAATTCCTGGCCAGCCTTCCCTCGGAGCTCCAGGGCTGGATCCGGGCAGGAGGGCCGGGCACGTGTTCCCAGGCGGTGGCCCTGGCCGAGGATTTCCTCAGGAGCCAGCAAGGGGCTGAGAAACGGAGGCAGCAGGTAATTTGGAAAGACTTCATGACGGTTAGAGCTCTTTGGCAGTGGAATATGCTGCCAGGGAGGGTGGTGGAGTCTCTTTCTTTGGAGGTCAGACTAGTTCGTTTGTTTTTGTTTCATTGATTTATTTTTCTTTTGGAATCGAAATGCACCATGTAAGCCAGTTCAGGACCTGATGCTCCTACTTCAGTCTCAGTACCAGGCGCTACTTTATTATTCTATTAAATTCCAAACCAAGGTGATTTAATCCAATGTAGCGCATAAACCTACCTACCTGTTTGAAGTGACAAGCATGCTAACCCCGGGGCAAAGGATTGGCACAGCGGTTAAACTGCAGTACTGAAGTCATGACTCTGCTCGTGACCTGAGTTTGATTCTGACGGGTTCAGGCAGGTGGCTCCAGGTTAATTCAGCCTTCCATCCTTCCTAGGTCTCCCAATGGAGTACTCAGTGGAATAAAATTAATTTAATTAATTAAATCACCCAGAAAGTGCTTTGAGCACCATATTATTGGATTTCTATACTGCCTCATTGAGGCAAATCACTCTTTGGGGCAGTTTACAACAATAGATAAAACATGCATTAATAAGCAATAAGTACAGAAGAATTTCAGTGTCAACAGAGTAGGAGAAAATGGCGCCAAAGACAATTCTCTGTATGATGGATGATGGCAGGACAGGGAGTATCAAATCCAGCAGGGACCATGTGGAAAGCCTCCCTGAGAAGCAGTGTTTTGTCTTCTGAACATTCAAAGGGAGGGGTACCAGGCTTGTCTCCACTATGAGCTGGTCCCATGACCCTGGACCCCCACCAAGAAGGTCTGGTATCTTTTGATGGATTTTATCCCTTCTCTTCTTGTTTCCACTGAATCTTCACCTGTGATTTAGGGTCCAAGCAGAGATGAGTTTCGGGGTTCTTTGGACGCATTGGAAGAGCCGTTAGAAGGTGATCAAAATGATGATATAGAGATGGGTAAGGACCCGATATGTCTATATTATTTATATCTTTTTAAGGAAACTTTTTATTAATTTTTATAAACCAATACAAAATAGAAAATACAAAGAGAGAACATGTATTACAAAGATTGAAAACTAAACAACAGTACTCCCCTCTACCAACAGGACCTCTTAAATAATATTGACCCTTATTATCCTCCTTTCCAGAACTGAATTGATTGTTGCACTGGGACTTTACCATTATTTCTTACAAGCACCTAGTCAATAATTCTTTAATCTTTAATTCTTTCTTAATCTTTAAATTTCACATCAATTTGTCATTTAAGGCAATATTCCAAACTTCATTATACCATTCATCCATACATAGTTCATAATTCCCCTTCAAATTCCTAGCTATTAATCTAGCTGCTATCAAGAGAATAGTAATCAACTCTCTAGTTTTAAAGTCATAAGCTGTCTTAACAAATATTGACAATAAAGCAGTTTCCAAATTGGGCTCTATATACCTTTCAAATATATCAGTTAATTTCTTAAAAATAGATGTCCAAAATTTTTGTACTTTTTCACATTCCTACCACATACGAAAATGTGTGTGTGTGTGTGTGTGTGTGTGTGTGTGTGTGTGTGTGTTGCATTGTTACAGTTGTGACCGACTCTTCGTGGCCCAATGTCCATAGAGGTTTTTTTAGCAGGAATACTGGAGTGGTTTGCCAGTTCCTACTCCAGGTGCCAACAGCACCTGGTATTCCCTGGTGGTTTCCCTTATTTATTTATTTATTTATTTATTTATTTATTTATTTATTTATTTATTTATTTATTTATTTATTTAGCTTATATACCGCCCGTCTTCCCAAAGGAACTCCGGGCGGTTTACAACAAAGCAATATAACAAAATAACAATTAAAATAAGACAAATTAACCAAGTAACAGAACAAAACAACCAAAAATAGCAGAAATAGCAGATGGTGGGGGGGGGGAGAAAAAAGAAAAGAAAAGAAAAAAAGCATTTATATTTAATCACCAAATGCCTCCCGGAATAGGAGAGTTTTTAAAGCCTTCCGGAAGGCTGGCAGGGACTCTGCTAGGCGCACTTCTATGGGGAGATGATTCCACATAGTAGGGCCAGCCACAGAGAAGGCTTGGGTATGGGTGGATGTTCTCCGAGCCTACCTGGGCGTGGCCACACGCAGCATGTGCGCCCGCAACAACCTAGTCGGACAGGCCGATGTTGATCGCTGGTCGATCCGCTCTGTCAGGTAGTCAGGTCCCAGACCATGTAGGGTTTTATAAATCAAAACCAGGACCTTGAATCTGATTCAGGCCGCAATGGGCAACCAATGCAGGCGGGCCAGAACTGGGGTGATGTGGTCGAACCGACGCACACCGGCCACCAGTCTGGCCGCCACATTTTGAACCCGCTGCAGTTGCCAAAGGAGAGTCAAGGGCAGCCCCATGTAGAGCGCGTTACAATAGTCTAGTCTCGAGATCACCAGCGCTTGCACCACAGTTCTGAGGGAATCCCATCTAGGTATGGACGGATCTGGGCAATTCGATGGAGATGAAAAAAAGGCAGCCCTGGACACAGCAGCCACCTGGGCTTCCATGGTGAGTGCCGGGTCCAGGACTACTCCCAGATTCTGGACAGTGTTCAATGGCCGGAGGGAAACGCCCTCCAAGGTGGGAAAAGGGCCTCCATAGCTAGATGGGGAAGCCCCAAAGAACATAACCTCGGTCTTGTTGGGGTTGAGTCTGAGCCTGTTGGCCCTGGTCCATTCCATGACTGCGTCCAGGCACTGGTCGAGGGTCTGGACAGCCTCATCTGCAGTGGTGGAAAAGGAGAGAGAGAGCTGCGTGTCATCAGCGTACTGATGACGGCAGACTCCATGTCTCCTTATGACCTCAGCCAGCGGCCTAACATAGATGTTGAACAGCATGGGAGAGAGAGACGACCCCTGTGGAACCCCACAAGGGAGTATCCAAGGGGCCGACAACTCACCCCCATGCTGAACCTGCTGGGGACGGCCCCGGAGGAAGGACCAGAGCCAACTGTGAACAGTGCCCCCGATCCCAACCTCAGAGAGCCGGTCCAGCAGGATACCGTGGTCGACGGTATCAAAGGCCGCTGACAAATCCAGAAGGACCAACAGGGTAGAGCAACCCCTGTCGGCCCCCCGGAGGAGGTCATCTTGCAGAGCGACCAAGACTGTCTCAGTCCCCCAACCCAGCCTGAACCCCTCCAAGAATGATTGAAGCCGGATCGCGGCCACCCTCTCGATTACCTTGCCCATAAAGGGAACATTAGCGATCGGGCGGTAGTTGGTCAGATCTCCCGATGCTAAGCCAGTTTTTTTCAGAATGGGCTTTACCACAGTCTCCTTAAGGCGAGAGGGAAAACTCCCTTCCCTGAAGGAGGCTGTGGGAATGATAGAAGCCCATTCGGGCATGCTCCCACCAACGGCTTTCATTAGCCAGGATGGGCAAGGATCAGAAGGGGTGGATGTGGGCCAGCAATGGGCGATAGCCCTGGAGGCCTCAAGTGAGGAAACAGGCCCAAACTCAACCATGCGAGGAGACCAAGGGGGTGCAGCGACAGGGGATGCCGAGAGAAGGCTAGAGCAACAGGAGTCAAAACCGGTACAGATGGCCTCAATTTTAGATCGAAAAAAGGCTGCAAAATTCTCACGACTGAAATCAGTAGGAGGAGGCCCTACCAGCCCAGGATTAGTGAGGTCGCGAACCACACGGAACAACTCCGCTTGACGGTTCGAGGCCTCACTAATTCTCAGGGAGTAATAAGATGTTTTAGCCTCCCTGATCGCCCGAACGTAGCGCCTGGACTGGACAATAACTGCACCCTTTCTAATCGCCGTCCGGCTTTTCCTCCAGCTGCGCTCCAGCCTCTTCCGTTCTTGCTTCATCGCTTGCAGCTCCGCCGTGTACCACGGTGAGGGGCGAGCTCTGCAGCGGATGAGGCGCCTAGGGGCGATCTGGTCGACAGCCCGGGATGTTTCATCAAACCATTGGTCCACCATGGTGTCGACCGGATCGTCAGCCAGTTCGCCAGCAGGCTCCCCGAGGACTTCCCGGAACCAAGCAGGATCCAGGAGTCTTCGGGGGCGGGCCCAAAGAGATGGCCTTCCAACTATTAACCAGGGCCGACCCTGCTTAGCTTCCAAAATCAGGCGAGATTGGATGTGCTTAGGGCATCTAGGCGATATGAAAATATGTACCAACACCTTTACCACATTTCCAACAAATCTTAGAAAAATTACCATTTTTACCTCATGTCACCGTGGTCTGAATAGGCGTATAAGCAGGACAATGGCCTGAATAGGCTCATTAGGTCAACAACTGCCTGAATAGGTTCAGAGGCGGACCATGATCTCAATAGGCTTGTTAGGTGGATAATGTCCTAGGCAAGGTGTGTAAAAGCCCCACCTAAGCAACCTATGAGTTGTTAGCTGTGGCCTTGCTGGTGGAGGGGTGACGTGCTTCTGATTTGTCTGGGGATTGATGAAAGGGCCACTTGATAAGTAGCAGACAGATTATTCCTGAGTCCCCCACCACTGTTGAGAGAGGAGTTTTCAGTGCACACATGAATGGCTTCCCTGACCCCTCTCACAAGTTTCCTATTTTCTCTGTCTAATATGTGTACATCCTCATATTTGAATGAGTGCCATTTTTCCTGTGAACCTATTCAGGCTATTCAACTTCCTGAATAGGTTCATAGGTTAACTAGATCAACTTCCTGATGGTTAGAGCTGTTCGGCAGTGGAATATGCTGCCATTGAGGGTGGTGGAATCTCCTTCTTTGTAGGTTTTTAAGCAGAGGCTGGATGGCCATATGTCAGGAGCTGTGGTGGGGATTCCTACATGGTAGGGGGTTGGACTGGATGGCCCTTGAGGTCTCTTCCAACTCTATGATTCTAATGAGCGTATTCAGGCCATTCTCCAACCTATGAGCCTTTTCAGACCAGGGTGATGTGAAATCAAGGTGAACTATAAAATGAACCTTCCTCAGACTTACAAAGCTGTTAGGATGTACAGGGAAAAGTTTCTGTTTTTCAAGAAAAGAAGTGCAGTTGACATGACTCATTTTGCAGATAAAGTCACCTGGAGGACTGAGAATCTTCACAGACAATTGTATTAACTGTTTTTAATTAGATTTATATTTATAGCTCTATCTTTGTAATTTTGTATTATATGACTGTTTTGTTAACCGCACCTGGTAGTACAGTTTGCACTAAGAGGGGGTGGTATAAATACTGTATATATAAAAAAGATTGTCCTCCTATTTTTAATTTTTTTGATATTTATTTATTATGAAGCTACATTTTTTCATCTTGGACGTGGGTGGGAATGGTGATAAAATAAGCCATGACTGTGTTCAGTTGGAGGATTAAGAGCGGTGGGTCACTTTCCCTTCTGAATTCTAAAATCCTGCTTCCGTCCTTCACAGGCAGTGGAATCAAATGCCCAAGTCAGACCTCTTCACTGCTTCCTCCTGAAGGACAGGGAAGGGACCAAACCAGGGTGGACGAGGTATGTGCCCATTCCAGCGATTCTGCTTGTGACGTGAAGCGTTGAGTTTGTAGGAGAGTCAAGCTGACATTTATATTCAAATGAAGAGCCAGGCCCAGATCCATGGTGTGCACGTCAAGTGGGAGAAATAGTTCTTACATTTTATATTTTAATATCTGTGGGGTGGGTGAGGTGTGGATTGATGTCATTTAATATTGATGGAAGGCACTGATGACAAACGGATGAAGGTTAATTAAATAACACAATCAGTATATTATATCAATAGGAGAGTACATACAACCAACTCTTTGGATCTCAGGAGCACATATTAGCTGTTTTGGGGACTGTAGGCTATAATCTACCTCAGTTTGTCTCACTGAGCATTTTTCCAAATTACAGTAGTACCATGTTGATGAACATAATCCATTCCAGAAGCATGCAAGTAACCCAAAAGGCTTGTAAATAAAATTTAAAAATCCCATCAGAAATATTTTGAACATTAGGAAGAACTTCATGACAGTTTAGAGCTGTTCAGCAGTGGAATATGCTGCCACAAAGGAGGGTGGTGGAGTCTCCTTCTTAGGAAGTTTTTAAACAGAGGCTGGATGGCCATCTGTCGGGCGTCACGTGATGGGGGTTCCTCTATGGCAGGGGGTTGGACTGGATGGCCCTTGAGGTCTCTTCCCACTCTAGGATTCTATTATTCTGTAATTAAAACTTACTTCATTCATTCGGTGGCCACACGCTGCATGGCCACAGTTGGCACCTTCTCCCTGCCGTGGCACTGAAGGACTGCCTGGGCTGAGTGGCAGGGGGGAAGAAGGTGTGGCCATAAAGTTCCACTCGGTGCTCTGGTGCTCGTTTTACAAGATGAGCTTGTGAACTGGAACAAAAAAATTCCGTAATTTGCTCATAAACCAAGGTATTTCTGTACTTGTTCTGTGGCTCAGGACCTGCGGTTGAGATCATCACCTCCTTCCCCCTGCAGCAAATTCTGATGGGGTGTGTGTGTGTGGCTGAGTGTCTTTTTCCCTCTGTTCTCAGAGACAACAAAAACTCCAGGAGACTGGCCCATCTCTGCAGGTTGTCCAACAGAGCCGGACTGAGCCAGGCCGGGAGACCATGGTGTGGCAGGTCTTGCAGGAACATGAGGAGGAGAAGAATGAAGATCCATTAGGTAAAGAGGAGGCTTTCTGCTCCGTCTGTTAGATCCGGTCAGTGTCAGCCAGTTCCTTTGCCTTTCATTTTCGGAGCCAAGTAAATGGCGGGGGGTAGGAGACTCAATGTCCCTTTTCAAAATCTCCCAGAACTACCAGGATGCAGATGTGTTTTTACTTCATTTCCAGTTGCTTTGACAGAACTTGAGGCCAAAAAGTGGTGAAATGTATGCAAAATAGGCAGTTAGGGGCAGTAGCTGGTTGAGATAGTCCAGACAACTGCCATCTTGGCCTTGTTTTTTGTTTTTGTTCTGTTGTTCATTTGGCTCCTGTTTCCCCTTATCTCTGTTCCTTCACTCTTCACCCCAGCCTCCTCTCCCTGCCAAGGTAAGGAGATTAAGTGTTTGACCCCACTTGAGCAATGTTGTCTCCCTCTTTCAACAAAAAGAATAGTCTGTTTTTGTAAGTCAGGACACGGCGAGTAGAAGTGATTGCTCTACTGAAACAGTTCCTCTTGGAGGTGGAAATGCCCTGTCTGAACTGAAACATACTCCTTCGTTGACCAGTCCTGTCATGAGAAGATAATATCAGAACGTCGCAATGAGATAAGCTACTCTTGACAGGGCAGGTTTCTAATTTGAGGATGCCATGTGTGGTTTTGTTCTTACTCAAGACTCCCATTAGACTCATGGTATGACATCCATGAAACAATATATAAATGTTTTTTGTGAGGCAAATCTCTCATTCATTGTGCCAGCTGTCTGTTCAGCCACTAGAGGAGCACCAGAGTAACCCACTGGTTCGCTGAACATCCTGTGTTTCTCAGGTCTCTCGTTGTTCCAGGGGCAGGACTTCCTCACAGCCTCTTTTCTTCTCTCTGCAGATATTGCAATGGGGAGTCATATCAAAATGGAGACATCACAGGGGGAAGGAAATCAGGAGGAAGACCCACCCAGGGCAACCCCATGGATAAGCCGAAAGAATGGGCAGAAGAAGCTCGAGAAAGGATTTCTGTCCAGAGAGAAGCTGGGAGATCAGCCACTGGAGACGGAGGAGGCACCTCCAACAGGGCTCACCGGAGGTCTTTCAGCTTCTGTTGATCAGTCTTCCAACGTCCCGACAAGCGACAAAAGACCTTTGGTCTCCAGGTACGGCAGAAAGTACCATTACCTCCACAAACTTGATATAGCAGATTCCACCGAGGATCATGTTGAAAACTGGACGTCTGAGGGAAACCTCCAACAGCGTTCATCCTGTGATAAACAAGACAGGAAGCTCACGGGAGAGAGAAAATTAGAATCCTCTGAAAACAGTTTGGAAGGAAAGCAGAGGAACCATTTGGAAGAGAAATCCCATAACTCGCCTGAGCGTGGGAACAGATTGAGTTGTGCCAAATCCCTCAAGAGAAACCAAGGGATTCAATGCGAACGGAGACTCCACAGATGTTCCCGCTGCAGGAAACGTTTCCCTGAGAGAGAACAGTTGATCAGCCACGAACAAGAGTGTTCTGCCAAGAAGAAGCAAGAATATCTCAAATCTAGGAAAACCTTGACTTTTGAACAGACCGTCATTAGAGACCAGGGACTTCCTCTTGGTGGGAAACTCTATGAATGTTCTTGGTGTAGGAAATACTTCAACAGGAGAGACAAGCTGAAGAGGCACCAGAGGACACATACGGGGGAAAGACTACACAAATGTGTTATATGTGGGAAAGGCTTTGCACGGAGATATAATGTGAAGAGGCACCAGAGAAGTCATACAGGAGAGAAACCCTACAAATGTCCTGAATGTGGGAAATGCTATACTGAAAGAGCAGGTCTGAAGATCCATCAGAGGACTCATACCGGAGAGAAACCCTACAGATGTCCTGAGTGTGGGAAAACATTGAGGTATTATTGGAGCCTGAGGTGTCATCAGAGAACCCATGTCCAAGAGGGACCAACATTGGATATTCATGTGGGAGATACACGGCTAGGAGAAAATGTTTCGACCAATATGACAGAAATTGTACTAACTTTGTGAGGAAAGATTCAGTCAGGCAGTGTATTCATATTTATATTACATCCCAGAGACTATAGGAAATGGAACCCTTCCTAACACGTTGGAAAGCTAACCTTAGACAGGTGGATTCATCAGGTATCAGAGAACTTTGGAAAGCATTTACAGTACATCAGTGAAATTAGGGGAGGTACGTGTTATCTCCTGTCTTAAAGGGAGGGTACCTCAAAGTGCCAGGCACAGGGTAATGGGATCAAGACAGGCATCTAGGTGTCTCATGTGCTCCCAAAGGCATCCGGTGGGGCCCCTGTGAGATACAGAAAGGTGGATTGAATGGGTGTGGCATTTACCCCTTTGGAGTGTGGTAATTTATTAGACATGTCTATGCAGATTTGTGGTTTGTGAACCGTGAGAATATAAGAGCAGCCTTGCTGGAATAAGATAAAATAAGATAAGATAAGATAAATCTTTATTGATCCCACATCTGGGGAAATTTACTTGTTACACAGCTCCCAATATAAAAAAACAAGTAAAGATAGCTAGGTGCACAAAAAAGTGTAAAGTGTGTGAGAGAGAAAACAAAATAGCTAATAGAGATTAAATAAAATAAGAAACCCAATATACAAATATTACACTAAAAATTGTATATAAAAATTAATATAAAGAGAAGCTACAGTATATATACCCCATATGAATATGTTGAACCACAGCTCATTCAGTCCAACATTCTGTCTTACACAGTGGCTCACCATTTCCTTCAGGATATATAAATCAAATCAACTCACCTCAAATCAATCAGTCAGTAAAACATCCCGACTATATTACTGGAGCAATGAAATTTAACAGTGCAATCCTATGTGATGTATGATTAATAAACCAATAAACAAACAATTAAATAAATGGGTCTTCCTAGAAGGAAGCCTGAAAGGCAAAAAGTGCGTACTCTGATTTTCTAAAAGGCTCCCCTCTGATCAGTCCCAGATGGCGGGCAAAATGCAAGGGGTGGGGGCCGCGTCGGTGGTCCCAAGTCGCAGCATGAGCAAGGGAGGAGGGGTCGTTCCACGGCCGTTCCTCCCCATCAGCCCAGAGGCGAGAAGGAACGGGGAGAGAGGGAGGGAGGGGGGGCGAGTCCCACACCCTGCAAGCCCAGCTCTGCCGAGTCCGGCTTTGCTCCTGAGGAGACCCCGCTCTGCAAAAGGAGGCGCCGCCCCAGGAAGAGCAACCACTAGATGTCGCCGCTGCCGAGCAGGAGGAAAGGAGGGGGGCTCCACCAACCCCCCTCAGCCCCTCGCAGGATCAGTCCCCGCCTTCGACCTGGCCTTCCTCCTCCTCCTCTTTGTCTCCCAGTGAGTTGCCCCTTTGGCTGAAGTGCCCTTGGCTGGCTCCTGGCCCAACTCTGTGTTAAATTAAATCCAGTTCTTGCAATAAATAAATAAACCAACCCTCTAGCGTATAAATGGGGGATCAAGCCCTTGATGGCTACACCCTGTCTGGTGCCCGCGAGGCGAAGCCTTGTGAGAGGCAAGGAGAGCTTGAATGTGGACCCCCGACGGATGGAGATGGTGGAGATGGTCTTCCACTCTGTCCTCAGGGCTCCCCCTTGTGTGCTCCCTGCCATCCGCCAAGTGACACCCACCACTGGGGGGGAAATCTACCTAGAAGCTGGCTCCTTTTTTATGTCTTTCCAGCTGTTCACCGCTTCTCACCCAAAACACCAAGTAATTTTCAAGGATGTTTTCCCAACATTCTCAATTAACATCTAGAGCAAACCTTTCTTACAAATGTTTATGACTGGTGCATATACAAACCTGTCCCTTTTAATGTTATAACTTGGTGGCTGAAAAACTGGCCCTTAGTGCTGTCAATGGCCCTTGTTGTGACCTGCTGCCAGGTGGCATCTGGCACCCTATGATTGGGGTGTGTGTGTTCCCAAATGTCCCTCCTGTCCTCGGCCACCCTGCGCAGCTCTTGCAGCCTCAATCCCGTGGCTTCCTTTAAGTAGTCAGTCCATCTCCTGTTGGGTCTCCCTCTTTTTCTGCAGCCTTCCCCTTTTCCTAGCAAAATTCTCCTTTGAAGGCAGGGCCGGATTTAGATGAAGAAAGGCCCCCTCCCAATCCCCCTCCCTCCAGAGTAGAACTAAATGGAAGAGTGTCATAAGCAAAATTGTGTGAAGCCAAAGATGATGGTGGGTATTTAAAATTCTGCAATTCACAATCTCTTCTTGTTGCTTTTTAAATGAAGTTAAAAATGTATTTCAGAAGGCTAATCCCACTGAAGTTCGCTGGATCCCACAAAGACCAATAAAGCATCCAACGCGAGAGAAATCCGAGGAAGTACTGAGTTTATTGGAACCAATAAAAGCAGTAGGTGGACACCCGCCTTCCAACCGGGCTAAGATGTCCGACCCTGGACACACGAAGAGCCCCAACTTTTATTGATTTTTACCCCCCCCTCTTTGGGTGGCGCCAGCCCAGAGATTGGCTGAAGGTAGTTTCAAATGACCCAATTAGAATGATCCGGGGGTTGGCCAAGGGTGGTCCTGGGTGGCCCCTGGCCGGCCGAAACCAGGTGCTCATGCAAATGCTAATGAGTCCGAGTGTCCATTGATTGTACCATCCGGATAACACAATAGAGAAGGGGAACAAGGCATTGTCCTTTAGGTGTAGGTAAACTGAAGGAATCAGTGAATCAATAGTGGGTGAGAGGAGATCATTATCATAGTCAATGGGGGCAGGAAGAACCGATGGGATTACCTAGGGGTGTTTGGACAGTCATAGGAACATAAGAACATAAGAACATAAGAACATAAGTCCTTTATAAGTGTAGGAATGTAACAATGGAATGCTTCCCCAGGCGCTGATAACATCTGGGTCTGTGTGACAGGGATGTTGATCCTTCAAGAAGCAGCTGCAGATGTACGTGCTGAAAATCCTGGAAATGATGGATGTAACGGGGGTTCATTTAAGTCTATTAGGGGTTCCGGCGCTTGAAAAGGAAGAGACTCTTGGTTTGTAGAAAGATCTAATAAATTTTTATTGAATAACTCACATATCTGTTTGTTCTGTTCTCTCTTTCCATTTTGCGTTGCTTGGGGAGTTAACACGGGGATTTTGGAACTTGGATAGGAACTAGAGGTAGAATTTCTTCTATCTTCTACAAAAGGATTATTTCTTACTCCACTTTGTTTGTTTAATATCTCTTCGCCAAACCACCACTCTGATTCCTTGGTCTGGGGGGTGGAGCTTGAAGGGGATGCTCCCATCCCCACCCTGGGATCCATCCGGGAGGATTAGGATTTGCTTTCTTGCCTTGGCTTCTCATATAAGGGTAATTCCCTATATGATTTAACCCCACCACATCTAGGGTATTGGCAGTGGGAGATTCACGTCTATCCCTTTTTCCTGCTCTTTCCCAGTCTGCCTCCCTCTGTCCCTCTAAAACCGTTATCCTCCCAACTGCCAACTCTCCTCGCGCCCCTCCCTTCTCTTCTCCCTCCATTCTATTCCCCCCCCCTCGCGTCTCCTTCTGTATCCTTTTATCCTTCTGCACTGGCTTCTTATCTCTTTCTTCTGTTTGTATCCCTTGAGATGTGACTTCCTTCCCTTTAATAGATTCCGTTTGTATACCCTTGTTCACTACCTTTTGGCAGATCTCCATTAACCCTATTCTTATATCTTCCCATAATTTCACTTCCGTTGCAATGGCTAAATACCCTTCCTGGAACCTTTCACTCAACTCCCTTTTCCCCCCTTCTTCGCCTGCCTTTTTAATAACCTGTTCCTTATCTCCAAAGAACAATTTCCCTGGCATCTCTTCTCCCTCTTTCTTTTCTTTATTTTCCATCTTGCCATCTGCTGTCTCTTCCTTCCTGCGAACGACCCGTCCAATTGTTCTTTGGGGGGCTCACCCCCCCCCCGGCAAGTCGGTCGTTCGCGGGGTGGTCTCGTCTACCCAGGGGCCCTGTCGGCAGAAATAGTCCGCATTAGAATTTTCCCTCCCTTTTCGATATTGCACGTCAAATGCGAAAGGCTGCAAGCTCAGGTACCATCGGGTAAGCCTCGGATTGCAGTTTTTCATACGGCTCAACCAAACTATTGGCGCATGATCTGTTACCAGTGTGAACTTGTTTCCTAGCAGATAGTATTGCAGTGTATTTATTGCCCATTTTACAGCTAAAGTTTCTTTTTCAATGGTGGAATAATGTAGTTCCTTATCTTTTAGTTTCCTACTAATATACATGACTGGATACTCTTCTCCGTGGATGTTCTGTGCCAGGACGGCCCCAACGCCCCTCTCAGACGCATCTGTTTGAAGGATAAACGGATACCTAAAATCTGGGGCATGTCTCACCGGATACGAACATAACCGCTGCTTTAGGATGTCATATGCATGTTGTTCCTTTCCCCCCCACTGTATGCGTTTGGACCTGTTCTTCTTTGTTAGATCAGTAAGGGGGGCTGCTATATTTGAGAAGCCCTTAATGAACTGTCTATAATAACCCGCCAGTCCCAAGAATTTCTGGACATCCTTTTTCGTTCGTGGGACCGGCCATTTGGACAATTTGTCTATCTTATCTTCTTGCGGTAATATTTGACCTTGTTGTACCCTATATCCTAAGAAATCTATAGCTGTCCTCGCTATTTTACATTTCTTGGGGTTCACCCGGAGTCCTGCCTGTTTTAATCTTCCCAATACCAGTCGTAGATGATCTATATGTTCTTTCCAGTTTTTACTAAATATAATTATGTCGTCTATATATGCTACGGCAAAAGCTCCAAAAGGAGCTAACACTCGATCCATTAAACATTGGAACGTTGCTCCTGCTCCATGTAGTCCAAAAGGCATAAACGTAAAATTATACAACCCGTTCGGCGTCGCAAACGCCGTTTTCTCCTTGTCTTCTTTACGTAATGGTACCTGCCAGTAACCTTTCGTGAGGTCGAGGGAGGAGAGGACCTCCGCCTCTCCTAGCTTATCCAACACTTCGTCTATCCTGGGCATAGGATAGGCGTCGAATTTTGACACTTTGTTCACCTTTCTGAAATCTATACAGAAGCGTACAGTGCCATCCAGCTTTGGGACCACCACTGGGTGGTTACGCCATGGGCTACTTGAGGGCTCTATGACTCCCAATTGGAGCATTTTATCTATCTCCTCTTTGATAATTGGAATGAGGTGTCGAGGCCATTGTCTACCATGGTCCCGTACGATCACCCCCGGTGGGGTATCTATTTTATGTTCTGCCCAAGTTGTCTTTCCTGGTAAGTCTGAAAACACATCTTCGAATTCCTTTTGCAACATCTGTAAATCGGCTTGTTTTCCTTCGTCTAACGTTTGGCAAATAGTAAGGCCTGTCTTCCCTGTGTTCCAATCTGGTCCCAAATCATCTGACGCTGCATGTGCCCAATATGCTTCCCTGGCCACCCATAACTTTAATAAGTTAACATGGTAGATCCCTTTCTTTTTCTTCCTATCCGGTGTCGCTACTTCGTAATCTACATCATTCAATTTCCTTAGGACGGTATACGGTCCTTGCCATTGTGCGAATAATTTGGATTGGTCATTGGGAAGTAATAAGAGAACCTTCTGTCCCTCCTTAAATGTCCTAAGTTGTACATTTCTGTCATAGCGCTTCTGTCTGTTTTGCGTGTTTTTTAAATTCTGCTTGGCCAATATTTGTGCCGATCGCAGCCTTTCTCTCATGTCTATGACATGTTGAACTGTACAAATAGAGGAGTCCTCTTCTTCTTCCCATCTCTCCTTTACCAGATCTAATATTCCCCGTGGATTGTTGCCATAGAGGAGTTCAAACGGGGAATATCCCGTGGAAGATTGGGGAACTTCCCTAATCGCAAACATTAGGGGGGCTATCATAAGATGCCATTTGGTTGGCGTGTCATTAATTACTTTCCTCAACATTTGCTTTAGTGTTTTGTTAAACCTCTCCACTAGACCGTTACATTGTGGATGGTATACCGTAGTGCGTAGGGGCCGTATATCTAAGATTTTCCACATCTCCTTAAGGGTTTGGCTCATGAAATTGGAGCCTTGATCAGTTAAAATTTCCCGAGGGAACCCCATTCTCGTAAATATCTGCAACAATTCCCTTGCTAGCACTTTCGCTGTCGTGGACCGTAAGGGTACTGCTTCCGGGTAGCGCGTTGCATAGTCTATAAGTACGAGTACGTGGGTATGACCTCCTGCCGAACGTTTCAAAGGACCAATTATATCTAACCCAACCCTTTCAAAAGGCTTATCCATAAGTGGCATAGGTACCAATTCCCCCCCCCTTTTTTTGGTCTTGGCTGGGTTAATTGGCACTTGGCACAGCTTCTACAATAATTCTCTACGTCTTTGTTCATGTTTGGCCACCAAAACCTCTTAGTGAGTCTAGCCAACATTTTCTCGCTCGCTAAATGTCCCGATAGTGGAACATCATGTGCCAAGGTCAGAACCAGGTGCCTGCATCCCTTGGGTACTATCAAAGCATCATTGCCATTTACATCCATATAATACAAAAGTCCATCCCTCCATTCCACCCCTGTTGTCCCTTTAGTGACAGTCCCTTCCATCTTGGCTTGTGCCCTTAAAGTTTCTAATGTGCTGTCTTCTTGCTGCCATAATCTCACCCGGTTCTTGTTGGCCTGGGTCAGATCAGTCCAGTCTTGTGGGACCTCCTTCCAGGGACGTCTATCCGGCGGTGTTACTCCTGAACACATGGCCTGCCTGTTCTTGCTGGCCTGTGTGAGATCAGTCTCGTCTCGCGGCACCTCCTTCCAGGGTCGTCTATCCGGCGGTGTTACTCCGGAACATATGGCTTGCTGTGATGACAGAAACATAGTGACACCTGGCCAGTCCCTACCCAGTAACATCTCTTTAGCAAGTGATGGCACAATTCCCACTTTCAGTCTGTTGGTCTCATTGTTAATTGTTATATCTGCCCATGCCGTTTTATACAGCTTTGTATCCCCATGTATACACTGTACTAATATATCTTCTGACGGTTTATTGTTTTCTAAATCCCTAACCAACGTCTGCCCACACCCTGTGTCCAATAAGGCTTTCTTCCTCTGTCCATTCACTATCGCGTCTATTTCCCATCCTTGTGCAAATAGTTCTTTCGACACCCCTTCCGGGTTGTCTTCCATTGCCGCCCATGCATAGTTTAAATGAGGGCAATTTCTTTTGAAATGTTGCGGGGATCCGCAGTTGAAACATACGGCTTTCTTATCTTTTCCTGCACTGAACGCCATGTCCTGGTGCTCCTTTTGATTCCATTGCGTTGGTTTGTCTGGTTTAACCGACAAACTTCTTCTCTGACTTTCCTGTGATCTTCCTCTGTCGCCCGTTGTCGTCATTTCCTGTCGCTGGAGATTCCTCGTCACAGGCGCCGCCATTTTGTCTCGCAGCCTTTCATTGCTTCCTGAAGCCTCGCGAGATCCTTGGAATCGGTCCGCGCTGTGGTGGCAGTTCTCCAACAAAACTATGACCTCCTCTAGCGTTTTTGGGCTATTTTTCTTGATCCAGTTTTGGACAGACAGGCTTGCTGTGGTCAGTAACTGGTCTATTACTACTTGTTCTATTATTTCCTCTGATGTATGCTTATCAGGTCGCAGCCATTTTGTTGCAGTCGCTTTCATTCGTTGTGCTAATGGCCGTGGATGTGTTCCTGTTTGTAGTTTAAGTTCCCTGAATTTCCTCCTGTATGCGTCTTCTGAAATATTGAATGTGAGGAGAATATTATGTTTGACTATGTCGTAGTCCAGGGCTTCCTTTGGATCCAACGAGTCAATCACCAATTGCAAGTCAGCCGTAAGATAAGGAGTTAAAATAATTGCCCAATGTTCTCTTGGCCAGTTTGCAGCTAGTGCCATGCGTTCAAATGTATTGATGTAGGCATCGATGTCGTCTTCCTGTGTCATTTTCTGTAGCTTCATTTGTAGTTTTATGTCTGTCTGTGTTCTGGCGACATGTGGGACACTTTGCTGTGTTGTCGTTGGCAGTCCGGTATTCATGCGATCCAGCAGGATTTTATTTTGAGTTACCAAAGCATCTATCATCCGTTCTTGTCTGTCAAGGGCACTCCGAAGCCAAGCTGTTTCCTCTCCTATCTTCCGATATGTAGTCTCAGCACGTTGGGTGCCAAATTGTAACGGGGGTTCGTTTAAGTCTATTAGGGGTTCCAGCGCTTGAAAAGGAAGAGACTCTTGGTTTGTAGAAAGATCTAATAAATTTTTATTGAATAACTCACATATCTGTTTGTTCTGTTCTCTCTTTCCATTTTGCGTTGCTTGGGGAGTTAACACGGGGATTTTGGAACTTGGATAGGAACTAGAGGTAGAATTTCTTCTATCTTCTACAAAAGGATTATTTCTTACTCCACTTTGTTTGTTTAATATCTCTTCGCCAAACCACCACTCTGATTCCTTGGTCTGGGGGGTGGAGCTTGAAGGGGATGCTCCCATCCCCACCCTGGGATCCATCCGGGAGGATTAGGATTTGCTTTCTTGCCTTGGCTTCTCATATAAGGGTAATTCCCTATATGATTTAACCCCACCACATCTAGGGTATTGGCAGTGGGAGATTCACGTCTATCCCTTTTTCCTGCTCTTTCCCAGTCTGCCTCCCTCTGTCCCTCTAAAACCGTTATCCTCCCAACTGCCAACTCTCCTCGCACCCCTCCCTTCTCTTCTCCCTCCGTTCTATTCCCCCCCCCTCGCGTCTCCTTCTGTATCCTTTTATCCTTCTGCACTGGCTTCTTATCTCTTTCTTCTGTTTGTATCCCTTGAGATGTGACTTCCTTCCCTTTAATAGATTCCGTTTGTATACCCTTGTTCACTACCTTTTGGCAGATCTCCATTAACCCTATTCTTATATCTTCCCATAATTTCACTTCTGTTGCAATGGCTAAATACCCTTCCTGGAACCTTTCACTCAACTCCCTTTTCCCCCCTTCTTCGCCTGCCTTTTTAATAACCTGTTCCTTATCTCCAAAGAACAATTTCCCTGGCATCTCTTCTCCCTCTTTCTTTTCTTTATTTTCCATCTTGCCATCTGCTGTCCCTTCCTTCCTTCCTGCGAACGACCCGTCCAATTGTTCTTTGGGGGGCTCACAATGGAGTCTTCTGGGTGATTCTGCCAGCTCTGTCAAGTCGCCATGATGAAGGGTCCTCTTCATGCCACCATGATGGTAGAGTGTAGAAATCAGAGGGTAGGGTAGGCATATGTATAAGCACACGCAGGGTAGAGGAGTGGGGGGGGGAGAATAGGAGACATAGAAGTAGAGGAGAAAAGGGGAAAGGAAGGAAGGAGGGGGGTGAAGGAAAAAGGGCACCCTTTTGGGTTGGGAGCTTATGCCAGGAAAAGGCAGCGGGGCTAGGTCCTAGATGGTAGGGAAACCCCTGATCAATGAGAATGATGATTGATAGTCATTCTCCTTGCTGGCCAGAGCAGGGAGTTGATAATCTCTCAACTTGGGATCTATCCTGCCTAAGTTGCGTCTCTGGCTGCAGTTTATGAGACTTGAAAAGCGGACAAGGGGGGAAGGGAGGGCAGAGGAAGGATTAAAGCAGTGAGGCAAAGCAAGGGTTAAAGAAGAGGCAGAAGGGGTTAGGTGACAAGGTTGGGGTTTTAGGGGAAGAGGAGCGAAAGACAGGTCGGGGAGGACAGGTAGGAAAGGGTTAACAAGCAATGAAAGGGTTAATCTGGAGCCTCGGCTATGAGCCAGTCGATTTATCGAATTTTCAGAAAAGGGGGTAGTGGACTACCTTCATAGAAGAGTACGGGAACGGAGAAGTTCCCATAGGAAAGCATTGGGACAGAAAAGGGAGAAAAAGAAACGGAGGGGTGGGCTACTGCCATAGAGAAGCCTGACCGAGGAGAGACACAAACCGCATGGAACCGTGTCTCGGCTGGGGATAGTGAGATGGGTCGGTCTCCGGTTTACCTTCTCCAGGAAAGGGTTGGTCGACCTCCATAGAGAAGGCTCGACCGAGGGAAGGCATGAAACTTGTGGAACTATGAGGCGGTAGGGAAAGTGGATTCGTCCTGGGGAAACTGTTTCGGTTCTTTTTGGAGGGGCGGTCTACCTAGCCAATTCAGCAGATTAAGGGTTCCCCACTGCGCCCTCGTCCGGCTGTAATTAATTTGACAGTGATTGATGGATGAGGGCGCTGATTGGTCAAAGCGCGCAGGAGAGCTTATCTCGCTCCCCTGCTGCTTTACAGAGTCCCTGCGGTGATTAACTGCCGCAGAGGGCCAGATACAATGTAAACTTTTTAAGTAGGTGCGAATTTGAGGCTTCTGCTTGCCGATTCCTTGGCTCGCAAGGCTTCTCGGCCGTGGCAAGAGGCGGCTTGTGTTTTGCCCGATATCTCGGGAACGGTTGGGAGTTTTTGGACGTGGGAAGAAGTGTTGTGCTTGTGACAGTGTGAGGGCCATACTGGCGGTTCCGATTGGTCTCAGAACCGGTCCAGTTATTCTCAAATTTTATTTTTTTCTCGTGACTTCACATTCTCTAAAGAACATAAGATATTATTGTTAAATACCACAGTGATTGAAAAATATGCATAAATGTTAAAATTAACCCTGAAAAGCTTTTGCAGTACATCTCTTGTGGAATAAGCATTGATTTACTGGGAAATGAAGTTGTATTGTTATTCTTTAAAAAAAACCAAGTGATAGCTGGATATGACCAGATGCAAACTCTTCCTGGCCGGATCATAGAACAAAAGGCTCAATCACCCTTTCTTTACCTATACAGTATTATTTTTGCTTTGTGTGCCATGTCTTAGTAGAATGTTGGCAATCAGTAGCCTGAACTGGTTTCTAAGGCTATTCTAAACAGAGCAGCTGTGCTCTCTGTGGACCATTGGCTTCTGTTCTTAAGCCAAAATGTTCTTCTATGCCCCAGGCCACGCTTTCCATCTATTTTTCTTTGAATAATAACTTGCAGCAGATAGTATTTCTTATTGTGCATTATGTGTCCAAAATACTGCAATTTTCTTCTCTTTTCATTATTAAGGATTTCTAACTATTTATTCATGCGCTGTAATACAGCCACATTAGTGACTCTGGCTGTCTAAGGGATCTTCAGAATTTTTCTGTACGTCTACATTCTGAATGCTTCTAGCTTCCTGCATAATGTGTCTGTAAAGATCCAAGTTTCAACACCATTAGAGAAGTATGTTAAATACATAGGATCAAAGTATTCAAGTACGGAGTGTGATATAGATAAGTCCCGGTTTGTCAAGACTTTCCTCATTTTCTGGAAGGAATTTCTAGCTTGTTCAATTCCACAACAAATTTCATATGAAGGACCCCAGTTACAGTTGACAAAGCATCCCAAGTATTTATAAGATGATACTGTCTCAATTACATCACTGCCAATCTTGAAAATGCTCTGTGAACCATTTTGTTTTTTACTGATAACGATTCATTTTGTCATAAGAACATAAGAACAGCCTTGCTGGAACAGGCCACAGCCCATCCAGTGCTGGAACAGGCCACAGCCCATCCAGTGCTGGAACAGGCCACAGCCCATCCAGTGCTGTCTCGCACAGTGGCTCACCATTTGCTTCAGGGCATTCCCAAGCAGATGTCTTCACCTACTTACAATGCAAATGGCATTGAGATGTATCCTGCCCATCTCTTTAACCCAAAGATTGTCCTTAGGCATCCATAATGATTTGTTTGAGATCTTGCACCCAAAAGTTTCATGGAGTGCCCCCTAATTCTAGTGTTGTGCAATAGAGAAAACAGTTTTTCATTATATACTTTGTCCACATCTTATACTGTATGATTTTAAAAACTTCAATCAGGTCACTTCTTAGGCGCCGTCATTCAAGAGTGAAGAATCATAGAAGAGGCCCAGCCGTTGCAGCCTCAGATGGTAAGGAAGGCGTTCCAGTCCCCTAATCCAGCGTTTTTCAACCACTGTTCCGCAGCACACTAGTGTGCCGCGAGATGTTGCCTGGTGTGCCGTGGGAAAAATTGAAAAATTCTAAAGAAATTCAACCTAGGGCCGGCGGGCGGCCCACAGCTGGGAGGCGCTATAAATAGCATCCAAGGGCCAGCTTGGGTCCTCCCCCCCGAGGCCCGCGGCGCTGGCGTCACTTCCTGGCCCCGCTCATTCTCTTTAGTGTTTGCCCTGTGCCTGCCGCCTCCGCCGCGACTCGCTCGCTTCCCTCTCCCCCCCTCCTTTTTTTACCCTGGACCACCACCACCCCTTTCCTGGGAGCTACCAATGGACTGAGCCGCCCACCTGCCCGCCTGCCGACACGAGCCGGCCTGGGAGCCCTAGCCCAGAACAAACCACCAGGTGAGGGGAAGGGGAAGAAGGGTGCCCGTCTGCCCCACGAGCACCGCGACAGGGCTGCGAGGAGGAGGGGATGGAGGAGGCCTCCGCCGGGCCTGGGCTGAGGAGGCGGGCGGGCAGGGGGGGCTACTGGCACGGCTGGACGGCCGGACAGATGGCCTTTAGGGTCCGGGAGGGGAAGAGCCATCTCTGAGTGGCCCCGCAATGGGTTCCTCATTGGTGTGGGGCCGGCGCTGACAAGCTCTCCTCTTCCTCCTCATAGATTGGGGGGGGGGGACGGTTGCTTGGGGTCCTCCTTGAAGTCTTGCCCCTTTCTTTCTCTCTTGGGTCGCCCTCTTATCTCTCTCTGTCTTTTCTTTCTTTTTCCCCCCACCTCTCTCTTTCCATTCGTACCTTTTCCCCTCTTCATAGAAACGTGCTCATTTCTAGCCTGCATATGTGTATCTGTAATTAAAACTGTAAACCGCCCAGAGACTCCTTGAAGTGGTATGGGGCGGTATACAAGCAGAACACTTTCTGCCTTCTTTCCTTCCTGCCTTTCTTCATCCTCCTCCCCTCCTGTCGCTGGACTTGCTGAAGGCATCTGCACTTTTTTAAAGTGGCAATACAGCAATTTAACCTGAATACAGGTGGCTGTGAAGGGATGATGTCGGGTGCCCACAGAAAGGGCTCCGAGTGCCACCTTTAGCACCCATGCTATAGGTTCGCCTACAGTGCCCTACTGTTAATGTTTTGCAGCCAGTTAATGTTGCTAGTGCTATCCAGTGTACACTGACGGACGGAGACATTTTCTAATGGTGGTGTGCCTCGTGATTTTTTTCATGAAACAAGTGTGCCTTTGCCCAAAAAAGGTTGAAAAATACTGCCCTAATCGTTCTGGTTGCCCTCCTCTGCCCTTTTTCCATTCCCATAATATCCTTCTGGACCAGAACTGTGCACAATACTCCAGATGGGGCCTCACCATAGATTTATAAAGAGGCAAAATGACACTTGCTGACATTTTCTATACCTTTCCTAAAGATCCCTAGCATTGAATTTGCTTTTTTCACTGCTGCGGCACACTGGGTTGGCACCTTCATTGAGCTGTCCACCAGGATACCAAGGTCCCTTCCTAGATTTGTTACAGAGAGTTCAGACCCCATCAATTTATATATGTAATTGGGTGCTTTTTTGGCCCCAACGCGAATCACTCTGCACTTGCTAATGCTGAAGACACTGGTTTGTCCACTCCCCCAGTGTCAAGATCTCCCTCTGGAGCTCCTCACAATCTCTCTCAGTTTATATGACCGTGTATAATTTAGTGTCAGCAGCAAATTTAGATAACTCACTGTTTACCCCTACTTCTAGATCATTGATGAAGAGATTGAAAAGCAGGGGTCCCAGTATTGAACCTTGGGGGACCCCACACTTTACCTCCCCCCACTTGGAGAAATGTCCATTTAGGACTACCCTCTGTTTCCTGTCCCTTAGCCAGTTGCTGATCCAGGACAAAGCCTTGTAGTATAGGTATTGTACTTAGTTTATGTCAGTCACCCATCAAACTTAAGCCACGCCCTTAGATACCACTTAGTGGTGGCCTGTCCAAACGTTGGCCCTCCAGATGTTTTGGACCACAACTCCCACAGTCCTTTGCCATTGGAAATACAGGCTTGGAATTCTGGGAGTTGTGGTCCAAAACATCAGGAGGGCTGAAGTCTGGACATGCCTGACTTAGCGTAAGTCCCTCCACCTTAGACCTTTGACCCCAGAAGTTCTACCATCTTGTGGCCCTGTAACCGGAAGTTCCTCCATTTTGTGGTCCTATGAACAGGGGGGGTGTCCTGTGACCCTGTAGGGGGCGCCCCATCACCCCCTTCCAGTGGCTTGAGTGGGCATGCCCTGGCTGTGGCTTGTGTGTGTATGTGTGTATAGGTATGATAGGCAATGACATCACTGTTTTGTAATTGGTGGGGCTATTTCCCCCCCTTGGGTGTCTGGCCAATAGGAGTGGGGTTCACATAATGTGTGTGTGTGTGTGTGTGTGTGTGTGTGTGTGTGTGTGTGTGTGTGTGTGTGTGTGTGTGTGTGTGTGTGTGTGTTGCTTGGGCATGTCTTGTGTGTGCGCATGCCTGAACCACTTTATAAGGGGCTCGGGTTGTCCCGGGGCCTCTGCAGCATCTTCTGGTTTGTCTGAGTCTGGCTGGGCCCTAGGGAGCACCAAATCTACGCCAAGGGGGGAAATGGAGGCTTCAACCCAGATGCCATCTTCACCCAATCTTCAGAAGGACACCCTGGACAGCCCGGATTCTCCCCAGGAACCACAGACCCCGAAGACAGAAAAGCAGAAAAGCAGCAGGCGAGACTGAAAAAGCGCTTGCAGAAGGCCAACCTAGATTTCCCCAAAGCCAAGAGAAGCACTTTAAGGCATTACCTTGTATAAAGGAATTAATTCGTTCCAAAGGAAATTCTGTTAAGCAAATTTTCCTTTGTACAAATTTCCCATAGGAATGCATTGAAAATGGATTAATCCCTAATCACGACCATTTTTATCTTGTACGGATTCGCCCCATAGGCGATTCTGTTAAGCAAATTTCCAGAAATTTTTATGTTGTACAGATTTTAGGTTATACAAACCGTTTGTTTTACAAGGGTCCACTGTATATCCGCTCAGACAGCTCATGTGATGAGAATGAGGGGGGGGCATCTACTCATTAATCCTTACATTAATACATGTCCAGCATGTATTCCCAGGGCTGAGTACTAGGACTTATCCGAGGGGTCTGGAGCAGAGAAACAGATACAACAGGCAAGCCCACAAACACAAGCCTCTGTTCATAGTGGTCTGGCGATCATCCCAGGGCATCACAGGCCTCAGCACAAGGTATGGGGGCATCTTCACTGTGAAGAGAAAGCAAACCATTCAACCGGACCCCACCCAACCAGAGTACTCCCAAGGGTACTCACCAAGGAGACCAGCCAGCAGCCAGGTAACCCTGACTCCTCTGTTGAGGATTTAAAAAATCACCAGCGAAAACCAGTCAATGCAGCAGTTGTTACCATGTAAAGTTACTCTGTGTGAGAAGGAGGAAGATACTACTGACGTGGGTTTGCCCGCGCATGGAATACAAAGAAGCAAGAAAGAAGAATATGGACATGATAACAAGAGAAAGGAGATAGAAGAAATGGGGACAGGTTGTGATATAAAAGATGCTTGTGACAATATAGAGGAAGTGCCTAGAGAGGGATGGACACCCTCTAAGATTACGGCAGGGTTTTTGGCAGTTATTAATAAAGTAATAACTTGGGAAACCTTAAGAGAGGGAATTGAAGGAGTTTACATTGAAACTAAGGATTTAGGAACTCAAACGGAAGGAGAGAAAGGGCAAAAGAAAGATATGAGAGAAAAGGGAATACAAGTCACAAGTTGGACACCTATAGGAAAAGATAAGAAAGTGCAGGTTGGCGGGAGGTTTGGGGATATGCCCATGAGATTACAATGGAATACGGTGGTGCAGGTTAATAGAGATTTGGAAAAGGAAGTGAGACGAGTGGGGGTGCAAACAGAGGATAGAATAAGCAGAGTGTTATATAGAGAAGCGGGTGTTCAGACTGAAAGGAGCGAGGGAGCTCGCGAGCCCAGAGGGGAGGGGGGATTAACTGGAGGAGGAGGAGGATTACCTCTTCCCACCCCTATTTATTTCCCTCTTGCCTCAAAAGAAACAAATGTATCTGAAGTAAAAGATAAAAGGAGAAATCCTGACCCTAATCCAGCAGGATGGATTCCCGGTTGGGGATGGGGCATTCCCCAAACAGCTCCACATCACTGCTGTGGGAACCCATACGGAGGTCCCCAGGGGTCGTCATGGAAAGCTCAACCCAGATAAGAGGTGATACAGTTCAAAATAAGAATCTGTTGTTAAATAACCCATTTGATCCAAGTTTTGAATTCCCTGTGTTAACTCCTGTTAAAGAAATATGTAACCAAAGAGAAGACAGAGACTTGAAATGTTAAATAAAAGTTCGTTTATTTTTCAAGAATTCCCAAGTTCTGCATGTAATTCTTCTATCGACGGTCATGAATCAGAGAACGAACCCTCACACTCTGGCAAGAGGTTGTTGTTGTTTTTTGAAAGAATAACATTACAACTTCGTTTTCCTATAAACCAAGCATGTCCAAATTTCGGCCCTCCTGTGTTGGACCACAACTCCCAGAATTCTAAGCTTAGATTGCAAATCGCAAAGGACTTCTTCAAAAGGACGCTGTAGAGCAGGCATGTCCAAACTTCAGCCCTCCAGATGTTTTGGACCGCAACTCCCACAGTCCTTTGCCATTGGCAATCTAAGCTTAGAATTCTGGGAGTTGTGGTCCAAAACATCTGGAGGGCCGAAGTTTGGTCGTGACTGCTATAAACTAATGCTTATTTCACAAAAGATTTATTGCAAAAGGTTTTCAGAGTTAATTTTAACATTTCTGCATTTTCCCCAATCACTGTCTGATTTAACAATAATATCTTACGCCCTTTAGAGAAGAGATTGGGCATCGCTGAATCTTAAATACCCATCATCTTGGCTGCACACAATTTTGCTTATGACACTCTTCCATGTTCTTCTAGTCTCCAGAGGGGAGAGGGATTGGAAGGGGCCTCACAAGCAGAGTAACCTTGGACCTCACTTCATCTAAATAGGGCCCTGCCTGCAAAGAAGAATTGTGCTGGGAAAAGTGGGAGGCTGTAGGAAAAGAGGAAGACCTTAAAGGAAGCCACGGGATTGAGGCTGCAAGAGCTACACAGAGTGGCCGAGGACAGGAGGGCATTTGGGAACACACACACGGCACTCATAGGGTCAGATGCCACTTGGCAGCAGGTCACAACAAGGGCCATCGACTGCACGAAGGGCCAGGATTTCACCATCAAGTTATAACATTAAAGGAACAGGTTTGTACTGTATATACTGTACATTCCTCAGAAAGGTCTAGATGTTAATAGAGAACGATGGGAAAACAGCCCTGACAATTGCTTGGCGTTTTGGGTGAGAAGCAGTGAACAGTTGGAAAGACATAAAAAAGGAGAAAGCTTCTAAGGTAGGTAAGATTTTTCTCCCAGTGGTGGGTGTCACATGGCCGATAGCAGGAAGCACACAAGAAGGGACCCCTTGAGGAGAGTGGGAGACCATCTCGACCGCCACCACCGGTCAGGGGTCCACATTCAAGCTCTCCTTGGCTCTCGGCAAGGCTCGGCCTCTTTTCTCCCGCGGGGACCAGAGAGGGCGCAGCCATCAAGGGCTCCCTCTGTCCTGGCCATTGGAATCTGCGCCTGCACAGAAGCGTCCGGTCCCCCTATTTATGCACAGTACTGGAGGGTTGGTTGTTTACTTAATTGTTTCTTGGAAGAACTGGGTTTAATTTAGCACGGAGTTGGGCCAGGGGCAGCAGAGGGGCAACCTACGAGGAAGAGGAGGAGGAAGGCCAGGGCGAAGGCGGGGATCGATCTTGCGAGGGGCGGAGAGGGGGGTGGAGCCAGCCTGGCTCGCTTCCGGGACCCTTCGGAGGCTCCCCCTCCCTTCCTTTCCTCCTGCTGGGATTTGCTGCTGTTGCTTCCAGTGGTTTCTCTTCCCGGCGCGGCGCCTCCTTTTGCAGAGCGGGGTCTCCTCGGGAGCAAAGCTGGACTCGGCAGGAAGAACTGGGCTTGCAGGGTGAGAGACTCGTCCCCCCCCCTGCCTCCCCGTTCCTTCTCGCCTCTGGGCTGATGGGGAGGAACGGCCTGCGTTACAATGGAACGACCCCCCCTCCCTTGCTCCTGTTGCGACTTGGGACCCCCGACGCGCCCCCCCACCCCCATCCCCGCCACTTGTCTTTCGTCCGCAATGTGGGGCTGATCAGAGGGGGACCCTTTTAGAAGGTCAGAGAAGGCTCCTTTTGCTTCTCAGGCTTCCTTTTGGAAAGACCCGTTTCTTTCTTTGTTTGTTTATTGGTTTGTTTACTAATAATCACACATCAGTACGATTGCACTGTTAAGTTACATTGCCCCAGTTGCAAAAATATATGGTTGGGAAGTTTTATTTATTTATTAATTCTTTCATTCATTTAATTTCATTTATACCACTCCATCTGACCAATGGTCACTCTTAGCAGTTTACAAAAATTTAAACACAAGCAATACAGTAAATAATACAATTAAACAATATAAACCAGATACAAATAAAGTCATCAATTATAATTAAATCCAACAATCCCCACTCTCATCCTCTTATTGGGACTTGTGTTCTTATTGTTTTGTCTCCTGCCATCACATAGTAGTCGCAATATAAAGAGATGTGTTTACCTTGTGCTCTGCACCAAAGCTGATTGCAGAAAAATCAGTATGAAGGTGGAGAAAAGTTAAATATAATTTTAACACGGCTTTCTTTCCCTTCCAAGAATTGTCCTCCCCAATATTTAATGGCTTTTGTCTTTTGATATCAAATTTTGCACATGTGATCATGAAACTGGCCCTTGGCTCTTTGGCTGTGACATGTGTTAAGAAGGTATTTATAATTGACTGAGAGTTTTGCCACAGATGAATCTCTTTGGAAACCTTCTTCTTGTAGATTGAAGGTGCTGGAAATAGATCAATACAAGTCAAGAAAGATTGCAATGAAGGACGAAACCTCTTCATACCGAGAACCAGAGGAGGAAGGAATCATCAGTTCCTTCAAAGTCACCCACGTCCTCCAGCCTGAATCTATGGTGGAAGGATCAGGATGGAGGAGCTGGAAGGAGGGCCCCGGAGAAAGGGGTGACTGGGAAGCCAAGTGGCAGGATTACCTGAGGACCCTACAGCCCCCTGGCCCAGGAGGGGAGCACTCGGTGATGGAGGAGACGTCGGTGGCCCCCTGGGAGGACACCAGGGCCTTCCTGACCTCCTTTGAGCAAGTGGCCCAAGCCTGCCAGTGGCCCAGAGTAGAGTGGGCGGCCCGGCTCGTGCCAGCCCTGAGCGGAGCAGTGGAAGAGGCCTTTCAGAGCTTGGATGCGACCCATCGGGGGGATTATGGGAAAGTGAAGGCCGCCATCTTGCGAGCAGAGGCCCTGCGGATGGAGAAGCAGCGCCAGCACTTCCGGCACTTCTGCCTGGAGGAGGTGGGAGACCCCCGGAGGCTTCACGGCCAACTCCAGGAGCTTTGCCACCGGTGGCTGCGACCGGAGAGACACAGCAAGGAGCAGATCCTGGAGCTGCTGATCCTGGAGCAATTCCTGGCCAGCCTTCCCTCAGAGCTCCAGGGCTGGATCCGGGCAGGAGGGCCGGGCACGTGTTCCCAGGCGGTGGCCCTGGCCGAGGACTTCCTCAGGAGCCAACAAATGGTTCAGAAAGAAAAGTGGCAGGTAAGGTTTTTTTATTTAGTTTGTGAACTTTATCAGGGGATGCTGTGTGGATGTGGGTTGTTGGAAACAGGGAGAGGCATTCGTTTGAAACAAGTCTGCCCCCCCCATGAATCCCTCCACACCCCCTACATTCTCAATAAACCCCAAACTTGGCTTAGTAACCTCTCTAATACTTGATGCTGGTTCAGATCTTGCCTTGGTTTTGAGGGCACAAGAGGCTTTTTTGAAGTCCTGTTTCTCCACCCCACCCTAAGGAGGATGGGGGTGTCAGATTTGTTTGTTTTAAGATGACAATTCACAAAAGATAGGCTATCTGTACATTGCCAGCTCTATACCGGGCTGCTGACAAACCAAATGCAGATCGTCTTTTTCTGAATACCACCTGACAGGTTTTACCCATGCAGGTACTGAGATTGTAGGCTACTATGATAAAGCAGAATAGTAAAGGATCCGCCCCTCTTCATGGACTACTGCCTTGTTGTGGCGAAGGGGCTTGAGTAACTCAGAGAAGCTTTGAGCTAAACCGTGCCAGGCCACCCAAGATGGACAGGTCATAGTGGAGAGTTCTGAATTTCAAAGCCAAAGAATGCTCCAACTATCACACAATTGCACTAATTTCACACGCTAGCAAGGTTATGCTCAAAATTCTACTGGGGGGGGGCTTCAGCAGTATAGGGAGAGAGAACTTCCAGAAGTGCAAGCTGGATTTTGAAAGGACAAAGGAACTAGAGATCAAATTGCCAACATGCGCTGGATTATGGAGAAAGAGTTCCAGAAAAACATCTACTTCTGCTTCATTGACTACGCCAAAGCCTTTGACTGTGTGGACCACAACAAACTATGGCAAGTTCTTAAAGGAATGGGAGTGCCTGACCACCTTATCTGTCTCCCAAGAAATCTATATGTGACACAAGCAGCAACCGTCAGAACTGGATATGGAACAACTGACTGGTTTAAAATTGGAAAAGGAGTACGACAAGGCTGTATACTGTCACCTTGCCTATTTAACTTATATGAATCACAAGCGGGAATTAAGCTTGCCAGAAGAAATATCAGCAACCTCAGATACGCAGATGATACTACTCTGATAGCAGAAAGTGAGGAGGAATTAAAGAACCTCTTAATGAGGGTAAAAGAGGAGAGTGAAAAAATGGGCTGAAGCTCAACATAAAAAAAAACTAAGATCATGGCCACTGATCCCATCACCTCCTGGCAAATAGAAGGGGAAGAAATGAAGACAATGACAGAGTTTATTTTCTTGGACTCCTTAATAACTGCAGATGGCGACTGCAGCAATAAAATTGTAAGATGCCTGCTTCTTGGGAGGAAAGTGATGGCAAACCTAGATAGCATCAAAAGGAAAAGAGAAAGTCAGAGAATGAGGTGGTTGGACGGTGTCATCGATGCAACCAACATGGATTTGACCAAACTCTGGGAGGCAGTGGAAAAGACATGGGAGGGGCCTGGGCAAGCTCGCTGGCAAGCACAGGTCCCGATGAGTGACACAAGGAGTCGGACAGAAGGCCTAGTCCTAGCTAATATTTGCTAACTCACTAGGATCGTCGTCATCATCATCATCTTCATTGTGGAACTGCAGAGTTGGAAGGGACCCTCTGGCTTGTTGATCCAGCCTCTGTCTGGGAGGGACACGGGGGGGAACCGAACCCCCGACCTTTGGCTCCGCAGCCAGATTCCTAAACCAGTGAGCTCTCTAGCTCTCCTGTAAAATCTTGTTCAGGAAAAGCCGGGGTTCGAAGCTTGCCCTGGTTTCTGAATCTAGTCCCTGATAGCCAATTTCACCTTAAAATCCGCACGACTCTTGTACCTTGAGCTGTCCCTGCTCAGGAGAGTGCCTGTGGAGGAACACTGAGGCCTCTTGGGTTGCTAGACTCTGTACATTTACTTCTGGTTGTGTACTTTAAAAGATACACCAATCCTTCCACGTAGGACATAAAAACAAAATGTCCCACCTTCCAAAATTACTTCTCTGGCCAAGACACTGGTCTTTAGCCACACTCACTTTTAGGCAAAAACCACACTCTGGTAAGATGTTATTATTTTTATTAAAAGTTAGAAAAATAGAAGACAAAAGGCAAAATCATTTAGAATCTCAGTAAAAAAAAAAGGCAAATGCAAAGAAAAATAAATATAGCATCAGTCGGTAGCATGGTTTTAGAACATACAGTCCAAGAAAGTAAAACTATCTTAGTAATACTAGAATACTGAACCATAAAACCCATCTTGAATTTCTAAAAGCTAAAAATCCTAAAACGAAGCCATGTGCAGAATCCAAGGCTCGTCTAAAAGCCTCTCTTTCACCAACAAAGCAGCATTTAATTATTTGCAGCTCCTCCCATCTTTCACAGTCATTCTGGCAGTCAACGAATCAGAGGGCAATAATAAGCATATTACAGTGGAACCTTGACTTACGTCATTAATCCGTTCCAGTGGTCTAGACTTAAGTCAAACATGACTTAAGTCAAACGAACGTTTCCCATAGAAAGTAATGGGAAAGTGGATTAATCCGTTCCAGATTATGAAAAAGACCCCCGAAAACAGCAATTTAACACAAATTTGACTGGGATAGGAGATTCCTTCTGGGGATGTAAATGAAATGTCTCTTCAAAGAGAGGAGTAGGCAGCGGAATTATAGTCCACAAGTTATATGCCTCCACTTTTTAATGTTCATAGCAACAATGTCTAACATTTAAGTTTTACTGATTTTTAACCTGATGTTCCAAGTTCTGAACAAATCTATGCTTACCATTAGAGTCCCACAACTTTAGAGCTCCCCAACTAAAATGCTTCCATTGTGGACCAGAATTCTGCAGCCAGATTTTTTACAAGACTGAGCTGACTGTCTAACCAGCAAGGCCAGCACTGAGCTCCCGGCCCTTCTTCTCCTCCGGCAGCAGCGGCGGCTTCGGTGAGGCCGAGGACCAGCTCCAGGTGCTCTGAGCTGGCCTCGCCGAAGCCGCCGCTGCCGGAGGAGAGGAAGAAGGCAGGAGCAGTTTGGAGGCGGCAGCCGCGATGCTGGGTTGTGGCTGCCGCCCGATTCCGGTGCCTTGCGCCGGGGCTCCGAGATGTAAGTCAAAGCCTGCGACTCAAGTCAAACAGGCCCCTTCTTGCTGCAAATCAAATATGATGCAAGTCAAGCAATATGTAAGTCAAGGTTCCACTGTAATTCATTAATTCCTGTCTCCAGTTTCCATGAAGGCCGGCTTCAGGAATTTGATGTTGTGTCATCTTCATTCTCTTTGCTTGGTTTCTCATGCGATAACGCTGCACCTGTGAGGCCTAGGATGGAATGAGGCAAAAACAACTCCACAAACCATTATTTCACAAATCCTTTCTCAGTTTCTTGACCTAACCGCTGCCATTTTACCAATTCCCTGACAGGAATGTCAAATATGAATCAGACATATTTAGAAGGCAGAGACAGAAGCATTAGCATACCAGACACATTGTTCAGTAACACCTGCTTACCAACCCTGCAATGCTGGTCTCTTATGGTGCGTCTGTCAGACTGGTTGTTTTGTCTTTGTTTCATTTATCGGTTTTACGTCTGGAAGAAAGATGCACCATGTAAGCCAGTTGAGTACCTGATGCTCCTAATTCTATCTCAGTACCAGGCACCACTTTATTATTTTGTTAAATTGCAAATCAAGGTGATCTAATCTAATGTAGTGCACAAACCTAGCTTCCTCTTTGAAGTGACAAAAACACTAAGGATTGGCTCAGCGGTTGAACTGCACTACTGGAGTCATGACTCTGCTCGTGATCTGAGTGTGATCCTGACAGGTTCAGGTAGCTGGCTCCAAGTGCTTCAGCCTTCCAGCCTTCCTAGGTCTCCCGATTGCGTACTCAGCTGAATTAAATTAATTAAATCACCCAGAAGATGCTTTGAGCACCATATTATTTATTGATTTATTGCATATCTGTACTGTCTCATTCAGGCAAACACTCTTCTGGGCAGTTTGCAACCACAGATAAAACATAGATTAATAAGCAATAAGTACACAAGAATTTCAGTGTCAATAGAGTAGGAGAAAATGGCACCAAAGTCACTTCTATGTATGATAGCAGGACAGGGAGTATAAAATCCAGCAGGGACCACGTGGAAAGCCTCCCTGAGAGGCAGTGTTTTCGGGTGTCTTCTGAACATTTGAAGGGAGGGTACCAGGTGTAGCTCCGCTGTGAGCTGGTCCCATGACCCTTGAGCCACCACCAAGAAGGCCTGGCATCTCTTGATGGATTGTATTCCTTCTCCTCTTGTTTCCACTGAATCTCTACCTGTGTTTTAGGGTCCAGCCACAGATGAGTTTCTGGGTGCTTTGGATGCAGCAGAAGAGCTGTTAGAAGGTGATCAAAACAGTGATATAGTGATGGGTAAGGACCATATCTATCTATCTATCTATCTATCTATCTATCTATCTATCTATCTATCTATCTATCTATCTATCTATCTATCTATCTATCTATCTATCTATCTATCTATGCATAGGTTTACACATACCTTGATTTGCAAGTGTTTTGTAAAATGAGCCAAAAATTAATAAAATTTAATAATTTTTAACAAAAATTTTAATAAAAATTTGCTTCTCTTTGCGAGAAATATCTTGCAAAACGAGCACCTCGCTTTGCGGTCACAGCCTGGCTCCTCTCCTCCTCCTCCTCCTCCTCCTCCTCCTCCTCTTCCTCTTCCTGACTGGAGCTGGCCTCTGGGGCTCGGTGGTGGCCTCTCAGTGCCTGGAATGGGCCTCCAGAGTATCCATGCTGGGTCCAGTACTAACTGTAAGTGACTTCCAGTGGACCGGGAGTGACCAATGGAGCTTGCCCCGAGTCTGGCGCCACTTGGAGCGTCTCCCAGCCAAAAGAATTTTTTCCACAGGAAATAATGGAAACTGGATCCCCAAGATGAAACAGGTAAGTTTCCATTATTTCCTGTGGAAAAATTTGCTTTCATGGTATTATAGTTTACAAGCATGACTCAAGAACAGATTATGCTTAGTGTAGGAAATTGCACTAGAATAGGCCATTTGAGTGAGAGGGGGTTTGGTGAGTGAACTCATCACTAAATTCCACCAATTCAAATGGGCCTATGTATTTTAACTGTGAATTACTCTGGCATAGCAGAACACAGCTGAAGCAATTCCATTTGACTCAATGGAGATGATGGTGAAGCTACTCACTAAATCCTTCTTGAATCAATAGGCAAACATTTGTACACTTTACTACACTAAGCAACAGGATTTGGGGGGGGGGGCTATATGTTTATCGGTGAAATACTTCTGTATTAGGGGGGACGGGTTCCAAAATGAAACATGCCAGCACAGCTGGCGCTCGGAACCCAGTCCCACCCTCCGGAACAAAATCAAACACTGTCTTATGCTGTAGCTCGCACTGGGCGAAATTCCAACCTGGAAGCAGCCTCTTTCCCTCTCCCTGGCGCTTGCCAATCAGGAGCTGTGCAAGGACATGCATCATCCCGCCTCCCTGTCAGACTACCAACGCCGGGGAGGGCAGGAAGTGATGCCTCGGAGGCCGCTTCCTGGGTGGAATTTCGCCCCATGTGAGGTAAAGCAAGGTAAAACAGTGGTTGATTTTGTTACGGATGGTGGGACAGGATTCCAAGCGCCATCTGTGCTGGCATGTTTTATTTTGGAACCAGTCCCCATCTCTACTCTGTATGCTTACCTGTATTTCTTTGTCAGCTGAGCTGGTAGAATGAAAGTCAGGATCATAAGCCTTGATGCATGAGAAATTAGATAATTTTCCTTCACTGATTAGTTTTAAACAAGCCATTAGTTAAAGAACTTTGGGGCACTGTGTCTGTCCTTTTTACAATCTTAATTATAAGAATATTTAAATTGGATTTTAATTGTACTGTAATAACTGTATTTTAATTGGAGCTCATTTATATAGCTGTATCTTTTTAGTATTATATTTTATGACTATTTTGCAAACCACCCTGGGTAGTGCAGTTTGCACTAGAGGGGCAGAATAGAAATATAACTTATGTAAAAAAAAAGATTGTCCTACTATTTTGAATTTGTTTTATATTTTATTATTATGATCTTGCATTTTTCATCTATGTGTTGCCTTGGACGTGGGTGGGAAGGGTGATTAAAATAAGCCATGAATGTGCTCATTTGGAGGATTAAGAGCGCTGGGTCACTTTCCCTTCTGAGTTCTAAAATCCTGCTTCCGTCCTTTGCAGGCGGTGGAATCAAATGCCCAAGTCAGACCTCTTCACTGCTTCCTCCTGAAGGACAGGGAACGGACCAAACCAGGGTGGACGAAGTATGTGCCCATTCCAGTGAATATCCACTCGTGGCATGAAACGTTGCGTTTGTAGGAGAGTCAAGCTCTCATTTATGATAATTAAGACGAGGCCTAGATCCGTAGCGTTCATGTCAAGTGGGAGAAACAGTTATTCTTATAATTTTTATTTTTCTATCTGCGGAGGGTGAGGTGCGGTTATCTTCCTTGTATCTATTTTACTGTTGGATACCACCCAGAGGAACGGCAAGGCCGCTAGAAGGAGCTGTAAGGAAATACAGTACAGTGGTACCTTGTATAAAGGAATTAATTTGTTCCAAATGAAATTATGTTAAGTAAATTTTCCTTTATACAAATTCCCATAGGAATGCATTGAAAATGCAGTAATCCCGTTTTATGTTGTACGGATTTCCCCCCCCCCCCCCATGTTAAGCAAATTTCCCCTATCTCCGGAATTTTTTATGTTGTACAGATTTTATGTTATACAAGCTGTATGTTATACAAGGCTCCACTGTACAAGAATATAATAAATAAATATTGCAGTCAGATCTGTAGTATATTAATGGGACAGCCAGGACGGATAGATGGAAGGTTAAAAAAACAAACAAGTATTTCATAATCCATCGCAAAAGCATGCTCTCAAACCAAAATACTCCTAAATAAAATTTAAAAATCCCCTAAGAATTAATTAAAACTTACTTAATTCATTCCGTGGCCACATGCCGTGTGGCCGTGGATGCCGCCTTCACCCTCTCACCGCAGTAAAGTGCCTGCCGTGGCAGAGAAGGTCTGCTCAGGCGCAGCGGCAGCGGGGAAGAGGGTGTGGCTGTAAAGGTCCCCTGAGTGCTCTGGTGCTCGTTTTACAAGACGAGCTTGTAAACCGGAACAAAAATGTTCTGAAATTTTCACTCATCTTGCAAAATGCTCGTAAACTGAGGTATTACTGTACTTGTTCTGTGGCTCAGGACCTGTAGGTGACTACACCACCTTCTTTCTCCTGCAGCAAAATCTGATGGGGGGATGTGTGTGGCTGAGTGTCTTTTTTCCCTCCTGTTCTCAGAGACAACGAAACCTTAAGGAGACCAGCCTGTGCCTGCAGGTTGTCAAACAGAGCCTGACTGAGCCAGGCCCGGAGACCATGGTGTGGCAGGTCTTGCAGGAGGAGGAGGAGGAGGAGAAGTATGAAGATCCATTAGGTAAAGAGGAGGCTTTCTGCTCCATCTGGTAGATCCAGTCAATGTCAGACATTTCCTTTGCCTTTTGTTTTTGGAGTCAAGAAGATTGGGGGAGGGGGGAATACCCGGTGTCCCCTTTCAAATTATCTCAGAACAACCAGGATGTGGATTTGTTTTTACTTCATTTCCAGTTGCTTTGACACAACCTGAGGCCAAAAAGTGGGGAAATGTATGCAAAATATGCAGTTAGGGACAATGGCTGATTGGGATAGTCCAGACAACCACCATCTTGGCCTTGGTTTTAGTTTTTGTTCTGTTGTTCATTTGGCTCCTGTTTCCCCTTATCTCTGTTCCTTCACTCTTCACCCCAGCCTCCTGTCCCTGCCAGGAATAAGTGTGACCCCCTTGGCAGTTTTCCCTCAACCAAAGGATGTTTTGTAGATGGCACAAAGACAGTCTGAGTTCTGGGTGCCAATTGGTGCAGTGTCTATCAGGGTCCCCAGACAGGGGCTCAGATGAGGTCAGATCCCAAATCCACCTCAGTCAACTTCCTGCTGCCGGCCATAGCTGGCCAAAGAATCTCCAAGCAAGGCTGCATAGTAACAGCCATCCCCTGTTGTGTTCCCCTTATTTAATGTCCGTCTGCATCCTCCCAGGCTGTTTCCTGAACACCTTCTTAACGTGAAAACCTAGACACATCCTCCATGAACTGTTCTACTGTCCTTTTAAAAGCAATGCCGGCTTCTCTCACAGAAAGCCAGGCTGGCGCCATCTTTGTTGTCCTTCCACGAAGAGGCACAAAACCTTCCAGTCCAGGCAGACTTTCCCTCAGTGACGGAAGGCTTGGTCCCCACAGACAAGTAATAACCCTGGGATACAGCCTGTGTTAAAAACCATGCTGAGTGTCATGTTTACACAGTGAATTCCAAAATGCGTATGGATTTCCCTCGAAGTCGTATTATTTTCTTTGGAAGCGAATTAAAATAAATAGCAACCAAGCTGTTTATATCAGCGCATTTTTGTCTAAATCAGCTTGAGCCTATTGTCAACGTTACAGGCAGTTTTTAAAAGGAGCATTTCAACCCCCGTGTAGGAACATAGGAATCAATTAAGAAACCACATGATGTGAGCCAGCTTATATTAGGTGCTAGATATTATGGGATTCTTCTTCATTGTTTTCTGTGGCTGCACTCAATGTTTTAATGTGAAACTCCTCGGAACCTTCTGGAAGCAGTATAAACTGAAGGATCTCCCACTCTATATA